>OY756397.1:9326140-9926140 GCA_963576865.1 Anania hortulata | reverse complement strand
TCTTTCCTTTTTTGACTTTTTTCTTAATATTTGATCAAAGGGTTTTACGTAAAAATAATAACCCAGTACTTGAGTCACCGTCTTCCAAGCAGAATGTATTGGCATCACCAAAGCGACACAGGCAGTAGCAGCCAGAGACGTCCGAGAGCATAATATAAAAATTATCTCAGACAGTGCATCCGTGGTTCAAGCTTTAAAAAACAATATCATAACCTCTGTCCTTATATTGGAATGTCACAACGCACTCCGATCTATTGCGAACACGATCAGAGTAACCCTGCAATGGATTAAAGGACACAGCAACTCTCTGGGCAATGACGCAGCAGGCGAACTGGCCAAAAGAGGATCGGAGGCAATTGTGTACGGACCGGAACCACTGCTTCCCATACCTCAGGCCCAAATAAAATCATGGTTGCGCGCAAGAACTAAAGAAACACATCTAAATGAAAGGAGAAACAGTGAAGGATGCAGGCAAACGAAAAATGCGGTTCCGGTAGCATCAAATAAGTTTGCCCGCAACCTCATCAGACTAACAAGGGACAAAATTCGCAAGGTTATAGGTATTATAACCGGCCACTGTCCTCTTAATAAACACCTGTTTAACATAGGTGTGACAGACAGCCCCACATGCAGAGGATGCATGGAGGCAGAAGAAACGCCACAGCACGTGCTATTGGAATGCAGAAGCGTGGCAGATCAACGGGCACGGATCCTCCAATCACCAGGATCGCTCCCGGAAGCCTGCAGCAATCTGAAAAGGCTGCTGACCCTCTGGGATGACCTAGGATGGTTGGAGTAAGAAAGACTAAGCAGCACGCACAATGGCTCAATCATGAGGCTAAGTGCGGAGAAAGCCCAGCTAAACTAACTAACTTGAGTCACCGGTAGGTACCTACTCAAAAATACCACACAGTAAAGCGGTACAATCAAAGCTCATGATCTATAAATGTATTATTTTACACCTATATGGCCATATGGAATCCAGTTCCAAATCTAATGTCTATATCATACAGAGGTTTTAGTCTAAGACGCTGCGTATGATCGCTGAAGCACCATATTATATAACAAACGAAACACTACATAAAGACCTATGCATACCTTTCGTCGATGAAAACACCCAGAAAATCGTCGAAAGATAAAAAAAGGATAGAAAGTCACCCTAATGAGCTGGCTCAAAATCTTATGTCAGAGTCTCTAATTGCTAGGAGACTTACACGGAGAATACCACAAGACCTAATATACATATAATCATAAGCAAGTCATGAAAGCAAAAAAAAAAAGAATAGATGGAAGGATGCGTCCCTGGACGCTGGTTTGAAAAACTTATTTAACGCAATATAGCAATACAAAAATGCCGTGTGGGGACGGCCGTAAAAAATACACTTCCCCACCGCCAACAGGAGGCGTGTCGTAAGAGGCGACTAATTCCTGTAGCACGAGACGGGCAGCAGCGTCTGAATGCGAAATCTTATAAAAAACTGCGCTCGCCAATCCGCCTGCCAAGCGTGGTGAGTATTGGCAATACCCCCCAACGAAAGTCATTGGGGGAGGCCTATGTTCAGCAGTGGACGTTCTGCGGCTGTAATGATGAATACAAAAATTGCCGAATGTCCTAAAGACAGATTGCAATCTACAAGAAGACAAAAAAAGTAAAGCGGTAGTTAGCAGCGTGGAGAGGTGGGGTAAGGTGGGTCATGAGTTGCATTTGGCGTGACGAGCGGCATCTACCGTGCGCACGCGTTGCTTTTTTCTGTCATTTTATTTGAGTTTTGTAACTAACAAAATCATTTACATCACATTTTCTTCTGTGTGAGCTTATTTTATAACGGTCCGATTTTTAAATATGCATAATATTAATCATTTTTTTGGCAAAACACGACATTTAGGTACTTGCAACTTTTGGTATGCCTATAAGGTTCGATGCCTTTTTATTGTAAAAAAATATTAATGACGCTGATAACACATTAAAAGATAAAAAAAATATTAGATGGCTACCAGGTACCAGTTATCACACCACTCTCTTAAGCAATCTGGAGAATTGATCAGACTAAAATAAAATTGTGATGTGACTAAAAAAAAAAACTTATTTTATTTTCATAGAGTACTGTAACGAATATTCATTTAACATAGAAGACGCACGCGCAGCTCGTACCTCGAATACTGTACCTCTCGCACACCAACTACCTGTCTCGCTCGCGTCCACCACCACCACACCGCAAGACCCGCTCGCCCCTTCCGCGGCCGCCGCGCCTTTATAAACCGAAGCGCGGCCAGCCGTCGTCATCCCCGACATTCTCGATATGGCTATTCTAAAGAACGTAGGCTTACGTCTATGCTCGATAGAAGTCTTTCACGCCCTCACATCCGATCACCGCCCGGTGGTGGTCCAACTCGGCTCTCCTGAGTCCTCCCCTGAAATGAGAACAGTGGTTGACTGGAACAAACTCAAGTGCAAACTTGAGAACTGTGACAGTCCCCAGCTGTCCTCGATCCCCGATGACATAACCTCGCCTAACGAGGCTATTCATGCGATCGACGCACTCACTAGCCACATCTCGGTCGCCATAGGCGATTCGTCTAGGCAGGTGCCTGCGATGGGTGACCATCGTTTCAGGCTGCCTGACGACGCGCGAGAACTACTGAGAGCTAAGAACGCGGCTACTAGAGCCTACGACGCTTATCCCACTGAGGAAAATCGGAGAAGCTTACGCAGCTTGCAGCGCGCTGTCAAGAAGCGTATTGCGGAGCTCCGAAATAATCGGTGGGACGATCTGCTAAAAGAGATCTCGCCATCTCACCAAGCTTATTGGAAGTTAGCGAGGTCCTTTAAGTCGGATGAAACAGCGTCTATGCCCCCCCTGACTCGTCCCGATCAATCCTTAGCGTTTGACGACGACGACAAAGCCGAATGTATGGCTGACAGTTTTGAGGCGCAGTGCGCCCTTAGTACTCTCCCCGTAGACCCCGTCCACCTCCATACGGTGGACGCCGAGGTCGACCACCGCTCGTCACTCCCACCCACCGCCCCCCCTCTCTCCCCTACTAGTGTGGACGAGGTACAGGCGATAATCAAAGGGTTCCGTCCCAACAAGGCCCCCGGCCCGGACCGTATCTCTAACAGAGTTTTACGCGCCCTCCCCGCACAGCTTCTCTGTCTGTTGGTGTCTATCATCAACACCGCCATGGCGCACTGCATCTTTCCCGCTGCGTGGAAGGAGGCAGAGGTCATAGGCATCCCTAAACCGGGTAAAAACCGGTCAGACCCCACCAGTTACAGGCCCATCAGTCTCCTAAAGACCATGGGCAAGTTATACGAACGAGTATTAGTTTCCCGACTAAAAGATTATATTTTCTCTAATAATCTTTTAATTAATGAGCAGTTTGGCTTCAGAGCCACTCACTCTTGCGTCCACCAGGTGCACCGCTTAACGGAACACATTCTGGACGGTCTCAACAGAACCCGCCCCTTAGAGACGGGAGCGCTATTCTTCGATGTGGCGAAAGCGTTCGATAAAGTCTGGCACAATGGCTTGATTTACAAGCTATACCAACTCGGTGTGCCAGATAGGCTCGTACTCATCTTGCGAGACTTCTTATCGAATCGTACTTTCCGCTACCGCGTCGATGGCACCCGCTCGTCCCCCCGCCCCGTCCGCGCCGGCGTCCCGCAGGGATCGGTGCTATCGCCGTTACTATTTTCGATCTATGTCAACGACATACCCAAGACGCCGGACGCGGAGTTAGCCCTATTCGCGGATGATACCGCTCTCTATCGCTCAGGATACAACCGTCGTTACATCACGATAGCACTACAGCGCGCCGCTGATGCTCTCGGCGAGTGGTTCAGGAAGTGGCGTGTGGAGGTGAACCCCGAGAAAAGTGCAGCAGTGTACTTTACTCGAGGTCGCTTCAAAACGCGGCCTTCCAAACAACCCCGCTGCAAGAAAGTCCGTTTTAACGTCACCTTATTTGGCCGACCGATCCCCTGGGTGAGGGAGGTCAAATATCTAGGTGTCACTCTCGACCATCGGTTATCGTTTGTACCCCACATTACGCGCGTTCTCAATCGAGCGAAGTTCTATACCCACCGACTATACCACCTTGTCGGTAGCAAGAGTAAAATGTCGCTTAGAAATAAGTTGACAATTTACAAAACTTGCATCCGCCCCGTGATGACATACGCCAGTCCGGTGTTTGCTCACGCTTCTTCAAACAGCATTAAGAAAATGCAAAGTTTCCAAAACAATTTCTTGCTGAGAGCCTCGGGTCAACCGTGGTTCGTACGCCGCAAGAATCTCCACAAAGATTTCGACATGCCCTCAGTAGCCCAATATATGAAAGAAGCGTCTGAGCGCTTCTTTGATAAGGCAAAAAACCACTCCAATCCGCTCATAGTCAAAGCCGCCACGTACACGCCCCAGGAGGATGTCGCTGCCCGACTCCGTCGGCCTCGGCACGTTTTGGACGACCCTGACGATTCCTACACCGCGTACTGTAGAACAACAGCCAACACCGCCTTAAGCACTTCAAGTACTGCACAACATTTTAGTTCGCATCACCGCACCCGCCGAAGGGTGCGAGGTCCCGTATTTCATTTCGGCCGACACAGACATGTGCCTGGCCGTTTTTCCCCTGCCCACCCTACGGACGACGGCCCAAGCCGAGGTCCGAGCCTATAGAGGCGCCCTTGAGGCCAGAGTCCGACTCACCCCCAGATCGGGCCCGCTAGAAAGGAGCCCGGCAGCGGTCCGGCCTGTTTCGGCAGTTCCGGTCCCGTCGGCGCCACCACTAGCGGGTTCGCCGCTTGGTAGGGTGCCTTTTGCACTCCACATTGGCCCGATCACGCCTGCTAGTATGGGGCTCGACACGTACGAGTCTGAGGCTTCGCTGCGCGAAGCCTCACACTCGGCCGGGTCGGGCGACCGCTAGCGGGGCGGACCTAGGCCGTGCGCCTTCAGCGCACGCCACAACTGCCCGGGTTAAGCTGGCGAATGTCTTCCTCAAAGGCACTCAGCGATAGGTCCGTCCATTCAAAAAAAAAAAAAAAAAAAAAAAGCCGTCGTCATTCCGTAGCTAGCGGCCGACTATAGCGATAGCCTACTTGCAGTACTATAGTCCGGTCTAGGTTACAGAGTGCGATAGCCTACCTGCAGTCCACTCTGATACATCCTTCCTAGATCCTTCTACAGTACTGTATTCTACTAGTAGAGCCTTTTCATTTGATAATAGTATAAAAAATATGCTATCTAAATTTGGATATTTTAAATTGTGAACTGTATTCCAAAACGAGCCCTTTCTTTTGATACCGATATTGAGGGGGCTTAACAAATATATAATCCGCCATTTTGTGATAGCGGCCATATTAGATTTGAATTTTATCATAGTATACTTCATTCTACTAGTGTAGCTATTTCATTTAATACCGACATTTAAAAATTGTGATTCGTCATTTTGTGGTAGTGGCCATCTTGTGTTTGGATTTTTTTCATAGAGTACTGTATTCTAATAGTCGAGCTTTTTCATTTGATACTAATATTGAGAGGTTAACAAAATATGCTATCCGACATTTTGTGGTGGCGGTCATATTAGATTTGGATTTTTTCATAGTGTAGATGCTGTATTCTACTAGCCGAGCTCTTTTATTAGATACCGATATTGAGGGGATTAAAAAAATATGTAATTCGCCATTTTGTGGTGGAGTCTATATTAGATTTGGATATTTTCATAACAAACTGTATTCTACTAGTCAAGCCCTTTCATTTGATACCCATATTAAGGGGGTAAAAAAAATGGCAATCTGCCACTTTATGGCGGCGGCCATCTTGAATTTACAATAATATTGATTATTATAGATAATTGTATTGTCACCAGAATTAAAAGTGAGTACCAAATTTTAAATCAATCGGTCTACAGGAAGGGGGTAAAATATTTATCTATGGTAAGAAAATGTTTATTACAGTATTTTACACTTTTTGTGACTTAACTAAAGACTGCTTGCGCGAAGTTACGGCTAACTAGTTAATATTATGCTAATGAAGTTTGTCTCGGCCAGACTGCTGACCTTTAGGGTAAGTGTGATATATTTATGCTGTATGAATAACCTGATTCAACGGGTTCCACAAACAGTAAAATTGGCATAAAAAAATTGTAGGTTGTATTTTTAAAACATCATCATTCATCATGGATTGGACGTGATGATAGACACATATGTACCTAAAGCACTGATTTGCTAAAGCAAAAATACCTATTCCGACCACGATCACCAAGATATACAAGGGTGTGTACGATGCTGCCAAAACAGTTACCGTAAGTAAATGTTCTCTGATACTTTACAATTTATTGAAGTTAAAGGTTTATCTGAAAAATGCGTTTTACAACTTATTTGTTTTAAGTTATTCCTACGCTCTTAGAAAACCTATTGTACTTATTGTAATGACAACTTTGCTGATTACATAATATTAAAATTGAAATTTTTGGTTTTTACTCGAAACTCTTGAAGGTCATTGTTCAATATTGTTCTGATATTTAAGGTTCTAATTGAGATGTTTTAATATTAAGTTGCCAATAAAATATTTTAAGCTGACGAAATTTCATTTCAGTTTTTATTAACCCCCGATGAAAAAGAGGGGGTTATAAGTTTAACGTGTGTATCTGTAGTATCTGTCTGTAGTATCTGTCTGTAGTATCATAGCTCCCAAACGAACGATCCCAAACGATTTTGTTTTGTTTCTTTTTGTTTTGAAGCTGATATTACAGAGATGGTTCTTAGCTATATTTTTTGAAGATCAGTCGTTTTAAGGTTATCAGCTCATTTCCTACTTGACAAAAGGATTTTCAGCTAATTGCAAACTCTCATAGCTCCGATTGATTTGAAATGATGCACTGTTACCTCATTAGTATTGACAACCTTCAGCTGATGCTGCAGCATCAAGGAAAATGTGGGATCCCCAACTCCTAAGCAAATTACAGCAGATGCAGCGTGTTTGGGCTTATAATATAGGTCTCAATGAGTAAGTGTTATATAAATAATGATCGAGGCCTTGAGCTGATGCTGCACATCAAGAAGACTGCTGGATTCTCAACCCCTCGGCAACCTATAGACGATATAGCATGTTTGAGCACATAAAAATAGTCTCAACGATTAGATATTAAAGGGATGATGATTGAGATCTTGAGCTGATGCTGCACATCAAGAAGTCTGCGGGATTCTCAATTACTCAACAATTTATAGCCAATTTAGCGTGTTTGGGCTGACATGCATGGTTTAAATGAGTAGGTGTTAGATAGATGGTGATCGAGGCCTTGAGCTGATGCTGCACATCAAAGAGACTGTTAGATTCCTAACCCCTCAGCAACTCACAGCAGATATATCGAGTTCGGACTTATAAGAATGGTTTCAATGAGTGGGTGTTAAATACATCGTGATTCTCCTAAACCGGCTATTTAACTCAATTTAATTACGTATCTACTTACAAATAAAAAATCAAACCCGAAAACTGCGACTTGCGCTGTTGCACTAAAAATTAATATGTATAAATAAATATTGGACAACATCACATACGTACATAGCTTTGATGTTAAAGTAAGTAGCTAAAGCTAAGCACTTGTGTTATAGAAACCAGAAACAACAACGGTACCACAACACCCAGACCTGAAACAACATTGAAAATTTAGTTTTTTATATTGATTCGACCGGGAATCGAACCCGGAACCTCAGAGATGGCGACCCTAAGTCTAGCGTACTTGCCTCTCGGCTACGGAGGTCATTAAGTAAAAAAAATACAATAATATTCAGGAAAATATAATTTAACTACTTGGAATTAGGGGCAAACAAAATTCAGCTAATTATGTAGGTAAATGTGAAGATATGAGCGTTGTTCATATCGTGACTGCTAGTAATTTGAAGTGTTAAATAAAAAAAATAAAAAAAAAACCCGACAAAAAAAACAACATATAAAAAGTCAAAAATGAAATGTAACTTGTTTAATTTTTGGCCCTAAAACTTTATTACAAGTAATATTACCTAGTAATGTTTTGATTTAGTAATGAATTCGTCATTCGTCGTCAATGCGTCGGGGGACCGCTAATGTACCTAAATAAAAACTAAATAGTTAAAATTAAAATAAAAAAACTTTAGTAGATATTAACAAAGTGATTTTTTATTATTAAAGGGTACCTACTCTATCTGGGCAACGTAGGTGCTTACCTAAGCAACAAAACATAAATATTAAATCGTTGGGTCTTGAGTCTTAATAATTTTCTCTGAAAAAATCATAAAATAGACACAGTCGTCAAAGACGTCGGCCCTCACATGTCTGCCCATAATACATACCTACTCATTAATGAATTTAATGAAAATACAAGCACATTAATTAGGGACTACTACTAAGTTTTATTGAGGATAAAAACTTTCGATTAGTAAAGTCACAAGGCGTAAAACATTGAGTTTTAGTTTGAGTTCATTTCTGTACGGTCCTGCAGATTCTCTTGGTTTGCATTTTGCCGGAGACTTAACTCTTCTGAGTCTTAACCAACTCTCTGTAACCCTCGAATTTAAAACTGACCCTTTGGTGTCGTTTCTCACCACAGCTCGCCACAATATTATAATACTGATGAAAACACACCGCTTTGCGGAATAGCGGTACGACTTTATATGTCGTGTTTCCGAATCGGACGACGGCGTCATCTGATTGTATGTCGGCCCACGCAGAGCCGATACTTCGTCGCCAGTCTGTCTGCGTCAACATCCTCGCCAGCTAGGGTGCCCAAGCGATCTATCTATAGCTAAGATTTCTAACAATGTAATAATTTTACAACCGTCTGTGTCACCTTTCCCTACTTCGATTATAAATCCTCCTCCTATACTGGCGTAGATACCACACCAATTATCATGGTCTTATTAATGTTGTCTAGCCCTTATGTATTCATATAGGTTGTTAGGTTATGACCCTATAAAGCTGAAAAAGGTTTATGGTTTTAAATAAACTTAGGTACTATAATGGTTTATTAACCCTGTATAAACCAGGACAAATTGTGTTTAAAGCAGTTGTTCTGAAGTCTATGAAATAAACACAACACAATGAGGTATTTCAGATTTTTGTCAAACTACCTATTAACAGTGAACGCATATTATACGTTATTAGTTACCGAAGTTGTTATTACATGGGGCACACTAAAAGTTTTGCACTTCTAGCTAATCGGAACTATTTGAATTTTGAATGTTATATTTTTTTTAACGTTGCAACCTTCTTAGTAATAAAAAAAACAATTGGCGAGAAATGATTTGTCAATAGTTTTTTAACACACATCAAAGTTCTACGTACGCAACGAAAATGGAATTAAGTCGAAAAGATTTTAGAGCGATGATTTTTTATGATTTTAAAAGTTCTCTCACTCCGCAAGACTGTGCCCCTCGTCTTCAAAATGCTTTTTGTAGAGAAGCACCTTGTTTGAGCACCGTAAGGCGATGGTTTGCGAGAGGTCGAGTTTCTTTACATGACGAATTTCGTGTAAGGCGGCCTTCAACTTCCATTAACGAAAATAATGTGGCTACTGTTAAGCGGCTAATTGAAGAAAACCTGCGGATTACCTATGAGACAATTCGAGGACTATTGGGGATTGGTATGAGCCAAATTCAGAAAATTATACACGAAGAATTGAAAGTTCGGAAACTTTGCTGTCGTTGGATCCCTCATGAACTGACAGCGGAGCAGAAGCGGGGTCGCGTGGAATGGTGCTCAAAGATGCTACTGAAGTACGACCACGGACATTCTAATGCTGTTTATGACATTGTCACAGGAGACTAAACGTGGATTTATTGTTTTGAACCCGAAAAAAAACAGCAATCTTGTGAATGGGTGTTTGAAAATAAGAACAGGCCAATAAAAGTGAGGCAGGCGAGAAACGTTGGTAAAAAAATGATCGCGTTTTTTTTTTCTCAGCTACGGGTCCCATCTGTACAATTCCACTTGAAGATCAAAAAAGAGTGTTAATGCCGAGTGGTATTCTACCATTTGTTTACCCAGGGAGTTAGAAAAAGTTCGCGAAAGACGACCCAAAAGCCGCGTTCTCCTACATCATGACAACGCTTCTTCACACACGGCCAACAAAACAAAGTCATTTTTAGCTTCCAAAAAAGTACAACTCGTCACCCATCCTGCGCATAGCCCCGACATAGCACCCTGTGATTTCTGTATTTTCGCCAAAATCAAATATTTGATGAAAGGTTTTACTTTTACCAACTCCGAAGAGGCAGTGATAGCGTTTAATTAGCACGTAGAAAACATGCCTTCAGATCTGTGGTTCTCCTGTTTTAAGAAATGGTTCGATCGCATGAAAAAATGTTTAAAATGTAAAGGAGAGTATATTGAAAAGCAATAAACATAATATTTTGGTTATAACATGTTGTTTTTTTTAAGTTACGCAAAACTTATAGTGTGTATAAACGTATTAGTCAATGCAAGTAGGGCGCGCTTCAACAAGTTGGAGCGATAATATATGCAAAGCTGATGGAAAAGAATAGCCGGAGATCGGGTTTAGTGGCGTGCATTGGTCTTTATTGAAAAGTGAACTGATGTAGGTCAAATAAGTTGATGATGATTAGGTATTAGTAAGAAGAAAACGCGTTCGAGAAACTAAAAAACGTGTTCTAGTCCAAAATACCTTAGCGCCTAAAGCCGAAAGATGACATATGGAATAGAAACGTGGCCTCTCACTATAAATAGGTCTCATAAAAAAATCTTAATATTCCTACATGTCCACGTTAACTGGTACCCTATAAGTAATGGGTTGCAGCGCTGTATTTTGTAAACCACTTCTAATTTACTAACGTGGTTATGCAACTACCCATGTTCAGCTAAATTTTCCGGCAAGTCCAGCTTTCTGATGTTCGAGGGTCACCCTATGACGCCTAGGAAGCTCAACTCGCACGCTCACTCACTCCGGCTTGTTTTGCCATTTAATCTTAATGTTGTGGGTGTAATAGAGCTATACCTATTCGATGATACCCTGTGTGGGTGTTAACTAACGACTTTCGTGAGATTTCTTTAATGTCAAGTTAGTTAGATTCATTGCTTAAAAGTTTTAAATTGTTACCACTATTGGTTGTTGTTGTGTAATGCTTAGTTCTTATGGTGCATTCGTCAAAAACCTATAAAATACTATTAGTGATTATGTAACGAAGTTGTTTACAGCGTCAGAGCTACAAAAAGTATAATAGAAAGTTAAACAAAAGGTCAACTAAAAAGTAGAAAGTTCTGAAAACCTTTTTGAAATAACGTTGAAACACAATAAGAAGCTGTAGAATTGCAGAACAAAGGATTGAAAAGATTCAATTCATTACACTTACCTAAAAAATAATAATTTCAAAATGTTCTAATATTACCCCGCAACATCGTTTCTTCATAGTAGGTAGTAATCATTTACATTGTCTCCTTCGTGAGCTCTTTCGTATGGAAATTCCACAGTAGAGAATTTAATAATATGTATTTCATTATGTATGCATGACGGTCTCAAGCTCTCGTTCCTTTTGGAGGTTACTTTAGCGCTAGTTATCAGCAACAATATTAATTTATAAATGTCCGAACTAAATACACTTTGTCCATCTACTTTATGGGACACTAGCTGTTGCCTGCGACTTCGTTCACGTGGTCTTTAGTTTTGACTAACTATGGTTTTGCAATAATTTAATAAATTAATATTGTTGCAGATGTGCTTCATTTTTACAGCTCGTTTCACATTAACATTTTTTGCCAACTGAACAGAAATATCTAACGGTAAGAAGCGCTATTTATAATGACAGTTATCTTGCATCACTCGAAAACCTAGGAAAGTCAAGCACGCCCCTATCTACTAACACCTCGATCATACCTATGCGTATCTCGTCTCAGCCAACGCTTGTCGCCTCGCGCTGCTATAGCCCTGTATAATTTGTGGGTCGAGTAGATAATTTACCGAAAATGTAAATATGTTTGGATTTAAGCCTTGTGTTCAGCGACGCGGTGGCTTAACTTTTCATAAACATAGAAAAACAACGAAAGAAGAACGATTTAAATCTACTTTTATACATATTAGATATGACGATAGCCCACACTTTCTCAGACTTTAGGAAAAAGTTAAACTTATTTGCTGGGTGCGTGGGTGACAGCGTCAACTAACGGCGGACTTTGCAATGTCAAATGGCTGGCTGTTATTACGAAGAGTAAACAAACAAATAATTTCAATGAAATATCGTAATTTACATAGGTACATTCTATTCAATCGTGTAAATTTATAGTCGATGCCAGCCGATGAGAGATTCAATGTTTTTATTTGCACCGACTCCAAAAGTAACTGATTAGGTACTTAAGTGTTAGGATTATTTTTAGCATTTTAGTGTTTTAAAGTCGGTTTTTTTTAAAATAAAATTTACTTATTTCATCAATTTTTAGTGATAAATCCTAATCTAACTGCTGAACACCGATTTCATCCCCTATTTTCCTACACTTAGGGTTAGGGGTGATTTTTATTTTTCAAACTTTTATCATAGCATCTTTGAAGTATAAGCTATTCAATAAAACAAAAATCATCAAAATCGGCTCATATTTGTCGAAGATAGGTAACAAGAACCACAACCAAAATATTATCTGGGTATATATTTGTTGATTTTCTCAAAAATTTCTAAATCAATTTCGATAAAATTTATATGGGACCACCTCTGAAGTATGATCTACCAAACAAAAAAAAAATCATTAAAATCGATTCATAATTGGCGGAGTAATCGCGTAACAAACATACAAAAAAAAAACATACAGTCGAATTGAAAACCTCCTCCTTTTTTGAAGTCGGTTGAAAAATAACATTGACCGTTTTATTTCCCGTCTAAAATGGCACAATCAATAAATTTCAGGTAGTACACATGGACTTTCATAAGGCTGACTTCACGAGAAGTAAGTAAAGAAATAAACAAATTTAATCGAATAACGCATTTCATTTATTTATATTGCAGTTGCAGACGATCATTTATGACTGTAGTGTCGTAAATAATGCAGACTTGTCCTGTATTTTCAGTTAAAAAACATGGTCAAATTAATTTAAAAAACTGGATTCACTCACACACGACATCGCTTTCCAACCACAAACAACAATAAAAGGTTGGGTTGGGTCTTGGCTCAATATGTGCAAGATGTAAAAAAAATCAAATGTGCAGATAAGTAATATTATCTTCGTATCGTCAACTTTCGTCCTTGAATGTAAGCTGTTTTTTTTCTGTTTTTTCAATCTTTGACTTAGTAAATACATACTATCCATTTCAATGTAATATAAAGTAAAGAAATAATTTATTTTTTACAGATTAATTCTTGTTGTTATGTTACGACTGGAAAATGTGATTGTGTACAATTAGAGTGGCAGATGTAATCATATTGCGGCTCCGATATACTACATCAGCCACCAAGAAAGCTTCTCAAAAACCAGTGAAGAGCAGGAATGGGACAAATCTAGAAATATATAGAATTTGTGATTTTTGCCATTGTTGTTGCAGTTAACTACGCAGCAGGTTTCGTGACGCATGTTTATTTATTTTTACTTAAAATGCACGGATACGTAAATTTCGCAAGTGCCAGTTGGTCCGCCGAAATTTCCTTTTTTCGCGCGCTGTGATCGATTTGTGGTTCTCCCACCTCCTACTTCGCACCTAGCGAGTAGGTCAATTTCACCATTAATTTTGAATTACATTCATTTCTGCTTTCAATTAAATCTAGAGTTGGTTTAGAGGCATTCTTGCCTTAAGTAATGTACCTATTCCTATTTCAACACGTGTACTACATATTATTAAATAGTAGAACATACCCGTAAACATTGAAAAAGACGTCAATGTGTGGTAAGTAATTTTGTTATGGAAATGAGTACCAAGGTGGTATAGTAAGCTACATTAAGGAAATATTTCTAAAGAATTCTACACGTGGCTATCATACTCGTACATTGCCTGGTTAACTCGGAGCTCTTTTGTATAAAATGAGTTATTTGTGTACCTAGTCATTTATTTTTATCTACAAAGTATTTCAATATCTTTGAAACCGCGTAATCAGCTGCTCATACAACAAATTTTACTACGGAAGCAACATCCAAAATGTGTTTTTTTAATATTATATAGTACATTAACTAAGAGGAAGCACGTATGGAGCATCTGAAATTTCAATATTGCTTCTATAATCAGCCTGACGATATCACATCAGCTGAACAGATTTCGTCGTCAATCAATCGATCGTTCGATAGGTTGTTAAACAGACATGCTAAAGGAATTGAGGAGGACGGCTGAGTTGTAGGTTGTCAGAGGGAAGTATGATTAGAGCTATAAACTGTTTTATGCTTTTTACACAAAGCAAAATATTTATAGTTAGCTAGTAGTACTAGTAACTTAATTAAATTTTAATGAAGGCAAATCTTTATAGACAACGGAAATAACTGCAATAAATAGACAGACATTTCAGTGAGTTGTAAAAATATAATCGAAGCCATAAATCAAGAAACAAAGAGTAGTGGGCGGCAGTATTATGACCAGGTTATCGGGACTCAGGCCCCTGTTATTGAATGCTTAGACGGCCACACGGTCGACTTAGTTTCAGAATGGCGACGACAAACAAACAAATAAAACTTTTTTACTTTGTAGAAGTGTAGGTAGATTTACTACAATTGGTGTTTCTTGTAACTCATATTTTTCTGCTCTCTTGTAGATATTTGTTTGAATTCGTTAGTAAATGGTACCAACATTAATTTAATTAATTAACGTGTTACATCAATGTCAGAATTTGCATTTTTTAATGACGCTAGAAGGTATTTACCTTCTAGCGTCATTACTTACCATTTTGGTTTCAAAGTGGTGACATTATCAGCTATATTGAAAGCGTTAAGCTTTTTCCCTCCAGTAAAGTACGTACCTATGTACAGACAACGGCAGGTCAACCTACCCAAAAATTTTCAACTTTAATTCCGACACGTAGAGATTAATATCAATTAAAATATTTTGACGTTTTGTGGTAGGTTGACGTGCTGTTGTCTGTACATTTTCGTATCTCAGAATTATGGCGGTATTTGTTTTACATGCACACTAAGTAAACTTAAAAGTATTATCATTGTAATTACTTTTAAACTTTTGCATTGCGATTATTCTAGGTACATATTTTACCGTTCATTTGCCATACATTTCGACCGGGTTACACCGACCACGTCACAGGCTGTCAGATTGTACCTTAGAATTGTTTTTAATAAGCAACATTTGAAAAAGTATACATGGGGCACACTAAAAGTTTTGCACTTCTAGCTAGTCGGAACTATTTGAATTTCAAATGTTATATTTTTTTAAACGTTGCAACCTTCTTAGTAATAAAAAAACAATTGGCGGGAAATGATTTGTCAATTGTTTT
Source organism: Anania hortulata (assembly GCA_963576865.1). NCBI lineage: Eukaryota > Metazoa > Arthropoda > Insecta > Lepidoptera > Crambidae > Anania > Anania hortulata. The sequence continues at coordinate 9,910,739 of OY756397.1, read as the reverse complement.
TCATCACACATCAAAGTTCTACGTACGCAACGAAAATGGAATTAAGTCGAAAAGATTTTAGAGCGATATTTTTTTAATAATTTCAAAGTTCTCTCTCTCCGCAAGACTGTGCCGCTCGTCTTCAAAATGCTTTTGGGAGAGAAGCACCTTGTTTGAGCACCGTGAGGCGATGGTTTGCTGAATTTGAGAGATGTCGAGTTTCTTTAAATGACGAATTTCGTGGAGGGCGGCCTTCAACTGCCGTCAACGAAAATAATGTGGCTACTCATCATCATCTATACGGTCAATCCCGGTTGCGTCCAAAGCCATTGCTTTGGAGCCCAGGGTCCGCTTTCCTTGATTTGCTCCTCCACTTCGCTCGGTCTTGAGCGTCTCTAGTTGTGAGATCATTGGCACGCATGTCAGCCCTCACAACGTCAAGCCAGCATTTCTTGGGTCTACCCCTTTTGCCAGGACCTGGCGGTGGCGGCATGGCCAGACATTTGTTTCCTACGTAGCTTACCGGTTTCCGCAAAACATGGCCGTACCAGCGTAGGCGACTCTCCTGCAGTTTGTCTGCAATATCACGGACACGAAGGCTACCGCGGATGCGCGAGTTCCTCACGCGGTCCTTACGCGTGACTCCGCACATCCACCGCAGCATATTCATCTCCGTGACTCGCAGCTCCTGCTTGTGTCGCTCAAGTAGCGGCCATGCTTCGCTGCCATATAAATGGACAGGCCTAATGATGGACTTATAGATCTGTCCTTTAAGCTTAACCGGAATTCTGAGGTCACAAATGACACCTGTCACCTCTCGCCATTTGGCCCACGCAGCAGCAATGCGTGCTTTGACGTCGCAATCGATGTCTCCGGACGCGTGTAGTACAGATCCAAGATATTTAAACTGGTCCTTGCGCTCGACCTTGTCTCCGCCTATGCGAACGGGTGTTGGATCTGTAGAGTTACAGGCCAGGTACTCGGTCTTCGCTTCCACTCGTTCACCCGTCTCACCAGCCTGCCCCTGTCCGCGTCCACCAGTGCGATATCGTCAGCATACATCAGCAGCCATGGTGGCTGCTCATGTGAGTCTCTGATGCTGTCTGACACAACGTCTAATATCACACTGAACAGAAACGGACTGAGGACGGAACCCTGGTGTACTCCGACGGTGATGGGGAACGGTTTGGTGTCGCCAACAGCGGTCCGAACCATAGAATCGGAGCTGCGGTACATGTCTCGAATAATGTATATGCCTCGGGGCATGTAATGTATGTAATAATGTATATGTCGAATAACAATATATGCCTCGGGGACCCCTTTGGATCTCAGTGCCCACCAGATCACCACTCGAGGGACACAGTCGAAGGCCTTCTGCAGATCAAGAAAGAGCAAGTGCAGAGGCGTGTTCTTCGCCCTGTAACGCTTAACTACTGTTAAGCGGCCGCGTTTTTATCGTATAAAGGGGCTTAATTTAAACGCTTTTTATACTTGCAAATTTTTCTCTTTGACCCACGGTTTAGCGCAAAAATGCGATAGAATATTAGGTGTCATAGTATTCTGTCGTATTTTTCTGCTAAACAGTGCGTCGGAGAGAAGAAGTTACATGTATAAAAAGCGATTTATTTAATCCCCTTTATACAATAAAAAACAAAGATTTAAGTTTAATTAAGTTTTAATTTTTTTTATGAAAATTTTTCTGTCGCAAACGCCTTGCACACCGTTTGCTACACTCCAACCACTTTTTCTAATACCCTGGGTGAACAAATGGTAGAATACCACTCGGCATTAACACTCTTTTGATCTTCAAGTAAAATTGTACAGATGGGACCCAAAAGTCGCGTTCTCCTACATCATGACAACGCTTCTTCACACACGGCCAACAAAACAAAGTCATTTTTAGCTTCCGAAAAAAAAACAACTCGTCACCCATCCTGCGCAAAGCCCCGACCTAGCACCTTGTGATTTCTGTATTTTCCCCAAAATCAAAGATTTGATGAGAGGTTTTACTTTCACCAACTCCGAAGAGGCAGTGATAGCGTTTAATCAGCACGTAGAAAACATGCTTCCAGATCTGTGGTCCTCCTGTTTTAAAAAATGGTTCGATCGCATGAAAAAAAATTTAAAATGTAAAGGAGAGTATTTTGAAAAGCAATAAACATAATATTTTGGTTATAACATGTTGTTTTTTTAAGTTACGCAAAACTTATAGTGTGACCTACGTATAAGTGAAATCTGTCGACAATGAAAAAGAAATAGTTCAAGAAAGTAAAATAAAAAGTAATAAACAAATAGATAAATAAGTATAGAAATATATTGGGCAACATACATACATTACTCTGATTCTATGGTAAGTAGCCAAAACACTTAATTGTGTTACAGAAATCAGAAATAACGACGGTACCACAACACCTAGACCCGAGACAATATAGAAAAGTTATTTTTTTACATTGACCGACCGGGAATCGAACCCGGGACCTCAGAGACAGCGACACTAAGTCTGGTATGCTCGCCTCTCGCTCTCCTCTCGCTCGTGTTCAAATAAATTATTAGTGTTTACTTAGCTTCAGTAATTCTTTACGAAAGTACTTTTAAGCCCTACAACGCCAGGCCTAGATAATTACTAGATAGCTTTTGCTGAGAACATAAGCCCGGATTTGTACGGGGAAATATGGTGTTGTTGAGGTGCCACCAGGCAGCGCCACACCTAAGTAAACCACACATTTACTTTTCGATCCATATTATATGTAAACGATTATTTATAGGTAAAACTCGCATTAGCCAGCCGCACCGGCGCGGCACGCTGTTCTCCGGCTAGCCGTATGGGACCGAAGCGGTAGATCGCTGGCCACAACCTAGTATTTATTGTGGTTTCATTTAAAAACAGATATGCGGCCTCACGCAACTTTCGCCACATTGTGGATGGCCGAATAGTGCGTACTAAATAGTTTTTTTCTATTTTATCATTCATGCAAAAAACTCTCACCTGCAAGTTATGGTAGAACCACAAAGAGCCGACGACAGAGATAGCGAACCAGAGGAACAGAGTGAACACGGAGATCTGACTGAGGTGCAGCGCATTGAGCAGCGTGGAGAGGACCACAGCTAGCGCGTGGCACAGCACGATGGGCAACGCGCACCGGTCGATGATGTCCCATGGCACTTCCTGCAGCGGATTACAAATGTATGGGCAAACAATTATTTACCAAAATAATACATCGCAAACTATTTTAGGCAAATTTTCATTTGGCAAAAAAACATATGTCAAGACAACCTATCGCAACTTTTCAGTTAACAAAACTCTTTTTTGCCAAGTTATTGTTTAAAAAATTAAATTACTTTGTTAAATTTCATTGTAAGAAGTTTAATTTAGTCAAATGTATCGTTTGGTTGGAATAACATACGAAGAGTATACCAAAGTATTACATGGCAACGATTGCTCGTCAAAATGATGAATTCACCTAATTTCATTTACAAAAAACCGCCCAAGTGCGAGTCAGACTCGCGCACCGAGGGTTCCGTACAAACCTGTTGGTGCCTATATAAGTAAAAGTTCACCCATCACGACAATCTAGTCATAGTTATGGTATTTATATTGCAAAATGAAATCCATAACATTACGAAAGGTAAATTGCGGTTTACGATTTATGACGTATTAAAAAAAATTTTGCTCAATAAGCATTTTTGGTCTTTGAGCGTAACATAGGTACACAATAAATTTGTAAAACTACCTAGGTACCTAGTAGCTAATTGTTAGTCGGGATTTACAATTAAATATTTGCCATAAATTTGCCATTTGATCGTTTTATAGTTGGAATTCTCGTATACTCCGGTATTCATGCATGAGTATAAAATTAATCATTTGCCAAACTTACGATATAAGTTCTGTTCAGAGTGTGAAGTGACAATTTGAACAAATGGTTTTTGGAATACAATATTTGGCAAAATTAAACGTTTGCGTAATCAGCATTTCGCTTGACAAAGTAAAATGAGGTCAAATAATAATTTGACTAAGTGAATAAAATGCGAAATGTTGAAGATGAAGATTCATTTGAGAAAAGAAACTATGGCGATAAGTTTTTTGTAAAGTATTTGACAAAAAATTTTTTTTACACAGTGCAGTTCACCATATTACTATCGACCCTTAAAAAAAAACAAATTGTTTTAGAGCGGGCATACACAAACTTTTTGATCGACCAATAGTTTGATCGGTCTTTTAATTACTATGAATAAAAGTCAATGCGCGTAATGAAACGATTAGAAATCGGCCGATATTTATTCAACTTTCATCCGATCATAACTATCACATGCAGGTATACATAGTATCTTTATAATATTTTGCAATTTCTTGTTACCTTACATCGCCAGTTATCCCGTGACCCATGCAATCAGGTCGAAACTTCGGGAAAATCAATTTGCAAAAAGAGGTACTTATGTGTTGCTTATATACCCGTGTTATGTGTAAAGCGTTAGTTCATAATATCTAATCGAAAGACCGATTTAACTATCAGCCTTTTCTTATAAATACAGAATGCAAAATATTGAAAATAGGTAATTTGTGCGTTTTGTTTCAAAAAATTAAACAAATTAAAAAAAAAATTAAACATTAAAAAATTAAATTTTTATACATAAAATTTATTTTATGGGAAACAATCCCAATAAATGCCAATCGATAGACATATTATAAAATAAACCTCTGGAATTATTTATTGTTACATTTAAAATATTGATAAATATGCCAAAATAATTGTAAAACTACATTCTCCCCGTATTTTTTATTAATGTCATCTTCATCCCCAAAGTTATAAGGAAGTTTTACAAAAGCTTGCTTTACTAATTTGGTTATATTTCTTTATAAATCCGATTAAATAACAAACACCTAATTAATGAAATAATTAAAAAACCGACTCAAAAAATATAAAAAAGAACCACTACAAAGTAAAAATCATATACTACTCTTACTATAATTTCTCTACTTACTACTACTCTACTTACTATAATTTCTGAATCAAATAATTAAAACTCTGTAGTAATTTTGTAAACGGGCGGGGCCACATATGAAACGTAAACAAATGAAAAATAAAATATATTTCATGTTTTTAATCTCTACATTTGCTACTTATCTCCCCCTTGACCCGGGAGAGTCGATATTCAATTTGTGGAACTGTTATTATTTACTTCTGATTAAATTCGTTGCGGGTCCCGAGATAGTTTCGCTTTCCCACGGGCCTGCCTAAACTTCATTGGTAGCCATTGTTGATCCTACCCACGCTAAAGTTTAACAAGTGGCGAATACGATTGATAAGTACGATTGATAGATAAGTTATCAAATATTTATTTTTAAGTTAATAGAGCTAATTATTTATATAACTACTTATACTATGTAGATATAGAACTACTTATCAATCGTATTCGCGTATTTTTTAATTTAACCATTTTTTTCACGTAAGTATATTTATTTTTAAATAAATAAAAGTACAATATTATTAATCTCTAAATTTATTTAATGAGGTGCTAACAAATTTACTCTACAAAATTTCCAAAAGTATTTTAGATGGCCATTACAGCAGCATTCTTTGCTAGAACAATATCGAAAGCTGAAATTTACTTTCAAATTAAGTACTAAATGACGGACCAGATTATAGATTTTGTATTTGACCCGCTGAACCACATACGTAGGTATTAATTAGGAGTGCAAGATTCACGATTGTTTTATCTAGCGAAAAGCTAGTTTTGTTATTTTATGTTTTTCAAGGTGAGGAAAATTTACCTGAGACTGAGACTGTGGGTTTTTAATGAGCGAGCCTCGTCTCGCCGAGGGCCGCCGATGCATGGAGGGCGCGGTGATGGACGCGCGCCGCGTCACGTCGCCTGCTGCCATCGCTGCCAAAAACTCTTCTTACAGCACTGCACCGATAACACACAACTCAACTTATTTTAACTGCACTCAGTTCAGTTTAAATCGTGCGATTTTATTTAGGTTTGATTTAATGATAGACGGTAATGGTAGCAAGGTCGTTTAGGGTCGCACCCGCAGGCTCCGACGGGTTACGAAGCCGGGTCCCCGGGATGGCTGTGTGTCATAAATAGAAAGTGCAACCGATGTAAATGTCGCGAATCGTTCTCGACACCGGCCGGGCGAAAACGTTTATTTTTATGCCTCGAACGGTCACTGCGGTGACTGAAACGATCGCGGGACAGAATTATTTGATTTTTAATAGACGTGGGCGATGTCGATTTTGTACGTGCCGTAAGCACGTCGTCATCCCGAATTTAGATCGAGTTATTTATTTATAGTATAGACAATTGTGTGTTTACATGCAACTCTACTTAAATATGCATTGTTTCAAATAATATATTGGTTAAGGTAATAGAATTTCATATTGTTATTAAGTTTAAAAAGTTTTGTCTTAATATGTAAACATTAACCATTTTTGTTAAGCATGTATGTATTTTGATGTAATAATACTGTAAACCCTATTTATTCTCAGATTAAATATTTAATTCCTAACCCTAAATATTTACCGATAGGTACCTTTATTGTATAGTTAAAGACTCAAATTTTTTCCCTACTATATAATATTATAAATGCGTAAGTAACTCTTTCACGCCTACACAACACAACCGATTTTGATGAAATTTAGTACAGAGATTGGAAAGGACGAAGGCTACTTTTTGTAGTGAAAACTGAACCAATTAAGATAAAATTTCGTACGGAAAAAGCTTGAACCTAAGAAACCACGATTTCATTTCATTTTCATTTTGTCTAAAAACAAAAAGTGCGTCACGAGATGAGTTAACGCAAATCAAAACCTATTTATAAATCACATGTTTCAACGGGTAGTAGATATTTTTCAATGCCACAGTACTGCTTATAAAATGCCGTCATTTCTTATTTCATTTCTGTACCAGTAAATACATATTTCTAAACATTTACACTTTTCACTTGCGGAAGTATTTAAATTGACTCTTTTTGCCTGGATAAGGGCATTCAGTATCATTATCTTTAACTTAACGATCTCTTAATTAGCTTCCTGGGGTAATTTTACACGACGTGTATTTCCGCACTGTAAAACAAGTTTTCATTGAATGGGTGCAAACATCCCATTCAGTGTTTCGCTTCGATTTACATACGTTTCACTGCCCTATTTCGACTTCCGTGTAGGTAAATATTATTTTACATTCTCGCAGTATGTAACATTCCAAAAAAAACTAATGTCGAGAATTAAATTATGGATCGTACGAGTAAAGGACAAACGTTCGTAGTCATGGAATTTTATCATAACACATTTTATTTGAAACAAAATTAATACTTTGTCTATAAAGAACAACTCTCTGTTTAATATTCACACAAAGTCACATAATTATTAATTAGGCGTTTTCCCCGGCTCCTCCTTAAATAAATGTTTCTTCAATTGTAACGACCGTGACTATTTTCGTTACTAGAAATGCAAGTACTTCGCTGGTATTGTTATGTCGAACGTACATAAAGTGCGGTCACGGATCGAGGTAGCGGTAGGCGGGCGCGGGCGCAGGTGTAGGGCGGGCGCAGCTAGGGCGGGCGTCGCGGGCCGGCGGCGAGCTCTCACTGCACGCCGCTCGCTGCGCCCGCGCTCTCGCCAAAATTAACACACGCACGCATTATTATTTATTACCACATTTTCGTCTAGATTGTAAAATCAAATACCTACTCAATGCGCCCAACTGGAATGTTTTTTGGCAAAAGATCGTAGCACTAAATCAGCTCCGGATTTCAAAAATTTTAAACTTTTTTCTTATGACTCTTGAGTGTTATTTACATTTTCTACTGACATTAAATTATTATGTTAGTCTTATCATGAACAAATCTTGTTATTATCTTGAGCATTGATAGATTTACAGATCGGTTTATTTATGCAAGAGATATGGGCCGACTATGGTATTTGCCGACTAGCCGACTAGTGGGCCGACTCTGTTTTATACATATTTAAAGTGTTTTAAAAAAAAATAAATTAATAAACGAGAATAGGTACTTACAAAATCTCATGAGTAGTAATAACTTCCTACATATAAGAGAGTACTTCCGCCACAATCCTATCGCCAGAATGTGTCGTAAATATAATCTACTGCAAAGTGACTCCAAGTTGAACATATTTCACTCAGGGTTTGCGAGGTTCAAAACGGCAGCAAGGTCCATTTTTGACGAACACAATGGTGTTCGTTAATCTTAAGTGGAAAATAATTTAAGATAATTAGTATTTTTATATTATAAAATTATTATTTGTTTAACGAATGTAATGTAAAACGAATTGATTTAAGCAGCAGTGTAAACACCTTTAGGATATTAGTTTAGTCCAATACCTTTATACATTTGTACCGTTTCTTGTATAACTCGATGTCTGTTGTGTTCTCCAATAAATTTTAAAAAAAAACTCTTTTTTTTTTTTAGTTTTGTCGTAAACTAGAAAATTTACGAAGTACCTACAGTGCATTTACCTCGTAGCGCGCGCGGTCAGCATTTTCACGTTGGCCCAAATATTATGTTTTAGTATAGCAAATAATACTTATTGAGACGGTTCGCGATCGGCCACCAATCACAATGGTGTGATGTGCTCTAACCATTAGGAAAGTTTTGGAATGGGAGCACGTGACGTCACGCCTTGCTAAAAAGTGTCGCAAGGCGTGACGTTACGCGGAACTTTAACGGGCTATATCTTCATCATTTTTTGTTTGATTGAGAAAAGAAAAAACACGTGTCCAATATTTTCTGATAATCCAACTGATGGGCTAATTAGTTTGTTTTTAGGAAACTAGCCTTAAAAGATATATTGGTTGGTGAAATGGTAATGATAATGGTAAGAGCACACGCGGTGTGGTTGGTAGCCGATCGTGAACTGTCTCTATACAGGGTTACATTGCAAAGGGGTGCCAAATGTAAAAAATAAGATCTAGGGAACAATATAAAGAAGCGTCTTAATCGTTATTATTTTTAATAATCGTATGTAACGAAAAAAAAAACTTAAAAATATCCGAAAATATAGTTAATAGAGAGATTACGAAAGCTGCGCGGTCATTCGTCAGAGGCGTAGGTACGGCGAGCCTACACGTACCTTACGCAGTGCACATACGGTGCATTTTTTCATGAATTAGGTAAATTATCCAGGCGTACGATTTTAACCAGCGGATAGTAATAATTAAATGTGAAAAAAAATATTTCTGTTCTTTGCATAGTTCGATTAAGTTACTGATTCTGAGCCACTCCTACAGTTTGGCACCCCTTTGCAATGTAATCCTGTATTATTTGATATATTAAAACTTAATATTTAGATGCAACGTAAACATGCTGACTGTGCGCGCTATGAGACGTAACTTTTGACGTTGACGGAGACAGAATGATGTTCTATGTACTTCTAAGCTAATCTGATGGTGCACAAGTGGACCTTATATAATATCTGTCCTTCTGGACAAGTCAATAGCAAAATATATTGACTGACATTTAGTAACATTTGTCATATCACATTACCTACCTATAAGTACATTACGGCTTCAAAAAATGCCATCCTTGACCGCCTTCTGTCAGGTCGATCTATATCTATACTAATAATTTGCAATCAAGTATAGTTACTTTGGATAAAACAGCTCGATTCGGACGATCGGATAAAGATAAATATTTTCCTGTAAGAACTATAATTTTTTTAACCACTAATTCTGAATTATAACCATGTCTTATAGTTTTTGTTTTGTTTCAAGTAAAAAAATTACAAAATTGCAAATGTATAAAAATAACTCGATAATGCTGTTGACCAGAGTTTATTGCTCTTTTTAAGATCTCATAATAGAATAGATTCACAAAAAGCTCTACACAAACAAGAAAAAATGTGAAGCTAATCCAAATGTACTCATGTGACGCAGTGCTTAGACACTCAGACGGTAATTAGGTAACTCTCGAACAGAATGCTGCTCAATAACACTTTGATCTTTTAAATAAATTGTTTATAATTATTATTAGGTACTTCTAATTTTCACTGAATAAAATAAACGTTTGAAGAAAGTAGCACTTGCGACAGAAATAAAAATATTACGGTATTATCTTAAAATAATCTTTCGATAACTGACTTTAACCGAGTAAAAGGTCGTTTCTGCGTTAAAGAACTCATACATTATTATAATGTAACTAAATACTTTAGTAGGGCGTCGCATAGGCGTATATTTAAAACGTCCAACCGACGAACATGATATGGGCAAAGTTATTGGTATACGAAGATAACGACCAAAAACTAGGTAAGTAATTTGTAATGTATTACGACTCCCGGCTTAGCTAATGAATACTTGTGGCGATCCTAATGGAATGATCTCCCGTTACGGCTATAATAACTGGCATTTAGTATGTTTTACTTCGCAGCAAACGGCCTGTTTCGAGGAGGTTATTACGCACGAGTGCTGCGAAGAAACGATGATGATATCATCGATAGCGCACTGGTTTATTTGTCACTAGAGCCAACCCCCGCTTCGCTCGCGTGGTACTAAGTGTCTACAGTGAGAAATATACACAAGCTTACTTTAACCAGCCTATTAATTAGTAACAACTGTATGGAATTCGCTTTAATAGTTACTGTTTTGGAGTGTTTCTTCAGAAAGCATTCTTCGCGTCACCTTTATGACGAATTTTAATTTTGAGTTTTTTCGCAAGAACAACATACACCAATAAAGAAGCCGTAAAACTAAGGTCAACTCTGATTAAAACATTTAAAACGGCACTTAATCTACTTTGATATTTAATGATGAATTTTCGGTGTCCACGGAAGTTATTTACGACTCCACGAATGTTACAAAACGTATTTTTTACTAGCGAAATTCATTGTTATTCTGATAGAAAACAAAAAATCTGACAGATAGTTGGTATGTAATTGTTAGTTAGTAAATTAGATTAGTTAAAAACAAATATTCCGTATACACTTTATTTGAAATACTACTAAAATGTTATATTAAAACTTTTGTACTAATAAGACACATATTTCTAGACATAACTGCACTTTTCAACCGACTTCAAAAAAGAAGGGGGTTCTCAATTCGACTGTATGTTTTTTTTTTTTTTTGTATATTTGTTACGCGATTACTCCGCCAATTATGAATTGATTTTAATTATTCTTTTTTTGTTTGGTAGATCATACTTCAGAGGTGGTCCCATATAAATTTTATCAAAATTGATTTAGAACTTTTTGAGAAAATCAACAAATATATACCCAGATAATATTTTGCTTGTGGTTATTGTTACCTATCTTCGACAAATATGAGCCGATTTTGATGATTTTTGTTTTATTGAATAGCTTATACTTCAAAGATGCTATGATAAAAGTTTGAAAAATAAAAATCACCCCTAAGGGTAGGAAAATAGGGGATGAAATCGGTGTTCAGCAGTTAGATTAGGATTTATCACTAAAAATAGATGAAATAAGTAAATTTTATTACAAAAAATAAAACCGACTTCAAAACACTGAAATGCTAAAAATAATCCTAACACTTAAGTACCTAATCAGTTACTTTTGGAGTCGGTGCAAACAAAAACATTGAATCTCTCATCGGCTGGCACCGACTCCAAAAGTATCTGATTAGGTACTTAAGTGTTAGGATTATTTTTAGCATTTCAGTGTTTTGAAGTCGGTTTTATTTTTTTTAATTTCAAGTAACGTAACAATAGGAATTTTTAATCTTGTGTTGACGTTAAAAAATGAACACCTTTAGCTAGTTATTTATAATAATCATCAGTCTTATCATTGCTTATAATAACATTACATCAAATGCCATAAAATTGCCATTATCACAATGACAGTTTTGGATAGAACATACTTTTCACCGTGAAATTCCTTTTCAGTGATTAAAATATTTTTTCTCTCTGCTTTTCTTTTAAATGTAGGTAATACTGTACTGTTTTTTATCCTTTATTTCCTTCTTTCTACTAATTTCTTTTGCTCCAATTGCTGGCTTGCACTTTGTGGCGAAATTTTAGTCTTCGGTCAGGTTATGTTAATACAGCATGATAGCTGACCGCTGGCCGAGCGGTTTAAATATCCCTAGGCTATATTCCGTGAGCCGCGAGTTCAAACCCAGCTGTCACTGATGAAGTAACCACTACGTATAGCTGTATTCGTACATTGGTGTTAATGTCTAGCTATTCATTTATGTGTAGATTCATCATCATCATCATCTCAGCCTAGTGCAGTCCACTGCTGGATGTAAGCCTACAACGGCGACCTACACTACATTTGTCCGAGATGTGGTCTTCACTCGAGAACCCGTTTACTCCACCTTTTATCGGTTCTGTGACAGATGTATCTGGCCCACTGCCAAGATAGTTTGCTTTATTTTGGACTATGTTCTTATTTTGGTCTACTCTCGGATGACCTAGGTCTGGATTTTATACCTCATTATCGACCTCGAGCATCGAACTTTTCGTAGCTAGACCTAGACGTGAAGTCGGTGGGCCAGCTTTACTGTCATGTTACACGTTTCGGCTGCGTAGGTCATAAATTGTACGACGCACTGATCAAAAACCTTGCGATTCAGGCATTGCGGCAGTAGTGACGAGAAGTTATGACGCAACTTTTCAAATGCTGCCTAGTAGTGCCCAGCCAAGCTGCACTCCCTAGCGATTTCCCGCCCAAAGCTTTCTTTACCTATCTGCACCAACACATGGTTTTAGTCTTACCTAAGTTCATTTCTAGGCCCACACGTCGCAAGGCAGCGTTAAGACTGCAGCATTTTTTGATAATGACTATATCATCGGCAAATTGGAGGTGCGTGAGGCGTTTGCCGTTGATATTGATGGGTATCAAGGTCCCTTTCCAATCTACTGTCTTGAAGATGTCTTTCAGTGAGTTCGGTAACTATTTTGGAGATATACGTCAATTATCCTTGTCTCACGCCTCTTAGCAACTACATGGGACTTATCTGGTGATTTTGGACTTGAGCAGTTATCAATGCCATTTTGTAAAGGCTTCTCAGCACCTTGGCTTATTGCTAACCGACTTGGCATTGCTGTATGGAGTTCAGAACAGCCCAGGTCTATCCTGTGTGGATTATTCAACTCAAAGAATAAAATTAATAAAACGTTCTACAGAAAAACAATGTTATGTTTTGATTTGAATTTAATTAATTAATGTCAGTTAATCACTTCCCTTAGGTACGTTGTTAATTGTTGCTCTAACTAGAAAATTACATAATTCAATAAGTAATAATAATAATACAAAAGTCATTCAAAATTACTTAATCATAAATAACTTTTGAAATCACCTACCTAAAGTACCTTTAGTCTTGTAACGTTATTATATAAGAAAACATCTTTAGACCCGCAAATTGTTAATACATTTGAGATCGAAAAGACGATTTAGTAAACCGTACCTTTCGTGGTTTGATTAACCTTCATGGGCCAATGTCCACGAAAACAGTGCCACGAAAGTTACGAAAATTGAACATTTTCAAAAATATTTTTAACTAATTAACATACATTGAAACCAATTATTATTATTGAAATACGATCTTTGAAAAATTTGGCACCCCTTTGCAATGTAACACTGTTGTATAATGGCAGGCAAGAAAGTTATAAGCAGTTAAACTGAGAGCGAACTCGGTGTGACGCGCGGAGAACACCTGTTTTGCTCCCGTTTTTATCGGCAAAATATTATTTAAAAAACACTATTATTCATACTTAATATTATTGTCTATATTTGTAAAGGTGGATAAATAAAAATCATCTCAATTTTTTTCTGGAGATGTATTGTACATAGGTTAAGATTTATGAGTGTGTGACCGCCTAAAAACAGCCTTTGAAGAACTAAGTACTCTTTAGATTGTACAGATAGCATACGGTCATTTTGGCCACATTTTTAGGGTAACAGAAATTAGGAGAAGAACTATAATTCTTTTAAATATAATACATATAAAATCATGTTGGTGATGGTAGAACGTTGTTTGACAAAGCCATTTTACTCTGGTATATGTGTTACGCAAGCATGGTTAAACAATACCATGTATGAGGGCTTCGTAGACCTTTGACAGAGTTGGCAATATAGATATTGGTTGATAGTTTTCTCCAATCCCTTTTGAGCCTTCCTTATGTACTGGTACTATCCTGGCTGTTTTCCATAAAGAGGGAAACATTCCGTCCTGAAGACACTTATTAAATAAATAACAAAGTAGTTTGTCATGTACCTCAGCAGTAGCCTCCAGAAAACCACCATGAATAATGTCCACTCCAGCACTTTTAGTAACATATAATGACTTTAGTGCTTTTTGCACTATCACATATTACAGCATCAGATGTCTGAGTGTCGTCTAAATAAATATCATTTACATCAATATTTTATACAGGATGGCTCGAAAACAGATTCAATGTAATCGGAAAACAAAGCGCTAATTTTGTTTGGCGTGTTTTTAAGCTGCTTTTGTAAGTACCAGTGCCAGGTATATCTGAAGTAGGCAGCCGATTTTTTATATAAGTCCAAAAGTACTTAGGGTACTTAATACTACCCTCTCCATTATTCATATTAATTGAGTTGTAGTTGACATTTAAGAGATGACTGACTTTGTTGTTACAATGTACTGACTGAGAAACTCCTGCCTCCGAATAATATTGTGCACAGAAACCATAATATTTTGCTAGGAGGATGATGATCTTGAGTTTAGTTCCCTGAGTTTAAAAGTGCCTTTTGCAGAAATAAATTAACCTTGATTGATTTGAGTTTAATTAAACTCAGAAGTGCTGAATAATTCTATTTATCTACCACCTACCTCCCAACAAATCTTATAGGCCGTATTATGTGTATTATACCGTAATTTATCTTAAGTTACATAGAAACATTGATTTCTGCCGCAAAGGTTCCAAAGCGGCGTTCGCAGCATAGTGGTTTAATTTGCATTTGCAATTCAGATAGAACGTTACCCGGCAGTTAGTTTGTGATTACCAGACGGACCTACGACATTCACATATGGGCACACACGATAAACTTGTGATAGTAGTAAACTATTTAGATGTTGTTGCATGTATTGTGGGGCCACTCCAACGTAATTATTTTGTGATTCAAATCTTAAATTATAAAACCTTATGCTAGTTGATAACTAAGTTTATCTCATTACATTCATAATTATATGTCAATGTTGGGCCTCATAAAATAAATTGCGTAAAAGTATTATGCCTTTCTATATTTTGTGGCTTTGGGAAATTAATTTATAATACAACTTTTAGAATCGGATTAGTAGACATTCATCATCATCATCATCATCATCAGCCTCTAGAAGTCCACTGCTGGACATAGGCCTTCCCTATAGAACGCCACAGCGAGCGGCTCTGGGCCGTTTGCATCCAGCGGTTGCCCGCAACCTTGACGTCGACTTGAAGATCGACAGTCCACCGGGTGGGAGGTCTGCCCACGCTGCATCTTCCAGTTCGTGGTCGCAACTCGAGAATCTTTCTTCCCCAACGGTCGTCGGTTCTGCGAGCGATTTGGCCTGCCCACTGCCACTTTAGCTTTGCAATTCTTAAAGCTATCTTGGTAACTTTGGTTCTTCTACGGATCTCCTCATTTCGGATCTTATCTCGCAGAAAAACGCCAAACATAGCTCTCTCCATAACACGTTGGGTGACTATGAGCTTGTTTAGGAGGCCAATCGTCAAGGACCACGTCTCAGTGCCGTAAGTCATCACTGGCAACACGCACTGCTCAAAGACTCTCTAGTCCTCTAGTCTTTAGGCTCTGGGGGATATTGGACGAGAAGATATCACGCAGCCTCCCGAACGCTGCCCAACCGAGTTGGATTCGTCGTGCCACCTCTCTGTCGAAGTTGGACCTACCTAAACGGATCGACTGTCCTAGATAAATATATTCATCCAGAACTTCGAGGGTATCGTCCTGTAACAATTCTCCCTTTACCCTTTAATATTTTTTTAAATCTGAATATAAATAATTAAATACTTAACTAACCTATTTGGTTCTTTCTTTTAGAAATCTAAATTGGCAGTGTGATCGTCTAGTTCAAATGGTAGGACCGTGCGTTGTGATTATAGTAGTGAACCAAATTCTTTTAGAGGTACGTGGATGCTTTAATTAAGTTTCTCTAGAGTTTCCTGGGTGTATGCGCATTCAAGGAAGAGGAAAGTGAAGCCCCGAAGGGCCCTGAAGAGCCCCACACCAAACGCTCATATTCAGGAGTGGTGACCATATGATAAACGTTATCCCAAAAGCAATCTGTCACCTCCATAAGAATAGGACCTACCTGAAAAACGCATTTAACGTAAATTATGCGCAAGTAAGGGAATGACTGAGCCTAAAGATATTTAATATAAAATACTAACTACTTAAACTTAAAATCTACCTGACTTCCTGTAAAGTCAACCAAAGGTACGGGGTCCCTAAGATAATTACTTATCTGAAAATGTTAAATCCAAAATGATACAAAGTTGATCCAACAACACCCATGACAACTCTTATAGATCTATCCTGAAGACTTCGACCTATGTGATGTCATCGGTATTACCACAACAACCCGCATCACCCGGAATCAACACTTTCAGTTATACTTTGATAATATACTAATGACCCTTTTATAATACAAGTCGATCCAAAGATACCCATGACTTCTTTATAGGGTGTTTGAGATGTGACCTAAAAAGCCATCGATATCCCTACATCAACACTCATTGCATGGATTTAAAACGTTCAGAAATACTTGACCCTTGGTAGTCTTCTCACGATAGTCGGAAGTAAGAGACAAAAATTATTTTAAAATATTTAAAATTTAAAGTACAAAATTTATATTAAACTCTTTTCTCAGTTCTGTGGATATAGGAATATGGTATAAAGGATTTAATAAGGATGGAAGCCTAAAAATAGCCCATTCGCTAACTACCTACTTATTAATTACACCAAAAACCTAAATGAATGGAGCTACCTTTAGAATGAGGGATAAGACAGAGATTAGGATAGGATTAAGGGTTTCCCTACCTAACAGTACCTCCAGCTAAACTACATATTTACGAACCTAGAAATAAAAAAAAAAACGATTTCAAAAATAAAACGTCACAAAATAATAAACGCTAAAATAGTAATCAAAACCGTACAGGTACCGGTAACCCGTAATCAAAACCGTCAAATAAAACAAATCAATGAATTTCAGTACGTAAAATACACTCAAGTGAGTACAATAAATAAATGTTAAAAAAGGTAAAACACAAGTAAAATTAACATGCATTCTATCAACAGAAAATGGAAATGAGTTCTTTTAAACAAATACTATACTCGTAACCTAAAATGTACAAAATCTAATACAAACATACATAGAAAATGTTAAAACAACCAATTTATAGAATAAATCTCAATTAAATAATTAACTTACTAAACTGAGTTATATGTGGTTAAAGTTTAATATATTTATTACATTTATTGTTTAAAAGGTTTTCAAATATACCTCTTTCCATTTTCTAATGGTAAGTAAATAATAAAACTGTTAAAATCCTGTTGAAAGAAATGGTGTAAATAACAAAATCCATGAAAATTATGGTAATTCATTTTCAAAAGTATTATTAAATACAATTTTTACAACTTTGACATCAGGTATTAATTAAATAACTTCTCAACAGGTATTCTAACGAATCAAACAAACTCATACGCTCTCTGCCGTCGTACACTCGCGTCACCCACCCATCAGGGTGTAATCGAATTCGAAACTCACGGTCAACTGTCCCGAGACCCAGCTGCTAAACCTATTTAACCATCGTCTATCCCCCGCGTCCCATGTTTTAAAAGCTGACACCCGAACTCTCCTAATTTCCAGGGGTGCTCAACTTTCTATAATCTACGAGTCTGACTTTAACATAACATGACATATTTTCAAACACTTATTAATTTTTCTAGATTCCTAATAATTCTCCTACCAATAACCAAAACAAGCATGAGTGACTGAAAGTTTAATTTTCTCTCTTTTCCCTCCATTTTATTTATTCTGTAAATGTTCTTTAATAACGTTAATTGATGTAAAGATATCCAACTTATTATAAATAACTAAATGCTCTCATATTCAAGGCCTACTTCACTAAATACATTATGAAAATTAAATATTAATAAATTATTGTAAAGTTTTAAACATTCAAAGGTTGACCACATCTGACTTCGAGTGTTCTTGCTCGATTGTATGGTGTGCACGTGA
Organism: Anania hortulata; assembly: GCA_963576865.1. NCBI lineage: Eukaryota > Metazoa > Arthropoda > Insecta > Lepidoptera > Crambidae > Anania > Anania hortulata. The sequence continues at coordinate 9,892,583 of OY756397.1, read as the reverse complement.
GTGATCAGAGTTAGTTAGTAGTATAGCTATCTAGTATTCTTTTGTTTTATCAAAGTCAGGGTTCGCTGTAGGCAACCAACAGAGAAAGTATGGTCATTAGAAAATTCGTAATATAATTGTTATTTTCTAATAAGATCTATATTATTTTAAATAATAATTTATCTTTATACTTGATTTGCAAGGGTAGGGTTGGTACAATCGCCCCAAAATTTATACGTAGACGTACGTACGTAAGTAACTAGAGTATAAATTTTCAAAATCCAAGCAACCAAACCCTTCAAATCAATAAAACTTTGTTTTTTATTTCTGTATCCACAGTACCACTTTCCGCTCCGTCTATGAAATCGAGCACCCATATATTTACCTGCACTATGACGTTACGCTGGCCGCCGCTTATGACTTGCGAGATCACTCGATCGCTAACTACGGATATACTTGTTTGTCACCCGTTCGGCATTTATATTTCGTGTTTCTTTATTTTTAGTTTTTATTCAATTAATTCTAAATTTTCTTAAGTAATGGTATTTCATTTCAACTCATTCTTCATATTATCGAATCTCGAAGACGACCCCTACAAACTAACCCTAAGTGTGACATAAGTCTTGCTATAAATCACCTAGCCACGTTTAACACAAACCTAAACTATCAGTCTGTACTATAAATACAGAACCTAAATAATATTGTCAATTGCAATGCAATCAAACGTAATTTTATTTAAATTAAAGAGGGTGGTAAAGTGGGAGTTGAACCCATAATTACTATAAACTATGAATCTATAATGGCCCTTAACCGTTTCTAAATTAAATAATCCTTTCAATCAGCCTCTCGGAGTCGGACCTTTGACTTATGTTATTTTCAACCACCGAACTCTTATCATAAAATTAGAACTACCTTATATCTAATTCATAATTAAGTAACCAGCTACTATGAGCTATAAATCTTAAAATACCCCTTAACCCTTTCTAAATTCAGTAATTTTTTAAATAACTAGTCACGGAATCGAACCTGTGACTTATCTTATCTTTAACCACCAAACTGTTATCACAAAATTATAACTACCTTATATCTAAATTATTATAAAACAAACACTCTCTATGCCAAACATCCATTTGTTTATAGCCCCGGAATCGAACCAGAGACTATGTTAACTTTCCAACCACTAAGCTATGTATAGCTTTTATAATTACTCAATCACCTGTGATGAGTTACATTTATCTGACCTTGTGCTTAACTCGTACCGCCTCCCTTGATCAATATATACTGGAATCGAACCAGATACTATGTTAACTTTCCAACCACTAAGCTATGTATAGCTTTTATAATTACTCAATCACCTGTGATGACTTACAACTATTTGACCTTGTGCTTAACTCGTGCCGCCTCCCTTGATCAATATATACTGGAATCGAACCAGAGACTATGTTATTCTCCCAACCACTGAGCTATATGTATAACTTTTATGACTACTAAATCGTTTGAAATAACTAACAACCATCTGACCTTAAGCTAGATTTAAACCAGTTATTTATTAAATATATTTCCGGGATTGAACCAGAAACTATGTCATTGTTTCAGAAATTGAGTAATATATAACATTTCTGATTAATTATTCGCCCCCATAAATCTCAACTATTTAACCATGTCCTGGAATCAAACCAAGGATTTAGTATGTCTTCCAACCACTGAGCTGTTAGCATTATTTCGTGATAGCGAAATCTATATGACTCTGTCCGGAATCGAACCAGAACCTGTTATTATCTCAGCTAATCAGCTATATAGTTTCTATATTTAATTAATTAAACGCCCCCATAAAAAAGACAACTATTTAAGCATGGAATGGATTCGAACCAGGGACCAAATTCACTTTCAACCGATGAGCCATCTGTACAAAATCAAATATAAGCGTCATTTAAATAATCAGTCGCCCCATGAAACCATGAAACACAGCTAATCTGCTGTTACCTATTTGCCCACGTAATCGAATTTGAGGCCATATTCGTACTCCAACCACTAAGTCATAGGATACTAAGTAGGGTTTATAATACCAATCGATTATAAATAGAACGGAATTCACATGTGACTTTGGTTAGGTACTTTTATTTTATCTTTATGACTTATAATCTAATTATTGTATGGCGGACTTAATGCTTCAAAGCATTTGCTACCAATAAACCATTATATGGTAACTTATATCGTAATTAATCTTAATATTATTAAATTAGGAACTACTTACTTTCTAACCACTAAACTATAGGGTATTTTTTTATGTACCTAAACTAACTATTGACCTAAATAAAATTAATATTAGTAAGTTTACGTTAAATAGATCCGCTAGGAATGCCAATTTAGAATGACATTAAAATGAGCCCATTGTCATACAGACAAGTCTATAATTTATTATTAATTAATATTACCTACACACGTAAGAAATTAAAACACGTAATTACTGAATAGTCCTATTGTGATCAATCAATAATTTAACAAGCTATTATTAATAGTAAATTTAAAAAACAAATTTCTAAAAAACCTGTTACGCAATTAGCATATTTCACACTTGACAAACCCTAAACTGTAATTTATTACTTTTCAACGCAACATTTAGACTTATGGATGCACTTGAAATTCCAACACATTTGTCGCTAATGTGACAAAAGGTCTCCCACGTTCAAGATCTACTACGAAACGATAAAGCGAGTGTTGTTTAAGTTAAGGCTATCAAATTTTGCTTATGGACCAAGATTGTTATCTTTGTTTATCAAATACGCAAAGTGTTTATATGATAGCTCGAGCTAGCAAAACAAAGAATAGAAATATGAACTTAAACTATTAACTGATTCGACAATCTTAAAATAAACAGGACCTATGAGTGGGTCTATTTTCATTGATTTAAACTATTCGTTTCATGATCTCTACTCCCCTACTATGATTGTGACATTTTTACTAAACACCCCGCCCCCACTATTCCAAATTCCTCAAATACGTATCCCAACAAACTCAGATATCCTTGAATCAAACATCCACGTTTTCAACCTCTTTCCATTTCACAGACAACAATTGTAGGCTGATAAGCCTACTAAAAACATGAACCAGTGTTTTTTAAGATCCTGGGTCACGCGGCAACAATTGTAACAATTCTCCCTTTACCCTTTAATATTTTTTTAAATCTGAATATAAATAATTAAATACTTAACTAACCTATTTGGTTCTTTCTTTTAGAAATCTAAATTGGCAGTGTGATCGTCTAGTTCAAATGGTAGGACCGTGCGTTGTGATTATAGTAGTGAACCAAATTCTTTTAGAGGTACGTGGATGCTTTAATTAAGTTTCTCTAGAGTTTCCTGGGTGTATGCGCATTCAAGGAAGAGGAAAGTGAAGCCCCGAAGGGCCCTGAAGAGCCCCACACCAAACGCTCATATTCAGGAGTGGTGACCATATGATAAACGTTATCCCAAAAGCAATCTGTCACCTCCATAAGAATAGGACCTACCTGAAAAACGCATTTAACGTAAATTATGCGCAAGTAAGGGAATGACTGAGCCTAAAGATATTTAATATAAAATACTAACTACTTAAACTTAAAATCTACCTGACTTCCTGTAAAGTCAACCAAAGGTACGGGGTCCCTAAGATAATTACTTATCTGAAAATGTTAAATCCAAAATGATACAAAGTTGATCCAACAACACCCATGACAACTCTTATAGATCTATCCTGAAGACTTCGACCTATGTGATGTCATCGGTATTACCACAACAACCCGCATCACCCGGAATCAACACTTTCAGTTATACTTTGATAATATACTAATGACCCTTTTATAATACAAGTCGATCCAAAGATACCCATGACTTCTTTATAGGGTGTTTGAGATGTGACCTAAAAAGCCATCGATATCCCTACATCAACACTCATTGCATGGATTTAAAACGTTCAGAAATACTTGACCCTTGGTAGTCTTCTCACGATAGTCGGAAGTAAGAGACAAAAATTATTTTAAAATATTTAAAATTTAAAGTACAAAATTTATATTAAACTCTTTTCTCAGTTCTGTGGATATAGGAATATGGTATAAAGGATTTAATAAGGATGGAAGCCTAAAAATAGCCCATTCGCTAACTACCTACTTACTAATTACACCAAAAACCTAAATGAATGGAGCTACCTTTAGAATGAGGGATAAGACAGAGATTAGGATAGGATTAAGGGTTTCCCTACCTAACAGTACCTCCAGCTAAACTACATATTTACGAACCTAGAAATAAAAAAAAAAACGATTTCAAAAATAAAACGTCACAAAATAATAAACGCTAAAATAGTAATCAAAACCGTACAGGTACCGGTAACCCGTAATCAAAACCGTCAAATAAAACAAATCAATGAATTTCAGTACGTAAAATACACTCAAGTGAGTACAATAAATAAATGTTAAAAAAGGTAAAACACAAGTAAAATTAACATGCATTCTATCAACAGAAAATGGAAATGAGTTCTTTTAAACAAATACTATACTCGTAACCTAAAATGTACAAAATCTAATACAAACATACATAGAAAATGTTAAAACAACCAATTTATAGAATAAATCTCAATTAAATAATTAACTTACTAAACTGAGTTATATGTGGTTAAAGTTTAATATATTTATTACATTTATTGTTTAAAAGGTTTTCAAATATACCTCTTTCCATTTTCTAATGGTAAGTAAATAATAAAACTGTTAAAATCCTGTTGAAAGAAATGGTGTAAATAACAAAATCCATGAAAATTATGGTAATTCATTTTCAAAAGTATTATTAAATACAATTTTTACAACTTTGACATCAGGTATTAATTAAATAACTTCTCAACAGGTATTCTAACGAATCAAACAAACTCATACGCTCTCTGCCGTCGTACACTCGCGTCACCCACCCATCAGGGTGTAATCGAATTCGAAACTCACGGTCAACTGTCCCGAGACCCAGCTGCTAAACCTATTTAACCATCGTCTATCCCCCGCGTCCCATGTTTTAAAAGCTGACACCCGAACTCTCCTAATTTCCAGGGGTGCTCAACTTTCTATAATCTACGAGTCTGACTTTAACATAACATGACATATTTTCAAACACTTATTAATTTTTCTAGATTCCTAATAATTCTCCTACCAATAACCAAAACAAGCATGAGTGACTGAAAGTTTAATTTTCTCTCTTTTCCCTCCATTTTATTTATTCTGTAAATGTTCTTTAATAACGTTAATTGATGTAAAGATATCCAACTTATTATAAATAACTAAATGCTCTCATATTCAAGGCCTACTTCACTAAATACATTATGAAAATTAAATATTAATAAATTATTGTAAAGTTTTAAACATTCAAAGGTTGACCACATCTGACTTCGAGTGTTCTTGCTCGATTGTATGGTGTGCACGTGAGTGATCAGAGTTAGTTAGTAGTATAGCTATCTAGTATTCTTTTGTTTTATCAAAGTCAGGGTTCGCATATTATTTTAAATAATAATTTATCTTTATACTTGATTTGCAAGGGTAGGGTTGGTACAGTCCCCAACCATCACTGGTACGGGTGTGACATGGACGTTTGACATGACCTTCGTCTTGTCCATATTCATTTTAAGACCCACCTGTTGGGAGACTCTACAGAGGTCGCCAAGCATAATGCCAAGATCCTTGAGCGACTCCGCCAGTATGACTATGTCGTCGGCAAAATGAAGGTGAGTAATGGATTCGCCATTAATGTTGATGCCTAGTCCGTTCTATTTTAAGAGTTTAATTCAATTCAATTCAATTCAATATATTTATTGCATTCTATAATTTATTGCTTGAAGGCATCTTCCAGAGCGTTGGTAAAGAGCTTCGGAGAGATCACGTCTCCCTGTTTCACCCCTCGCTACATTGGGATTGGCTTTGTGCTCTGTTCACGTATACGGACTGACATAGTGGCCTTGCTATATAAATACTTTAACACTTCGATATGTCTATAGTCGATCTGGCATCGCTGCAAGGATTGTAGCACCGCCCAGGTTTCAAGCGAATCGAACGCCTTTTCATAATCTACAAACGCTAGACAGAGTGGCCAATTATATTCCTCAGTCTTCTGTGCAATCTGGCGCAGCGTATGGATATGATCAAGGGTGCTACAACCTTTACGAAATCCGGCTTGTTCAGGAGGCTGGAAGTCATCAAACCTGCGTGCAAAACGATTTGTAATGACCCTGGAGAACAGCTTGTACATGTGGCTCAAGAGCGAGATGGGTCTATAGTTCTTCAATAAGGCTTTATCACCTTTCTTGAAGAACAGCACCACCACGCTCCTGTGCCACGCTTCAGGCGTAGTGCCCTGAAAGATGACGGAATTGAACAGCCTCTGGAGTACTACAAGTATCGGTTTACCACCCACTCTCAGAAGTTCTGACGTTATTCCATCCTCGCCTGGTGCCTTGTTATTTTTGAGCTGTTTCAGAGCCACTCTGATCTCGTACAGGCAGATGTCCGGGATATCTTCTGTATAGTGTTGGGTGAGTTTAGAGTCTTGAGCTACTCGACTGACAGGCTCACGTGTTGAGGTATATAGCTGTCCGTAGAAACTTTTGATCTCCCCCAAAATCTTAGGCGTGGAAGAAACTATGCTGCCATTGTCGGACTTGAGTTTAGTCATTTGGCTTTGCCCTATTGACGAATTCCTTGCGAACACTTTCATTCCTTGGTTCCGCTCTATTGCCGCCTTAATTACAATTTAAATAAAATTTACCATTATTACAATTTTTAAACTTATATTTTAAACGTCTTATAAACTTTGCCTGAATGCCCTCCAACAGGTTAATATACTTTAAATACTGTGGATTCCATACAACGGACGCGTACTCCAACTGAGATCTAACATACGCGTTATACAGTAATATTAGGGTGTTCTCCTTCTTAAAACCTGTACCTTGACGGAAAATGAAACCAAGCAGCTGGTATGCCTTAGCAGTGATCTTATTAATATGTGATTCAAAGTACATTCCACTGTCCAACCGCACACCGAGATCTCTAACCTCCTGGACCCTTTTTAAATTCTTGTCAAAAAGCGTGTAACTAAAATGGATAGGTTTCTTTTTTCTAGTAAAAGTTATGGTACAGCATTTGTCTACATTTAAAAACAATTGATTAAGGGAGCAGTATTCACATAGACGTGTCAAATCACTTTGCATCCTTTTACAATCATCTAGCGATTTTATGACGGAAAATATTTTTGTGTCATCTGCGTACAACAAAATTCTTGAGTTTAAAAAACAGTTTATGACGTCGTTTATAAATATATTAAAAAGCAAGGGTCCAAGATGAGATCCCTGAGGAACGCCGGATGAAATTGGAACAAAACTGGATGTGAAACCCTTTATTGTGACATTGTAATGATGGTAAATTTCAGTCTCTGGTGAACCGCCGAGAACATAGGGATCAAATATTTTTGTATAAAATAATCAACAATATAGTTGACAGTTCTTACCTACTGAGCAAAATAGTTTTTAAGTGTTCAAGTCTTCGATCACGACATAAAAGCACTTTTGTTGCACCCATTTGTAGGTCCAAGTACCGGAAAAATAGTTTTATTGTAAGAGCTACAAACAAATACAATGCAGCTTTCAGTCACATAGACATTTTTAGTGAGCGTATAGCGAGGTTTTGTCGTCTTTTGAAATCCACGTAAGCCCTAACCGCACACCTACCTTCTTCTGCCTTCTATTTAAGTTAAGCATTTCTTATTGTTTAATCGATGTAGTTTTGTTTGGTTGTTGTTGATCGATTGTTTTTTTTCCCGCATGTGTCTCTTATCAACATAAAATGTAACAATTAGCATTGGAAACTTTAAATGCTCATGTATAATTAATTTAATGTTAGCTATAATATGTATTATTAAAATGCTGTATGTTTCCTTAATAAAGATTAATAAAAATAAAAAAATAAAAAAACATAATGTATTATATGTGCGCAAATCATGCCGCATAGATTTGGAGATTTGTTTGTTCAGTGTGCCATACGCTTTCACATCATCTGAAGACTGGAGTTTCATTTCTCTCCGATCCGCCAGAAGTTTAAGCGTTTTTTCGGAAAGTTTTGTGTGCTTTTCTATGGCGGCGGGTCTTGAAGAATTTAGACGCGACCGCTTGGACAGTTTTCACCAGCCCGTCGTTTATTTTGTCCGCTGTCGGGCATCCAGCCAGGCAATGAAAGCGATTTTGAAGCTCGAGTTGAAAGTTTTCGGGGTTCTCAATTTGGACAGGGCTTGGACGGAGCGTGGGCTACATTAGCCGTGACCTCTCAAGCTTGACATTGATATTCAGTGTGCCCCTAACAAGACCGGCTTTCACCCTGCTGATCACTGAGACATCGCAGAATATTTGCCGTCTGGTCATCATAATAAAGTCAATCTCATTGCTTACAGTGCCGTCGGGGCTGCACTACGTCCACTTCCTGTCTGGCCGCTTCTTGAAGAAGGAGTTGATCATAAAGAGTCCCTCCTTTTCCATGAAATCGGCCAACTGTAGACCCCTTCGGTTCCGCTGCCCGTATCCAAAAGGCCCCACTCTCGTTTCATCGTCATTCTTTGTACCCAGCTCGGCGTTAAAGTCGCCCATAACAACGGTGTAGTGGGTTTCCGAGGTAGGCCTTGGAGGTGTCTTCATACATAATCTCGACCTCCTCGTCTGAGTGTGTTGAGGTCGGCGCGTAAACCTGTATGACTTTTAGTGAGTGTAAGGTACGCTACCCTGCTCGACACACTTTAAACTTGTACAACGCTGTTAACGAAGGGCTTGCGGATGAGAAACCGGACACCGCTCTGGGATAGCTGGTCTCCCTCTCGGTAGAAGAGCAAGTTTCCGGAGTCAAGGATTAGCGTGTCTTGACCTTGTCTTCGGGCTTCGCATACCCCAATTATATCACTTTATCTTGCTTAATTCTTCTTCCAGCTCGATGATCTTTTCGTCAGCCCTGAGTAGACCTTGCAATGACTATATCCTACAAACATAAAAGTAAATTTGTTTTGGATATTTGTTATTCACAGGGCTTAACTTTTTTCTAGTACATAAATACTTTCAGAATTGCTGGCACATATAACACATATTACTTAGTTTGTTTAAGGCGGCATTTGGCCATAACTGTCTCCTTTTAAAGAATTTGTAGAATAGCGCATCATAAAAATATAACAATGTCTTGCTGATTAACAAAAACATTATTTTGAGAAATTCTTTTTTGAAGAATCTTTAAGAAATACAAAGAATCGGAATTTGGATTTATTGCAACTTTCCCTTTCAAAAATCCAAATTATTTAGAACAATAGGTTTTTTTAAACAACAATATCTTAATATTGAACAAGTACAAGGCATTTATCCCTGCTTCTAGTGTCACCCGTATGGGAGTTGTACGTGGTGTTCCTATTGATTGGTCTGATGATGACATTCTTAGCAAAAACTCAGTGCCCATGGGTTGCGGAAATATTATAAAAGCAAGACGTCTTATGAGGAAAAATGTGATCAATGGTAAGTCTGAGTTTGTTCCGATTCATCATCATTTCAGCCATAGGACGTCCACTGCTGAACATAGGCCTCCCCCATTGACTTCCAGATTGGCCGGTTGGAAGCGGCCTGCATCCAGCGTCTTCCTGCGACCTTTACCAGGTCGTCTGACCACCTTGTGAGTGGACGTCCTACGCTGCGCTTGCCGGTACGCGGCCTCCATTCTAGAACCTTTCTGCCCCATCGGCCAACAGTTCTACGTGCTATGTGCCCCGCCCACTGCCACTTCAGCTTGCTAATCCGTTGGGCTATGTCAGCGACTTTTGTTCGTTTACGGATCTCTTTATTTCTGATTCGATCTCGCAAGGAAACACCAAGCATAGCCCTTTCCATAGCACGCTGTGCGACCTTGAGCTTTCTTATGAGGCCCATAGTGAGAGGCCACGTTTCAGTTCCATATGTCATCACTGGTAACACACACTGGTTGTAGACTTTCGTCTTGAGGCACTGAGGTATTTTGGACGAGAAGACGTGGTGTAGTTTCCCGAACGCTGCCCAGCCAAGTTGGATTCGACGATTGAGCTCCTTCTCAAAATTGGATTTACCCAGCTGGATAACTTGTCCTAAGTAGACATATTTGTCAACAATTTCGAGAGTAGAGCTCCCAACGGATACTGGGTAGGGCGCAACATGGGCATTTGACATGAGCTTGGTTTTGTCCATGTTCATTCGCAGGCCTACTTGTTGGGAGACTCGAGTAAGGTCATCGAGCATTGTGCTGAGGTCTTCAAGCGATTCTGCCATGACCACAATATCGTCGGCAAACCGAAGGTGAGTGATGTACTCGCCGTTGATGTTGATGCCAAATCCTTTCCATTCCAGGAGCTTGAAAGCGTCTTCCAATGCAGCAGTGAACAGTTTCGGAGATATAACATCTCCCTGTCTTACGCCTCGCTGCAGAGGAATCGCCTTCGTGCTCTGCTCCTGTACTCGGACCGACATGGTGGCGTTTTTGTATAAACACTTCAGCACCTCGATGTACCGATAGTCAATATGGCACCGCTGGAGAGACTGTAGCACTGCCCAGGTCTCGATCGAATCAAAAGCCTTCTCATAGTCCACGAACGCTAAGCATAGTGGCAAGTTATACTCCTCGGTCTTCTGTATAATTTGCCGCAGCGTATGGATGTGGTCTATGGTACTAAAGCCTTTTCGAAAACCGGCTTGTTCGGGAGGCTGGAAGTCATCGAACCTACGCGCGAGACGATTCGTGATGACGTTGTTCCGATTGACACAATAGTATTGCCCTTTGATGGTCAGGTTCTACCTAAGCTAGTATTTATGTGTTTTACCTCTTTGCCTGTGGACTTATACATATATCCTACCATACAGTGTTTCCAGTGCTGTAGGTATGGCTACATTAAAAGTCAATGTAGGTCTAATCCTCATTGCTTTAGGTGTGGTCAAAGCCACTCCGCGGATGGCTGTTCAATACATGAAGATGACATTGTCTGTTGCCTATGTTCTGGTCCACATTTTTCAACCAGCAAAAAGTGCCCAGAGTTTCTTAGACAACGGAATATTAAATAATTCATGGCAAAATAATGTGTTACATATGCCGAAGCTATTAAATTACACCCACCCTGTCACAGGATCATATACTGTTCTGTACTGTTACAATGTTCTAATTTCTTTTGCTGTCCAAAAGACCAGATTCAATTTGATCAGAACCAATTTGTTGTCTTCACCGTCCAACATTTAAATTCCTAAAAAATTTTAATTTAATTTCCGATTTAAAAACTCAATGGCAAAGTTGTCCTCGGTGATTCAGTGGTATTGTCATAGCATTTCCAACAAGAAAAGCGAATTAATTTTTATAATTAATATTTTTGCGTCCGTTCGTTATCGCGCTTCAGAAGACGTAGCTTGCGCCCGACTCCATGACTAATTATGGTGGTGTTGCACTTCTTATTCATAATTCTGTCTCAATCTTTAACATTCCTATTTCTCAACATCATAGTGGCTTCTCTATTATATCAGTATTGATTGATAATATTACTTATGTTTCCATTTATATACCGCACCCTTCCTCGTCTATTCATAATGAAGTAGAAATCTTAATCCAAGGTCTCTCTAAACCAATTTTAATATTAGGTGATTTTAATGCCTAGCACCAGGCATAGGGAAGTACTAAATCAAATCACTATGGCAGTAGAGTTTTAGATTTTATAGATGACCAAAACTTTTGTATTCTTAATACAGGGCTTCGAACTCGCTGAACTCCTCCTCATGAGGGTGTAAGTGCACCTGATCTGTCTATCTGTTCTCCCAGCTTCTCCCTTGACGTGGACTACATTGAGTTCTACTTTTGGAAGTGACCATTATCCAATATACATAACTTTCCCTATAATAGCCAAATCAAACCAACCTCACCTTCCACGTATGAAATTTAAATTAGCCAATGCCGGTTTTTGTACAAACAGAAAGTAGAGGATAAAATTTCGTTTCATCCTGCAATAACTGTAAGTAACCTGTCGGAATGTTCTAAAGCATTCGCTTCTATTCTTGTAGAAACTGCCAAAGAAATATTTTCGGTTGAGGGAAACCGTAATCCTAATCTCCCTTCTACCCCTTGGTGGGATAGTGAGTGCACCATTGCTATTAAGAAAAGAAAAGAAGCCGAGAACAGGTATTGTGACAATTCAACTGATGAGAATTACTAGCTTTTATCAGAAGACCTATATGCGAGAATTACTTAAACAAAAAAAATGGGAAGGCTGGCGATGTTTTTGTTCGTCCATCTCACCAAATGCTCCTCATTTTATAGTCTGGAACAATATTAGAAGGTTCAGTTCGGCTTTTAAAGAATCTTGTCCTTCTAATTTTCAGGATCATGTAGCAGATAATTTTTTAGATAAACTTGCTCTACCTTTTGTCCCCTTAGATAACATTTTACCTGTTTCCGTTACTTCATTCTCTGTGATGGATCAAAGTGGTCTATCTGCTTTATTCAATCTTGACGAACTTAAAGGCATCCTCACTCCGAACTCACTGCAGGTAGACTGCGTAAGCTTATGTTTGTGTTCAGAAACCTGAGGCAGGTGGCCGACGCTGTTTTGCAGGCAAAACCACTCTAATCAAACTAGAAAGAGCACAAAGAGCTGTACTGAAGGTCTGCACCTTCAAACCATTGCTCTTTCCCACCTCCGAACTCTACCAATACTCCTAAGTCTTAACAGTCCGTCAACTATTTGTCTTGCAGGTCGTCATGAAACAACACGGTCTTACCGTATACGACGCTAACAAATCAAGTAAAAGTCGTAGTCACCTTGTAGTAAAGACTTCACCCTTCAATACATTCTTTTCTCATCGGTTCTTCTGCTTTCTCGGCCCTTACCTTTATAATTCTCTTAACCGTACCCTAAATATTTTCGCCTTACCTAGATTTCAGTGCAAGCCCAAATTAGCTGCCTATTTACAAAATCTGAACTATTCAGATACGGAAAATCTTCTAATTCCCCCAAGGTAATCTTAAGGCTCTTTACAACTCGTTTTACACACACACACACACACACACACACACACACAAACACACACACAGAGAGAGAGCACTGGCGTTCTGTAATACAGGCTCCACCTAGTTCAGACGTCAGTCTCTTCCAATCTTTACCTATTAGTTGTAATTGTCCGCTATACTCAACTGTACCTAAGATTGTGAAGAGAAATAAACGTTTTTATTATTATTTATTATTATTTTTTAGGCCAAAAACCTCTCGCCTCTTGGGCGGTAATGACCGGCAATAGCACAGTTGGCCGGGATCAGGGCAAAAGAGAAAGAAATCGGCGGACGATGCAATCATATCATAGCATATCAAGCACCACCGCCTTCTGCATCTTTGCTGGAAGCGCGCCGCCGACAAATCCCAGTTTTTTCAGGTGTACACCTAATGTGACTGGGATTAACCCGTTTGCCGATATAACAATTAGTATGATTTCAGTGGACGCCACTTCCCACATTTCGGTAACCTTGTGTACTAGGTCCAAGTACTTGCGTTGCATTTCGGTCTCGGCCTTCACAAGGTTCTCGTCATGAGGGATAGTAACGTCCACCAAAAACACCTTCGATTGCGCCCGGTCCATCAGCACTATATCAGGCTTATTCGCAAGAATAGTCCTGTCAGTGATGACGGGCCGGTCCCAGTAGAGCCGGATACTGTCACTTTCGAGTACTGGCTCCGGCGAGTACTTATAATAGGGTAGTCTCTGGCTCACGAGACCGTACTTCAGGGCGAGCTCTTGGTGGAGAATTTTGGCTGCTTGGTTATGCCTGTGCAGATACTCAGTGTTAGCAAGATCCGAACAACCCGAAACTACATGACGGAGGGATTCTCCAGGATGGCGACAGGCCCGACATTATTTATTATTATTATTATCCTTTCTGCAGTAAAAGATTCTGCTCCCGGTAGTGACGGTATTCCGTACTTATTCCTCAGCCACCTGAGTGACTCAAGTCTAAAATATTACCTATCCCTTGTTAATTCTGTCATCATGATTAATTAATAAACCTTGCTTGCAACATAGTAGGATTGCGTAAATTAGATGTAGTTCAGACTAAAGCTCTTCGAATTGTTACTGGCGCTATGAGATCTAGTCCTAATAATATACTGCAAGTTGAATGCGCTGAACCACCTCTTAATCTTTGACGACAGTTCTTAAGTGATAAATTCCTGTTCCGTGCGCTATAAATTCTCAATCACCCTCTTTATCCCAAACTAAAACATCTGTCGGAGTATGTTGTTTCGTCCCCATATTGGTTTCATAAATCTTTGGGGTGTAAGGGGCCCAACCAAGATCTTTTGGGCCAAGCCAACCTCACCTGCCAGTCGGTGCACCTGCCAAACAACGGACGAGGCTCGGGCGTAGGCTTTCCCTTCGGGGTTGGGGGGTCGGACGGCAGTCGCTCCTGTAAAAGCCAACCCTGCCACATAATAATAGTGCGAAAAAGAACAGAAATTGTCACCGATAGGGCGCCGCCGCAAAACGGCGCGCAGGAGCATCGCCAGACTCCTGTGACAAGTGGGCTAGGGCTACCGTGCCACGGGCAGGCACGGCCAAAGACGCGAGCCCCACACCGGAAACTCCGCTTCGCAACTTTAAATATTGGCACGCTAACCGGACTCGTGAGGGAGTTGGCCGACGTACTCTTCAGGCGGATAGTGGACGTGGCGTTCCTGCAGGAGACTCGGTGGAAAGGCAGCAGATCCCGGTTAATTGGGAATGGCTACAAACTGATCTACACGGGTGCACCTGGTGGAGCGAATGGGGTGGCCGTGGTCCTCTCCGAAGGATTGCAGAACGACATTCTGGAAGTGAAACGCTACAGCGATCGGCTGATGGTCGTGGGGGTGCTTGTCGAAGGGGTTGTCACCCACTTGATAAGTGCTTACGCGCCACAGGCCGGTTGTGGCGAGGCTGAGAGAATGGCGTTCTGGGGTCTGCTTGGTGGAGTGCTTAGCGGTATCCCGTTGTCGCAGGGGATTGTTGTAGGTGACGATCTGAACGGTCATGTGGGTGAACGGTGTGAGGAGTTTGAGCGTGTTCATGGTGGTTTTGGGTACGGTGGTCGTAATGCAGAAGGAGGGGATATCCTCAGGACGTGTGCGGCTGCTGACCTTGCCATTGTGAACACGTATTTCAAAAAGAAAACCGAGCACCTTATCACCTACAGGAGCGGGAGGCACGCCACTCAGATCGATTTCCTACTCACCAGGAGACACCACATCAGTAAAGTGGCCAACTGCAAAGTCATACCCGGTGAGAGTCTCGCTGCACAACACCGTCTACTTGTCATGGATCTCCGCGTAAAGCCCAAGATCAAGCGTATCGAGCGCTGCCGACGCCAAATCAGATGGTGGAAGCTTGATAAAGACACGTCCCAGAAGTTCGCCTTAACTATCGGCGACAAGTGCGACGGTAGTGATGGCGAACCAGTCCAAAAATACTGGGATAGAATTCAGGCAACCGTCACTGATGCAGCGAAAGCGGTGCTTGGCTTATCTCAGGGCGGTCGCAAATGTGACAAGGAGACTTGGTGGTGTAACGACTCAGTCTAAGAGGAGATTAGGGTGAAGAAAGCCCTCTTTAAAAAGTGGCAAGCGTCCAGATCTCCTGAAGACCACGACGCGTACAACTTTCATACGCTCTATGACAAGTTGGAATCGTCTGAGGGGCAAAAGCTAATCTATAAGTTAGCGCGCTCCAGGGTCAAAGCGGCACAGGATATTTCCCAGTGTCGCTGTGTTAAAGACCCTGGGGGCAACCTGCTATGCGAGGACCTCGCGGTGAAGGAGAGATGGCGCTCTTATTTCCATGAGTTGCTGAATAAGCAGCACAAAGAGGTGCAGCCACCGGACCTCCCTCCGAATCAGGGACTAGTACAACCGGTAACGCCTGAAGAAGTCCAGTTTGCTCTTCGCCGCATGAAGAATCGTAACGCTGTCGGAGCCGATGGAGACCCAATCGAAGCCTGGAAGGCGATGGGCCCTCTTGGTGTGGACATCCTAACCTACCTTTACAACCACATACTCCTAAGCGGGCTGATCCCGAGTCAATGGAGAATGAGTATTATTACTCCGGTCTTCAAAGGCAAGGGATCAGTGCAAGAGTGCAGCAACTACCGCGGTATAAAGGTCATGTCCCACACCATGAAGTTCCTTGAGCAGATTGTGGACTCCCGGATCCGACAGGAGTGTGATGTCTCGGAGTGTCAATATGGGTTTCGTCTTGGCAACGGTACTATGGACACTGTCTTCGCCCTAACCGTCATGGAGAGATACAGGGCGAAGAACACGCCTCTGCACTTGCTCTTTCTTGATCTGCAGAAAGCCTTCGACTGTGTCCCTCGAGTGGTGATCTGGTGGGCACTGAGATTCAAAGGGGTCCCCGAGGCATATATTGACATTATTCGAGACATGTACCGCAGCTCCGATTCTATGGTTCGGACCGCTGTTAGCGACACCAAACCGTTCCCCATCACCGTCGGAGTACACCAGGGTTCCGTCCTCAGTCCGTTTCTGTTCAGTGTGATATTAGACGTTGTGTCAGACAGCATCAGAGACTCACATGAGCAGCCACCATGGCTGCTGATGTATGCTGACGATATCGCACTGGTGGACGCGGACAG
The DNA here is from genome assembly GCA_963576865.1 of Anania hortulata. Lineage (NCBI taxonomy): Eukaryota > Metazoa > Arthropoda > Insecta > Lepidoptera > Crambidae > Anania > Anania hortulata. Next base: position 9,875,905 of record OY756397.1, on the reverse strand, counting down.
GGGCAGGCTGGTGAGACGGGTGAACGAGTGGAAGCAGTCGCTTGAGAGCGGTGGTCTGAAACTCAATGTGGCGAAGACCGAGTACCTGGCCTGAAACTCTACAGATCCAACACCCGTTCGCAAAGACGGAGACAAGGTCAAGCGCAAGGACCAGTTTAAATACCTTGGATCTGTACTTCACGCGTCCGGAGACATCGATTGCGACGTCAAAGCACGCATTGCTGCTGCGTGGGCCAAATGGCGAGAGGTGACTGGTGTCATTTGTGACCCCAGAATGCCGGTTAAGCTTAAAGGACAGATCTATAAGTCCATCATTAGGCCTGTTCTTTTATATGGCAGCGAAGCATGGCCGCTACTTGAGCGACACAAGCAGGAGCTGCGTGTCACGGAGATGGATATGCTGCGGTGGATGTGCGGAGTCACGCGTAAGGACCGCGTGAGGAACTCGCGCATCCGCGGTAGCCTTCGTGTCTGTGATATTGCAGACAAACTGCAGGAGAGTCGCCTACGCTGGTACGGCAATGTTTTGCGGAAACTGGCAAGCTACGTAGGAAACAAATGTCTGGCCATGCCGCCACCGCCAGGTCCTGGCAAAAGGGGTAGACCCAATGATTGGCGTGCCAATGATCTCACAACTAGAGACGCTCAAGACCGCGCGAAGTGGAGGAGCAAATCAAGGAAAGCGGACCCTGGTCTCCAAAGCAATGGCTTTGGACGCAACCGCGATTGACCGTATAGATGATTATGATTGGTTTCATAAATCTCCTCCTTGTTTAGTCATAAGCTTTCGTAAATTTATTTCGCTTCAAGCTCCTACTCATAGATCTTCATATCTGCCCCTTGCTTGTACTAATTATGAGTCTCTAATTTTATCTCCCAATATTTATTTTGATTTAGATATTTCGAAGTTTGGTAGTTTTGCTTATATTAATTTCAATTATATTTTGGATATAAATGAGTGGCATCATTGGAACCATTTTTATTGTGACGCATCTAAGCACTCCCCAGAAGGCAATGTGGGCATTAGAGTATCATCATCAGTACCAAATTACTCAAAAATATAGTTTCTTCCAGAAACGTCTGTTTTCACTGGCGTATGCTTCGGCTTGTTTAAATCTCTTGAAAATTGTTTACTAATGAAGTTAAACAAAACTGTAATATTTTCAGACTCAAAAAGTGCATTACATGCTTTAGCGAATTTCCCCTTTAAATCAAATTCTAGTTTTCCAATAATTATTAAATGTAGAGAATTACTTAATGAATGTATATGTAAGGGTTTTCAGGTGATTTTTGGATTTGGATTTGGATTCCATCTCATAGTAGTATTCCCGGTATTTAAATTGCTGATAAATTAGCAAATAATGCAGTTGAAGATGTTTGGTGACACATTTCCATATAAAACTTCTGCCATGATTTGGCAGCTCTTCCTAAATATCATCTTCGCCGGTCTTGGGTCGAAGATTTAGAACACAAGTAGTCTAATCAAAGGGAAACATTATAAATGTATCCAACCTGAGATTCCAATAAAACCTTGGTTCTTTAAAACGTCGCTAGATAAAACTGCCACCAATAGTCTCATTCGCATGCGCCTGGGACATACATGTATTCCAGCACATTTAGCTAGACTTCATATTGTGGACAGTGATTTATGTGACTGTGGTACCGATGTGGGTAATATTAACCATATACTTTTTTCCTGCTTGAAATATGATCGATCCTCTTTCATATCGTCTTTAATTTGACGACCTCCGTAGCCGAGAGGCGAGCATACCGGACTTGGTGTCGCTATCTCTGAGGTTCCGGGTTTGATTCCCGGTCGGGTCAATGTAAAAAATTACCTTTTCTATACTGTCTCGGGTCTGGGTGTTGTGGTACCGTCGTTGTTTCTTATTTCTTTCTGTAACACAAGTGCTTTGGCTACTTACCACAGAATCAGAGCAATGTATGTGATGTTGTCCAATATTTATTTATTTATTTAATACTCGTACACAGAGGGTTCTGTGTCCCATTTCCTACCTGTAAATTGTCTTTTATATACTAATGACCATTCCATATTTAAATCTATCTCCGTATTTTTATCAAAAAATTACATAAAAATTTAATTTATTAAAATATTAATATTGTTTATTTATTTGTATTTATCTTATAATACTGTTTTCCCTCATATCATCCTAATAATACTATTTCTACCTTCCTGATCCTATCCTAATTCCTATAATCCGGTATATTCATAATATTATCGTTTCCCTACCTTTTACATCGTCGTGGCAGAGCACAAGCCGTGCAAGCTATAACTAAAAAATAAAAAAAACTTTTAGTGTGACCTACGTATTTACCGCATTTTTTAGGATCTTAATAATAATTACCTGCCAAGCATCCCGGATAATTATCAAATGGTACAAATCACGTAGCCAAAACTTGAACCTGTTAGTTCTATTTATTATCACAAAGGTAAAAGCGATTCCGCGAGAATATTTAAATGAGCGATTTAATCAACTGCCTGTTGCTGCCGTGACCGCTCGTGCTGGCTGGTAACGTTTTTTCCCTCATAAAACAAAATTCACCTAATCATTCTCGAGTAGCATTTGAAGACCACAACGTTTGATTCCAGTTCAAAAGTGTTAATAGAACAGATAGCAATATGAGTCTCATGATTAACATTTTTATTAGTTTAAATCAATATCGGTCAAAGTAGAAAAATAACTTTTCTATATTGTCTCGGGTCTGGGTGTTGTGGTACCGTCGTTGTTTCTGATTTCTGTAACACAAGTGCTTAAGCTACTTAACATAGGATCAGAACAGTGTACGTGATGGTGTCAAATATATAAAAAAACGTGTACCAATATACAGTACCTATATAAAATAACAGAGGGCGTTCCCTTGAGGCAGTTTATCGACATCATTAATAGATTAAAATAAAAATAAAAATTGACATTAATAAGCATAAAAAACTCCAAACTAATCTAAACTAAAACTCCAAAAAAAAGAAACACTTGTTTAAAACCAAAATCGTAATGCGGAATAGTAACTAGCGTAATAGGCTAGTTTCCTGGGTCAAAAAAAGATTATTGTATTTAGTCCATCAGTTAAATTATCAAAAAGGCAAGCAAGGCGTGACGTTATGCGGAACTTTAACGGGCTACCTATATCTTCATCAGTTTTTGTTTGATTGAGAAAAGAAAAAATACGTGTCCAATATTTTCTATTAATCCAACTGACGGACTAATTAGTTTTTTTTAGGAAACTAGCCCATTACAATGCGCTAACTGGCAACGTCCCTTTTCTTTCTTGCTTGCACGGTGAGAAAGTACTCTAAAAATTAAAGTCAATTAATAAAGATAATTCAAGTAAGTTTGTTTCAATTTGTTGGAATATTACTGGTCATTGTTAGTCACGTTATTTCCTTGCATGTATCAAGTATCATAATATTATATATATTTTTTATATTTATTTTTATGTATGTTGTGTTTAGGAAATAAATTTTAAATACGGAATCAGAGGCAAAAAATCTGAATGGTTGCAAAGTTATCTGCAAAACAGGAGACAGTGCACCGAAATCTATCAGTTATCATCTATCTGGAAGCTCCCTAATAAGAAAAAGTTTAGATCGAGATTTCTACACAACAACACGGGCGTACCCCAAGGCAGTATCCTTGCTCCTCTACTTTTCTTGACTTATATCAACGACCTGCCAAATGCGTCTCCACACAAGCCAATATTATACGCAGACGATACAACCCTACAAATCAAATGCCATAAAAATTACCGTTGTAATGAAACAGTTACAAAAGAGCTTAAGGAAGTTACTGAATGGCTAAAAAATAATAATTTGCATGTAAACTTAGCTAAAACGAAAATTATGGTATATCGTTCTTACAATAGTAATGAATTGCCATTGAGAATCGAGCACCAAAATTGTAATATAGATAAAGTTGACACATTAAAATTTTTAGGAATAACTATAGATCATAATCTTAAAAAGCCACATAGAACAAGTCTGTAACAGGTTAGACCGGTACGTATATCCTTTGAAGCGGCTAAGGCAAACTGTATCCCCAGAAGGCGCTCTGACTGCCTATCATGGCTATGTCTCATCCATCCTTAAGTATAGCCTAATCATCTGTGGAAATTCAGTTGAAGTGAATAGGGCTTTTCAAATACAGAAAAAATGTATCAGGGCCATCAGTAATGCATGGTATACTGAAAGCTGTAAACCACTATTTAAAAATATAAGAGTCCTACCCCTGCCATCTATGTATATTAGAGACATATGCTGTTTTGTGAAACAATACCCGTAATATTTTAAGAGACATGCAGATGTATCTACTAGACCACCTAGAGCCCAGTACATATATATGCTCCACAAAAAGGTTACTCTGTCGCAATGGTTGGCTGAAAAATGATTCTACAGTATAAATGAGTTCCTTCAAGACCTCTGAAAACTAGGTTTATTGTAATATTTTTATTTATATAGATTACCTACCAAAATTTTAAGGAAATTTGCACGTCTGTACACAGACTGAATACGATGTCTAGCTAAACGTACTAAACACTATGTATCAAACTCAAATGTATTGCAAATAAATGTTATTCTATTCTAAAAATTTTATTCTAAGAATAAATATATTTATTAGCTCTTATCAATTGACACCAAAAATGCATGACGTTTATTTTTCAGGAATTTGAATTGAGTTTTTCAGGAATTCAGTCAGACAATTTAAAAGTTTAAGTAGATTACATTTTCTTAATCTTTATTATGTTTTAGCAATATTTTCTTTAGTCTTATGAAGGTACTTGTTTTATAAAAGTAAGTCTTCTAGAATTAAATTAACTAAGAACATACACTTTATTATTTTTACCTAAATTAGTAAACGCAGTAAGTATTGATATTATATTATTTAACAAAGAAGATTCGAAAATTCTCTGCTTGATATGCATTTTATATTCGCTTAGGTATATAGCTATAGGTCGTCTTTTTTACATCCAATGCCTTCTGTAATTCTTTTAAAACGGTTTACCTAATTCACGCTTAGATTACGTAAGCAGACTGGTTAAATGTAGACGGCACAGTAAAAGAGTATTTTTAATGACAGAGATTTTTCGCGTAATTCGTTGTTTGTTCCATGGTATTAACTAAAATTATTTGTTCAAACAACAAATAACAAAATATAAATGTTTGGTAGTTTAAAGTGTGTCGAGAGAGGAGCGAGTCGGATTGAATGTGTAGGCGAGGCGACACGCGCAAAACTGAACCCGCGCGAGCGGTTGAACCGGTGCCAGGCGCCAACCTACCAAAATAATTTTCATCTCTGTGCACTCATCAGCGGCCTCTGCGAACAGTATCGAGATTGCACTCGGATTGTCTATGTAGGTTACCTACAAACCACTCTATGAAATTGGTAACGTTTGTAAATCCAATTTGGTTTGCTACTATTTGAGAGTGTGGCATAATTTTTGGGTATCCTGGATTGGATTACCACCTTAGATCATAGAATGTTTGATAATCTTATCTAGGTGTAGGTACCTACAGGGGCGTGCATCCCATATAGGCTGTTATGCAGAGCCTACCTTCATAAAAACCGACAGAACAGCTAAACATAATTATTATTTACGTATTCAACAATAAACAATAAATATTCTGTAACCATTTTGTCGTCTACTTATACTTATTCCTTACTAAACTTATTCCTTTTGATAAATCAGATTATAGTATTACTGATCTTTACACCTTTTTGAGTGCTATCTTTGTTTTCGGGGTTAAGTGTTGTGTGGTTGTGTGTTATTCAATGGAAAAACTGCAAAGTGAAGTATTAATGCGAATTCTAGGTTAAATAAATTACGCGCCAATCCGAAGACAATCAAATGTGGATTTGTGTTAGTTGCAAAAACAAGACGTTATCAACAGATTTTTCGTACATAGCCATTACGGATATCAGATTAATGACTTGTTTTAATTCCATTCATTGTTTTGATATTTGTTGTGGTAAAATAAATCAACGACCCCATTCACCATTTTGCAAAAAGAAATCGACATCTGGGTAAGAAATTATCATTTATTAAACAATGCAATACCATGTGAATTTCGAAGTACCTCTTTATAATTTAGTTGAAAATCCTAAAGGTAAAATTAAAGTTTTTATCATTTTATTTTTTAAAGCTCCATCTATTGAGTTTTTCACATAACTAATCATTACCCTGCTTTAGCAAAATCCACCAATTTATTAACTTATTCCAATCTTATTACCAAGATGGCGCTTGTTACGTGAACATGTCAATTTTATTGCGTTTTTTATTTAGTATTTACATTTCCTAAACCGCGAGATGTGGACGAGTACAATTTATATTTAAAAAGCATTAAGACGCGGTCCTTACTGTGACGTAGATATAAGTGAACAAAATACAGTATTAAATTTAATTTCAGTGATACCAGAAATAAATGTATCTAGCATTTATTTAAACGCTCAATATGAATTACGGTTTAGGCTTTCGTTGTTCACTGGCTTGAAATGTGTATGTACCCAGCCTACCCCTATCTGAAACCAATGCACGCCCCTGACTGAGATGACCCAAATAAACCGGATTGTTAAAAAAAAAAAAACTAATAAGGTGTAAGGTAACATTGGCGTTAAATGTATTGCGTGGAACTTCGTCATTTTTAAGTTAGGAGCTGAAAACAGGTAGCTGAAAACACCTATCGAAGCTGTGTGTTTGACACTAAAAGCATTAAATAATAAATAAATCAATAATAATAAATAATATATTTTATTTGCGAAAACCATGGTACAATCTTAGGTCTTATAATAGGTATAATATGAACAAACATGTTTTACCGATTTATCGATATGCAAACATTTCATCGTCCTGCAATTGAATCTTACTTATAAACAAAATATCATACCAAATTAGGTCTACAAAATTACAATTATAGCATTTTAGTATCAAACAGTATAATAAGATGTCAACGTCAATGAGAGGTATACAAATTATACAGGCAAAGTCAAAATGCAAAATGTCAAATGAGTAACAAAATAATCTCATCAACCTTATAATTACAAGCATTTCAATCATTAAATAAAACAGTGCGATGCCAATGGATTATATAAAACTTTACAGGTGTCATAATAATGCAGAATGTCAGAATAGTAATAATAATCATGTCAACCCAAAAATTAATAATGATTTGTAAATAAGCAAATTGACAATTTAATATATCAGAAGAACTCAGAAATCGATTACAATTTGCTTAAAGTGACTATCACGGCAAAATTTTATAAATTCATTTATGTCATAAAAACAGTTATCAATTAGAACACAGAGAATAATTCTTTTAAAAACATTAAGTTGCAAATGTTGAATGTGGTTTGGAAGTAAATTAAATAATGTAACGCACATGCTGTGACAATTTCTCGAAATACAAGCTGTGCCTGCTTGGGGCACGGATAACTTCCATGCGTACCTCCTTGTACTACCACGATTACCGTCATCCTTTTGTTTTGTGAAAAGGTTGGCATGTTTCTTTGTAAATGTTAGAATTTGAAATATGTAAAGAGATGGTAATGTTAGAATTTTCAACTTTTTAAAGAGAGGTCTACATGATTCCATCTGTCCCATATCGCAAATGGATCTTATACATTTCTGCAGGATAAAAACACGGCTAAGGTGCGTCGAGTTACCCCACAGAATCAGCCCATACCTCAGTATAGAACCAACGTAACCATGGTACGCCATCAGAGCTGTCTTAAGGTTAGCTAACTTGGAGAGACGATACAGAGCGAACACAAACCTGTTTATTCTCTGGCATACAATTTCAACATGATTTTGCCATGTGAGTTCGGAATCGATCACAATACCGAGGAAGTCGCTGACGCAGTCATAGCAATGGGATCGCTGTTGTTGTGTACTGATAATTGTTGAGTTTTTCCATTTTTGTTGTGAAATTGTATATACTTTGTTTTAATTGTATTAATTTTTAAATCATTATGTTCTAGCCAATTTGTTATATTTTTAATTACATTATTTATTTCATCATTATAGCTAATGTCAGATTTTTTGTGTATTGTCACTGAAATATCATCAGCAAATAGTGTTACTGGATACTGCGTACATTTGGGAAGGTCATTGATATATATAATGAAGAGTAATGGTCCCAATATACTACCCTGTGGGACACCCGAGCCATTCACTCTAATATCTGATCTAGATGTCACACACTGGAGCTTATCATCCAGCATTGGTATTTCCACAAACTGTGTTCTTTCATCGAGATAGCTCTTTATCCAATTATACGCAGGTCCTCGCACTCCATAACGCTCGAGCTTAGACAGGAGAGTCATGATTGACAAAGTCAAATGCCTTACTCATGTCGAAGAGGACGGTGGATACGGGAATCCTCCTACCCATGTGGAATGTTATATTTTTTATAAGGGAGTAACAGGCCAATGCTGTTGACCTTCCCTTGCGAAACCCAAATTGTTCATCCCTGATTATAGATTTTTTTGTAAAAAATGAGATTAGTCTGACCTGCATGACCTTTTCAAAAACCTTTGACAAAACTGGAATAAGGGCAATGGGTCTGTAGTTGCTCAAATTATGCCTCTCTCCGCGCTTAAATAGTGGTTTGACAATGGACATCTTAAGAGTGCTTGGAAACGTACCCTCCTCAAAGCATATATTCACAAATTGTGCTAGCAATGGTGCCAACTCACCTGCACAAGCCTTAACTACTCTGGTACATAACGCATCATAACCTGTAGCACCTGTATTATTCAGTGTTTATGATTTTGATTATTTCATTTTCGTCGGTGGGGCTTAAAAACATCGATACGGAAGTGCTTTCGATGAACTTAAGTTTACTTGAATTGTGTTGATGGTTGTCAGGAAGATTAGTCGATTCAATAAAGTGATTATTAAATGTATTTGCTATATCTGAAGGTTTGTCTATTATAAAGTCGCGGACAACCTGTACAGTAAAATATAAAAAGCCGGTAACACTCTGTCAATAAAACTTAAGAAATGTATCGTTTTGGTTGTAAACACGGTAAACAACCAAAACTAAAATTTTAAACAACTTCAAAACACAGGGGTAAATTAATAAGTATTAATACTTAGTATGTTAACAAATAGAAACGTTTATTCGACACACAAGAGAAATATACACAAAACAATATAAAACAAAACTGATGTGTCGAAAAGCATCAAGCTCAGCGTTTGTCGTGACAGCCACGGACTTATCATGACGCTGATTTTCTTTTTGTGCTTTGGTCCCGTTTACGGACTGACTGGTGTTTGTTTAACACTTCAATGTACCTACCTATAGTCTATCTGTCATCGCTGCAAGCATCGTATTACCAGAACGCGTTTGTTTAAATCTACAAACATAAGGCAGAGAGGCCGATTGTATTTCCTTGTCTTCTGTACAACTTGGTAGAGAATGTTGATATGATTAAGGGTGTCAAAACCTTTTTGGAATCCGGCTTATTCGGGAGACTGGAAGTCATCAAACCGGCATGCAAGATGATTCGTTATAATCCTGGAAAATAGCTTGTGCAAGTGGCTCGTGCCAAACAGGTCTATAGTTCTTCAATATTGCTTTATCGCCTTTTTAAAGTAAAGTATCAACCCTCTTTTTTGCCACGTTTAAGACGTAATACCTGAAGGATGACAAAATTTAACAATCTCTGGAGGACTACAAGTATCGGTTTATCACCCGCTCTCAGCCCGCTGTCGTTATTTTGTCTTTGCCTGGTACTATGTTTCAGTCGTATCACACACAGCTTAGGCTGATGTCCGGGATATCTTTGGTACAATGTCGAAAGAAATTGGCTCTGGTGTCTTGAGCTACTCGCCTGACGACTTTACATGATGAGGTATATATACCTAATAACTCTCCGGTCAAACTTTCAATAGTTTTTCCTGATATCATAACTTTATGAAAACAATTACAACTAGTAATTTCATTTATTTACTATTTATTATACAAACAGTCATCATATAAAAACATGAGTAACAAACTTACAGGGCTGTTTTCAAAATAGTTACTGAATTATGGGAGCACACACTTAAAATGGCTACTTTCTATTGATCGTATCGTAGATACACTGATTTGCTGCTAGTTTTACCACATAATACCTAATAGTACTACCGTAGTTTTACGCCGATTGCAGATACGCGCTACTGCTTTGTCAGGTGTTTGACGGTGCCTGATTGGCTAATGTAATTTGTGTCAGTGAGAATAGGAGCTAATCAGCGTCTAGAATCCGTGCGCGAAATCTCAGTTTTGCTACATTAAATTTTGTAGATACACGGTATTTACAAACTGCTCATACGCGGATTTGCACTATCACTGACGGAATATCTATCCATTTGTCTAATAAAAGTAAAAATAAAATAGAATTCATAAATATAAATTAAATTTGCCCATATCTAATCCATAGTACGCGCGCGATTTGCGAACATGGCGGCGCTAACCCTACAGCGGGCTCAAAGAAAGGGGATTTACACCGTAGAGAAGCACTAGATTATAATTATGTTTACTGATATTTTCGTAAATTATGGGACAATTAAAAAAAAAATTACATTATTTATACTCCTGAGGTAGTCTCATTTACACAAAGTTAGGACCTGATGATGAAACGTCAGGGAACTCAAGAAAAATCCTCAAAAATTATAGGCACGTAAAGTGTATTTGTTAACTTTAATAACTTTTTGACTTAAATATTGATCTTGAGACCTTATATATATCATGATATAGCTTGCTAAGACACCAAAAAAGAGCGAGCTTACTTTCAACTCGACCCCACTTCATAATGTTAATAATTTACCTTTTTAAACGAATCTAAACGTGTTGATAAGGACTTATGTAGAAAAAGTTAAATAGTTTTCTATAAAAACTAACAACAAACTAAAAAAAACCGAAACGAAAAATATATTTACCAAAACATACATAATCAGTCATTTTTGGAGTAAAATGTTTTAATTTTTACAGTACTTTCTTTTTTAGCGCAAGTTGTACCATTGTAGTACCTACATAAGCATAAATCCTGGGTAATTGGATGGGTGGCTGTTCATTCATGCCTACCCTAATAAGGGCGAGTAAGTACGCGCACATCGTCTTTATTAACGTTCTGCAAATAAAATGTTTATTAAGGCTATGAATAATAAAAGCGATAAAACTCGTATTACAGGCAGAGCTGCAAACATATTTATCTGAATAAAACAAAGCAGTCGTGGAGACCATGGAAGATATTTACGGGGCGCGTCGGCTTACGTTAGGTTACGGCACAACAAAATTCCGCTTAATGTCCCGACTTTCTCCTGAGTCAAGATTAAGTTCCAACTACTGCTATTACCGCCCTCTTGAGAAATCGCCCCCTTACTTATTGTACGTAACTAGGGCGACATTTAATTCCATTCGGGATTCCATCAGTCGTCCTCGCACTGTATTTTCATACGAACACCTGCTACAAGTTTGTTTGTCTAACTTACTCTTGGGCTGGCAGAATGCGACACTCATATATCTAAATGTTCCACCCTCTTTCATTTTACACAGGTCGCTACCGCGATTACGAGAATTTTGTTTAACTCGCAGAATAACTGCCATAACTACATACACTGAACCTATGACAATTATTTTACATCTACATCCAGGCTGCGTATAAACAAAACTACATGTATCGACTTTCGTACCTGAGCCGATCGATGAAATGAAATAAAACACTGCAAAATTTATCTTTTTGCTGACGATCTCAAGTTGACGAGGACAATCAATGCGTGGAAGATTCCAAATGCTTTCAAAATGACATTGAAAGCCTCGAGGAATGGTGCAACAAAAATAAAATGTCCCTAAATGCTTCGCAATGTCACCACATCAAATAAATTTACCAAAAAGCGTAACAAGTTTCTCACTGAGTATATTTGAAGAAGTTAACGGCTGAACACCGATTTCATCCCTTATTTTTCCCACCTAAGAGGTGAAATTTTTCCAAAAAAATTTCAAATACCATCTTTAAAGTATAAGCTATTCGATAAAGAAAGAATCATCAAAATCGGTTCACAAATGCCGAAGATAGTGGGCAACATACGAGTAGGTACAAAAATCAGTTGGCACGGATGGAGTTCATGCAAAGTTTGATGATTTTCTTATAGATCCCATCATCAGAACTTGATCAAATTTATATGGGACCATTCCGAAAGTATTCCCTTTCGAACAAAAAAAGTATCGAAATCGGTTAACCTGGTAACGAATGATCGCTGAACATACATTAAAAAAAAACAAAGATACTGACGAATTGAGAACCTCCTCCTTTTTTGAAGTCGGTTAAAAAGGTGAGATTTGGCCCCGGCGTTTCGCCGTTAGTCTGTATCTCGAAGAACGGGACCGGCTCAAGGCAGAGCGCTGTTGTTGGTGTTTAATACTATAAATTATTCGTTTCTATGATATTAACTAAATTAGGAAAATACCTTGTTTCCCAATCTAGAGTTGGTCTTATTTGTTGGGAAAAAGGGAGCTAAATAAGTATGTCCATAAGGAGAATAAATTGTGAAATACATTGTAGGTACACAACTCAGTGACCGCGCGTGTTCCGTGTTCATTAAATAAGTGTAGGTACGTAGGTCACACTATAAGTTTTGCGTAACTTAAAAAAACAATATGTTATAACCAAAATATTATGTTTTATTGCTTTTCAAAATACTCTCCTTTACATTTTAAACAGTTTTTCATGCAATCGAACCATTTTTTTAAAACAAGAGGACCACAGATCTGAAGTCATGTTTTCTACGTGCTGATTAAACGCTATCACTGCCTCTTTCCCCTAGGGGCCTATAATGTTGTTATTGACGTTCATAAGTGGTAATTTTGTCCTGAATTGAATAAATGATTTTGAGTTTGAGTTTGACTTCGGAGTTGGTAAAAGTAAAACCTCTCATCAAATCTTTGATTTTGGGGAAAATACAGAAATCACAGGGTGCTAGGTCGGGGCTATGCGCCGGATGAGTGACAAGTTGTACTTTTTCGGAAGCTAAAAATGACTGTTTTGTTGGCCGTGTGTGAAGAAGCGTTGTCATGATGTAGGAGAACGCGGCTTTTGGGTCGTCTTTCGCGAACTTTTTCTAACACCCTGGGTAAACAAATGAGAATACCATACACTCGGCATTAACACTCTTTTGATCTTCAAGTGGAATTGTACAGATGGGACCCGTAGCTGAGATAAAAAACGCGATCATTTTTTTACCAACGTTTCTCGCCTGCCTCTTTTGTTGGCCTGTTCTCATTTTCAAACACCCATTCACAAGATTGCTTTTTTTTTTGGGTTCAAAACAATAAATCCACGTTTCGTCTCCTGTGCAGTGTCATAAACAGCATTAGAATGTCCGTGGTCGTACTTCAGTAGCATCTGTGAGCACCATTCCACGCGAGCCCGCTTCTGCTCCGCTGTCAGTTCATAAGGGGATCCAACGACAGTAAAGTTTCCGAACTTTAAATTCTTCTCGTAAAATTTTCTGAATTTGGCTCATACCAATCCCCAATAGTTCTCGAATTGTCTCATAGGTAATCCGCGGGTTTTCTTCAATTAGCCGCTTAACAGTAGCCACATTATTTTCGTTGACGGCAGTTGAAGGCCGCCCTTCACGAAAATCGTCATGTGAAGAAACTCGACCGCTCTCAAATTCAGCAAACCATCGCCTCACGGTGCTCAAACAAGGTGCTTCTCTCCCAAAAGCATTTTGAAGATCGAGCGGCACAGTCTTGCGGAGAAAGAGAACTTTGAAATTATAAAAAAAATATCGCTCTAAAATCTTTTCGACTTAATTCCATTTTCGTTGCGTACGTAGAACTTTGATGTGTGATAAAAAACAATTGACAAATCATTTCCCGCCAATTGTTTTTTTATTACTAAGAAGGTTGCAACGTTTAAAAAAATATAACATTTGAAATTCAAATAGTTCCGATTAGCTAGAAGTGCAAAACTTTTAGTGTGCCCCATGTATTTTTGACAATATAATGTATTACAAAAAGTACACACCAAGAATAGTGCCTCAGACCGAGGAGAATTTCCCATTCCTGTTATTTTAAAGGTTATGTCTGGTTGTTCAATATGTTTTATTAAACGTACCGAAAATTATAATAAAATGCAGCTCAAAATATTACAGATGTCGTCGTCAACTTTGTGTATAAATTGAAATTGCAATATCTGCTTTCACATAGACTATAAATAACATACGCAATTTTAACCCTCTATAAGCGACAGCATGTTGGAATGGGGGTTTGACACATTACACCGACGACTAAAAGGTCTAACGTCAAAAGGTCGACTACGGATTGCCAAATGCACAAATCGTCGATAGTACGTTAGGTCGAACGTTTAATACGTCGAAACTACATAACGTCAAAGCAACATTTGATCGCATGTATAAAAGGTCGATTAAGGCATTAGGTCGCAGTATATTTTATGACTTTGTGCTGCTCTTACTAACACTGCAAGTCCATTAACCTCACAATTTTTTTTCATGGCGTGAGTTGTATTTTTGCCTTTTTTGTAATAAAATTTTAAAATGTGTATCTAATTTCTTCATTTGATTCACTTATTTTGACAGAAAGAAAAATAAATGAAAAATAGCTGGAATAATAATTTTCTAAAATGTTTCTTTTTTTAAATGTTACTTTTTTAATGTCATTAAACCAGCCAGACACAAATAGTACACCCAAAGAGAGTTTATTACAAGTTTATACTATTGTGAAAAGACTTTCCCCCGACCTATTATAATAATGTTCTCGTTGATAATCTCGTATTCCATCATGAGACACTAACCAAATTTATATTGGACCATCCTGACGGTAGGCCTAGTTGAATAAAGAAATTGTTTTGAAAATCGGTTCAAAATTGACGGGCATAGGTAACGTAACATAACGTAACGTAACATACAAACCAACCTCCTCCTTTTTTTGAAGTTGGTTAAAAATATGGTGTCCAATATATAGGCAGAGCCATATAGGTAGGATTTCACTTCGGTGAAAAAACCATAGATTAACCTCATTCCACCGTCACCATTTCACCAGCGAACATCCAGACGCACCGCAAGTTACTATTCAATCGCCTAGTTTTGAGTTGTATGATGAAAACAATATCGTGTCCGTTATCCTAGGCAATTTCAAAGTCTTAGGGCCAGTTTCACTAATTGCTGATACGTTCCGGATAACCTATCTGGCACTTGTTTTGACATATTACCCATACAGCTGTCAAAAAAGTGCTAGACAGGCTATTTATTAATAGGATATTAGCTAATCCTATATATTTATATTATATAGGATTAGCTAATTAGGTAACAACTAAAGACAAAAGGTCCCTTAAGTAGGGACTGAATAAATCAACCGACTTGGTATTACATGGATCTCACAACTTTTTAAGGTAGAAGAATTGAGTTGCGAGACTTGTTTTTTTTTTACAAGTTTTGTTTTTGATGGCATTTCATTTAATATTCACCCTGTACGATTGGTTATAAAATGATGTTTGTGACATTCAATAAACGTAGTATGCAGACCATAGATGCAGACTGACGGTAGCGCCATGCTCTCAACCTTTAAACGTACTCTATCTAATCTGTGCTCCCGACCTGTCACGCATTGTCACGAGCGGGGCGAGCAGGCGTTACGGTCGAGCTGTGTATGTGTACTTACTGAGAATCTAGTTGTTTTAATATTACCCCAAAGCCCTAGACATCACAATGTTAGTAGTTACACTTCTTTCAGTGAAGCCTATGGAAGAACAACTTATTCCTATTTTACGTTTTTTGGAATATTTACCGAATAGGTGATACATGTGTTTGAAAAAAATTAATACAAAGATTTTTTTTAACTAAAAGTCCAAAAATACAAAAAAAAAAAACTGAAGCCTTCTTCTTCTGTCGTGTCAATGGCGACTGTAGACTGACTTCGACCAAAAATGTAGCAACATCTTCGGCATTTTGTACTGAAGCCTGTAAAACACCCATTTCTTTTGAACAAAGCAACGAACTTTCCTTTTGCCGTCAGTCTAAAATGTAATATTCTTGAGTGGCTTTGTCACGTAAAGCGTGTTTGGTTTCGAAAGGAAGCACAATGCACTAAACAAATTAGCATCGCCCAAAAGAGACTAAAAGTTTTCCGCGCCAGTTAGGTAACTAGAGTTGGAATGCACAGACAATGTTTTTCTGGTCGAAAGATAAGTTAGAGTTCCGACCGATAAACGAAGTGTCGTTCTACATGCTACCATTCCTAAAGACAACCGGCTTCAATAATTCCGGACTTGCTCCTGCGTTTCAGTACGTTTGGAGAGTTTCAAGATATAAGTCCTCAGACACGAGAAGAATGGTAATCTGTGCCAGTAAATATACCAAGTCGTATCATGTTGAATATTCTTACTTAAAAGTTTGGAACATGTTGTATTGCTTAAGACTTCAATTTCAAATGGTGTTAAGCACTTTTGTCGCAATGTACCTACCTAATAAGAAACTTTACTTTACTTTTGATGCATACATGATTAAATGATTACTTACCTATCAATTACCTTACCGACGTTTACTTTACACGAAATACCTCAACTTCTATTAAGCGGAAACTTTGTTGAAAGCTTTTTCCATTAGGACATATTCATGTGTCTGTCGTACATGGTAGGACTACATGAACCATTTTCATTTTCTACACATTTAATTTTTTTTGTAAATAAGTTTTAACTTTAAGTTGGCAGTGAAAGCAGCAGCATTGTTATGAAACATATAAATTATTGTGCAAAGCTATATTTTGGGACGTATATAATATGTGGTGCCCGGAAGAGCCTGTACAATGTACCTATACGCCAATGCGTAGCTAGGGATTTTTTCTAGGGGGGGGGGGGGGGGGGGGCAGCAGCTGATCCAGCCTTCGTTCAGGAGAGGCTCTAATTCAATTACAATCATAAATAATAAAAAACAGCGCTGAATAAAAACCTTGTAAATACCTAATAGAAAAAGGATAGTAAAATTTTAAGGCCCCTGGACTATAGGACGTAAGTAACCAAAGAAAATCCATCACGGGATACCATTTATGGCCCTGAATTATGAATAGTTTAGGAATTAATTTCGATCAATCGGCGAATTCCAATAAATTTTTTAGCATTTAAATAATTTAAAGTATTTTATGAAGTGAGGGCACGGCAACGGCGACTGTAGCAACGGATCGCAAAATATATGAAAGCCGTGGTGTTACCGTTGCCAGCAAGTGGGAAAACGCTTAAAAAGACAAACTGATCGTCAGGGATGACGCGTAATTTATACTAATTTTGGAAAAGTTTTGAAATAAAAGTGAATTAATATTTACATGAGGAGCAAAAAAATTTGCGGACGAAACGATTACCTACGAGCGCAATAAAGTTTTGGTAACATCGCGTCTAAATTCAATGCAAACAAAAAACAATCCGCGAGCGAAGCGAGTCCGAAAAATTGTGTGAATGCTGCTAACTATACTTTAAAGAGAGATCAATAATGACATATATAATTATTTTATTAAATGAAAATGTAGTCTGGGGTGGACAAAGAGGTTTCTAACTCAAACTCAAACTCAAACTCAAACTCAAGCGTTTATTTGCCAAGAACACAGTAAATAAAAATATCATTTAAAAAAAAGTAGCGCATGTGTTCGTTCAGTCTGCTCGCAGACATGCAAAAATTCAATTACAAAATTATACATAATATTGATGTCAATTAAATTACATTAGTATAATTAATGTTTGGTAGTTTGAATGAAGTTAAATATGAGTATGTTGTCGCCAATTAATTAATTAATTATTCATTAAAACTATAAAAACATTTGTCCAAAAGCCAGTTAGTCAATCTCCTCTTAAATATTGGTCCTTGAAGTGTTTTTAGCTCTTCCGGTAGCAAGTTATACAAAACAATACTCTTATTATATGCATTTCTTTTATATATTTACAGGGAGGTTGATGCATTAGGTTTATGTATTGCTGCCTTAATTGCCTACCAGCGATTTCTCTGCGTGTTTTGTAATAGCTGGGAAATGACCTTACAAAGAGACAAGCTTCCCTGATGTATTATTATTATTATATCTCTCCTACGGGAAATCACGGCACAAAGGCCGGTCCTTTTGGAAGGCGTTCGTGGGGATACAGATCCAACACGAAGAGGCCCCTTTGAGATACGATAATGAGTTGGGATATGTACACTTAGCGGATACTATCTCTGCCTGTACTATTGAGAAGATACAGCCAAAGACAGCACCCGCTAGGTGCAAGGACTATTGCAGAAAAGATGGAAACTATACCGGGTCTATGGAAAGGAATTAGATGGACTGGTTGCCGGGATATTGATGAGACAACGGGACGCCTGCCATATCAAATGTCTCATCTCGATAATCAGGGCAGACGGTGACTCGCCGCTCACTAAATGGGCCGCCCTATTAAAGCCACCAGAAGGTAGCAAGGGTATCAACATTGGTGTGAACGGCTAAGGTTGTAGAGAGGTGAGTCTGCGGGGTGCAAGATCCCAGTGCTAAACGCACCAGTCAACGGGCCCCCGGCGTTATGACATTTTACACTTCCAACCTGGAGCACAGGTTCTGCTCTTGCAACTCCACTCTTGGCCGGCCAGTTAAGGCAAGCACAAGAGGCAAGGGCCAAATAAATACGGGCCCTCTGGAGGATCGGGGTCCGAGGTGTCGCCACTCACCTACAGCTTGCCACAAGCTGCCCCTGCGGGGTTATTATTATTATTATTTATTTTCATCAACATTTTACTGTCATTACAGGTAAGTCCTAATGCGACCGTGAAGTAAAAGTAGGTACAAACTTAATACAAAACAATAAAAAATCCACTTAAACACTTCTGTAGCAAATAATAAATAAGGCTACCTTTATGAATTCACTGTCACCTCAGCAATAAGGTTGAGAATGCTAAGTGCACGCGTCAGCGGCGCTTTGTTTAACAAGTTAGTTCTCCCCCGCGGGACCGCCAGCAGCGCTGGTCGGCGCCGCCGCCACACGTACCTGTCCGGGATTTGTAATCCAACCCGCTCCAGAATATCCGCATCACATACCTTTCCTCGGATAATTTTAAAAATATACAAAGTCAGCGCTAGTCCTCTCCTAACCCGCAATTCATTATATCCTACCATGCCTAAGACAAATAAAGTTGGGTACATCAATGGATAAAATGGATATACTCCGTATAACTTTTTGTACAGATACCTGATAAATTTATTTTGTACCCTTTCCAACATAAGTGTATATTTAGCTTCATGTGGATCCCATATTACCGAATTAAATTCCAGTTGACTCCTTACTAAAGCGTTATATAGGTTTACAATCGCTGTGACATTTGTAAAGTCCCGAATACTACGTAGAATAAATCCCAAATTTCTAAACGCTTTTTTACAGATATTGAGAATGTGCTTACGAAATGTCAAACCTGAGTTGAGCAAAACTCCTAAATCTCTGACTTCTGTGACTCGTACTAACGGCATTCCATTTCTTAATTATGTTAAAATGTAAATGCAAGGAAGTGGAAGCAAATTAAGCTGTTTAAAGAGGGGTCTGCAGCTGTCTAGATACCAGACGTTACACAGAGCGCGAATGCATCTCTTCTGTATTTTTAAAGCTCTGTCTATATCTACTGAATTGCCCCACATAACTATTCCATAACTCAGTACCGACGATACGTATCCGTGGTAAGCCGTGAGTGCAGCCTCAATCGATACCGTTTGACGCAATCGTTTTATAGCAAAAGCAAACCGCTCTAGCTTTTTACATATAACGTCAATGTGTTTTTCCAGTTAAGATGTGTGTCAATATATAGTCCTAAGAATTTAAAATTATCTACCTCGTCAATTTTTTCACCACTATATTAAATTTTTAAAGATTGTTTTGAGTATTATATGACCGAAATTGCATGACTACAGTTTTACTGATATTTATACTCAGGTCATTAGCATTTAACCAGCCTATAATATTCTTTAGAGCCTTATTTGCGATTGAGTCCATAGGATTATTTCCATCTCCCTTTATTACGACTGTCGTGTCGTCTGCAAAGAGTACACACTTATGTGTGGTAGCATTTGGGAGGTCATTTATATATAATAAAAACAGCAATGGCCCTAGAATGCTGCCTTGGGGAACCCCTGACATCTTTATTAATAGTTCAGATCTATATGATTCCTTCACTAAGTTATGTTTTATTTTCGCAATTTTTGTTAGCTCTGTGCATTGTTTCCTGTCTCTAAGGTAGCTTTCAATCCAATTATAGGCTTTTCCCCTTATACCATACGATTCTAGCTTGCTTAAGAGCTTATCGTGATTGACGAAATCAAATGCACTAGTCATGTCGAAAAATACTGACATCACTGGTATATCGTCGTTTATACATTTCGTGATGTAGGTACTTTACCAGGTCGAAGCAAGCTAAAGTGGTCGAACTTCCCTTACGAAAACCATACTGTTGAGGCTGCAGTATGTTACTAGTAGTCACAAAGCTATTTAGTCTGTCAAGCATTGCCTTCTCAAATACTTTAGATAATATGGAGCCTGGTGAAGTTGAAAATTAAAACTTTTTAGGATACTTATTAGTTCCTCGGTATGTTCGTTAGGCTTTAGAATATCTAAGTTCCAATCGCCGCATATAACAATTTTTTTTCTGAAATATTTATTTGTTAAATAACCCAATAGCCTATCGAGTTTATATAGAAAAATTCCTTTTGAGGCCTTTTTCTTGTCTGGTATTCTGTGAATTGTACAAACAATAGGATTAAGCCCTACAATTTCTATACCACAGCATTCAAAATGAAACTTAGTAGCCAGCCCTGGCCCAAGAGTCCAAGGGCTTGACATCCCAAAGTTTCTTAATTAATATACACGTACCACCTCTACTTTTATCGCGGCAGTAAGACGAGGCTAGTTTGTAATTGTTCAGCTTTATATTCGTTTCGGAACTCTCCTTAAGGAATGTCTCACTAAAACATAATATAACCACCTCCCTGTTATTGTCATAAAATTCAATAATGTCAATTTTTGGACAAACACTTGCTATATTTTGATGCAAGATTGTTATCTTGTTCAGATTACATTCGGACTCTACGTTAATTGGATTTTGCAAAGTTTCAGATTCTGTATGAATTAGTGACGAAAAAACGTCTCAGCGTTCTTTTTATTAGTCTTCTTTATGCCGTTTATAAAAAATCATAGTCATACTTTAAATAATCTATCTCTACATTTAATTTGAAAGTGATATAATTAAATTCAGACTTATTTTGAGAGTGCAAAATAAAGATGTCATATTTTCGGACGTCTATAAATATACAATTCTGATATTGTTTTGCAATTAGTTTGATCTGCGAATTTACACAATTAACATTCAAATAGCAATTATTACATACGCTCAACAATAGTATTCTGCACCGCTTACTCGAAAAATAAAAGCAAACATTGCTCAAGTTACATAGTAGTGCATAAGGGTCTTTATCATGGCTACCGGCAGCCAATATGATTATGTATTCCGTCTTCACAGATTCGTACAAATCCACGACACTGCTCATAATGTCCCTGGAGGTAGCGTTTGGTTTCACAAGTCCCGTAACACTATAAGTGTCATTCCATCTTCCAGACCGCGACCTTATAAGTTTTGCTGCAAGACCACGAGTTTGTTCGTCTCCAACGACAAATATATTTGCTCTGCCCCTTGTTGGTGTATTGTTTTCTGCTGGTAGTAACGAGATGAGAGGAGAGGATGTTCTCTTTGGCTGATCGATTTTATCTTGTGTTTCGCTTTCATTGGTCGGTGGAGTCGGGTTGCTCTTATTAATTGGCAGTGTATTTTTGTTGCTGTTTAGGTTCTGATAGTTGTCTTGAATCTCATCTTCACGTGAAAAATTTAATCTTTGTTTGTTTAGACTTTTCCTACTTTTCCTGTTACTTTTTTTCATTGGCGTTGATTTACATAATTCTTTTAGTTGATGAACTTGCATATTGTAATCCTTAATTTCTTTTTTTAGGCATTTATTTTTCTCTAGTAAGTTGATTATTTCATTTTCAGCTGTTTAATTTTCCTTTTAGTTCAAAAATTTTTCTTTTTATTTCTTCTAATTTTTCAAAAGTATTAATATTCAAGTCTGGGCAGCTTCTCACTGATTTTAAGTTAGAGGATGACATAAATGATTGCGACGATGAATCATCTTCTTCAGGCGACAAGGCGTCAAATGAGTTTTCAGTCGGTATATATTAACTTTTTGTCGGCGAAATGTTATGTTTTCCTTTGGTGACGAAAAAGAAGATGACGCTTTAGGACTGACGTCAATTCGATGTCTGCATTCATTGCATTTATACCTTTGTTTACTCTCTGCTGACATCAAATAAAAAAAAAAACTCGTTAAGGCTTGTGCAGTCTAAGTGATAACGTTTGTGGCATAAAATACATAATAGGAAGTCCCTTTTAACGATGCTTTTGTCACATTTTCCACATACTTGTGCCATCTTGTTGTATAATCCTAACGCACCTGGTCAAGTAATATTGATTATGGTGCGCCCTCTAGCGCTGAGTGGTATAGCTAATATGTAGGTAGGTCAAATAGCACGCTTTTACTAGCGTCCTCTAGAGGCGAGTAGATAATTTAACTGAAGTGGGTTCGAGTACAACAATATAGCATGCTTTTACTAGTGCTATCTAGTGGTAAGTGGGTGACTTAGCTGCAGTTGTCATTGAAGTGTGCTTTTTATCAGCTCCCTCCAGTGACCAGCGGCAGAGTTGCTATAGATCCTATCAGCTGATTGTTCAGCTGTTGTTTGTTTTGAAAATTTCAAACTGATTGCGAAATTTAACGTCCACTGTTTTTATTATCACTGGTTAAAATCCACTATCAAGCACCTTAAATTGGTATTTTTATAAAGCTTTAGGTCAACATAGCTTTACATAATAAAAAAATAGTTTCCAAATAGTTACACTATTATTTTAAGAATGTTTTTCACTCAGTCACTTTTTACTTTGTTTTTATGGCACTTTTTATATTTCACCGGAGATAACACTATGCGCACTCGGTACAATGTTAATATACACGATTTTAATGTAAGCACTGACTTTTGTATACGATAACTATTATTTATCAATTTATAAATACGGACTCGATCTTAACGTGCGCTAGTGGCGCCACCTCCTTAAGGTTTTCACATGTGCGGTCGTTCCACGGATCGCTAACACTGGCCGGTTCTCTGCGTCTGTGCACGACTGCATCCGCGCCTGTCATATTCGAAATCTAAACCGTCAAGACGTGTGCCTATCACCGTAGATACAGTTACCTACACCTCGAATCGATTGAGTGTCTTGTATCAAATAATTCTACACTATTGTTATTTCCGTACTGAGAACACCCCTTGGATCCAAATTCTCTTGCCTGAGCTCAGCGTATAAGAATTAACCTGAAGTCCTAACTGCTGACCTGGCAGCGTATCAATTTTAAGGAGAGTGCGAATTACGACCTTTTGACCTCATTTTGTTGGGCTGAGCGGTTGAAAATGGTTTTATTTGTATATCAAGGTATCAGTCTTAAGAAATCGTCTTCTTATCTATCTTATCTTATCTTATACCTCCTGACTCACTCATTCATTCACTGACTGACTTATCAACGCCCAGCCCAAACCCTTGTAATTAGAATGATGAAACTTTGCACGGAGGTTACTTTAATAATAGAAACAAGGAATAAGATAATAAAAAGTAAAATAAACAAAATCTCTGGCAGTCATAATAGATCAAGAGCTAAATTGGAAACTACATTTAAATAATCTATCATCGAGACTAAATAGATTTGTGGATGCCCTTAGACGTATAAAAAAATATCGAATCTAAATCAGCTGTCGTAACATATCGCGCTTATATGTCGAATCCATAATACGTTATAGTCTCATAATGTGGGGCAACAGCACTGACGTGAATAGAGCCTTTATCACACAAAAAATGTATTAAAGCTATTTGCGGAAAATCGACTCGAGATTCATGCAGACCGTTCTTAAAATCGCTTGGTTTACTACCCCTGCCTTCACTGTATATCTATGAAGTATCTCTTTGTGCCGTGTCGGGACGCGGACGGCCTTAAAGAATAGGTACAACAGAAGGCGCGTCGTAAGAGGCAACTAATTCCTGTAGCACGAGACGGGTAGCAGCGACTTCGAGCGAAATCTTATAAAAAACTGCGCTCGCCAACCCGCCTGCCAAGCATGGCGAGTATTGGCAATCCCCCCCGATTATAGGTCATTGGGGGAGGCCTATGTTCAGCAGTGGACGTCTTATCATGTCTTTGTTAAGAAGCATGCGTATTTGTTTATAAGGGCATGTAATATGAATTCACGTCTAAAAAGTGACCCCCAGAGACTGGTATTAAGTGTAGACCCGAAATTAAGAAAATACAATAAAAACTGTTTAGCTATGAGTGTTAAGATATAAAATAAGTTACCAAAAGACCTGATAGTTACTAAATAACAGACAATTTAGAATAAATTATTTCAATGGCTTCATGAAAAAAAAAAAAAACTATGATGTAAAACATTATCTAAGCAACAAAAGCTGGACGACTGGAAGATGATTAGAATGTTTGTAGGTAGCTGAGTTTAACAAGGAGACTATATTGACCTGGTTTTTAATACATTTGCATGGTTTGATTATGTTTAATTAATATGCAAAACATGTCATAGATCTCTATTTTGTATAATAAAACCACCTGTAACACCATGATTTAGTGAAAATAAAAAATTTCTAAAAAGAACGGATTTTCGGAAATTTAACCTCTAAGGGGGTGATAATGTCAATTACAGTTTGTATTTAAGCTACCCTCTGTAAATAAAAATACTGTTTTCGGAGTTTTTTTGGGAAATTCATTCCTAAGAGGGTGAAATTGATTGGGAAAATTTGTATGGGGAAACATTTTTTTGTAATCTATGGACCTGAAATTAAGCACAAATACTCATTATCAAAAATAATTACATACATGTTTAAGCATCTGTCAACTTGCGGTCCATAAGAGCGTATAATGGCAGATGAAAGTATGTATCTTAAATCTGCGCCCAGCCCCAATAGCTAAGGATAGTAAATTAAAATTTAGTCACTATACTTTGTGACATAAAGTATTGGAATATAGGGTTAATATTAAAAAGTTCAGCTATAGACTATGGTGACGTTTGTATTATCTTTGCCCTCCTCTCTCGTCCGGATTTGTACGCGCATGTCGCGGTAAACCAATAAATGCATATTAATTAGCAAGATAGTGCGTTTAATTGCTCTCCCGCCTGTTAGTATCAAAAGGTTATGAGACCAGAAACCCGGTAAGCCAGATTGGCACCAGGATAGCGTAGGAAGTTCCATTAACTAAAATAAGATTGAAAAAGAATAAGCGTCAAAATGACGGGGGACAAAATGGCGACATTGCAAGAGTTTACTGGTACAAATTTTTCATCTTGTCTATTTCGAAGAAGTTTTGTCTGAATTGAAAAACAAAAAATTGTCTAGAAGCTAGAGATAGTAAAATAGGAAGAAAGGAAAACTCCTAAGACTTCAAGGCTAAAAGTGTTAATGTATCCACCATGCATCTTGAGTACGTAAGAATTTAAAGTAGCGGAGGCTGAATGTAGTCAAATTGTGCTAACAAAAGAAGGTTTTGTGTAAAATATATAGCTCATATCATTTTAAAAAGACAAGGCAATTATAATTGATCGTATAATGCTCAATTCAACAACACGATTCTACAAATTCGATGGAAAACATAATTAATTTGCCTCTGAAAATACCTAAATTCCATTTTTTCTTGCCTCAATCCTCTGCCTAAGATCATCAATAGTACTTATAGTAATATTGATGATCTTAGGCAAACTCATGGCTTTTATATTACTAAAGCAATTTGAATTTTTAATAAAATGGTTATTTTTATTAAAATCGTGTATTTTGTGGTTTGGCACTTAAGCCCTTTAATTCCAAGCAGCACCTTCTCTGTCACTCCTAGTGAGTTTGACATACGTGGTCCTGCTTTATCGAACATCAAATGGGCATGTTTATTGCTCAAAGTCATTAGCTCTAGTCAGAGCCTTAATACAAAATCTAAAGAAAGTATTTGAGAAAGAGCACGTTATCTTCATTATATTACAGAAAAAAAGGTCTCAGTTTGAAATGCGAATGGAACACTGATATCGAAGACCACTTTAATGAATTCGACAGTCTTATAAGAAACTTTGAAGAGACAGGAAAAAACAGGATAAAGTCAGTCATCTCTTATTGTCACTTCATGACAGTTATGAGCCGTCAATCGCAGCACTGGAGACAGTAGAATTTGTTAAAAATAAATTACTAGATGCAGAGTTAAAGACAAAAAACACCAATAATAAAGAAAAAACACAAAGTAAAAATCAAGCAAACAAATGCTAGTTTTCTAGCGTTTAAATATTTTTCATGTAGTAAACCTGGCCATTTAGCAAGAAATTGTAACAGGTAGAGGTTGTGATCAGAATAGAGGCAGAGGAACAAAAAGTTATACTCACAGTCAAGGAGATGCAGAATTCTCAAATGTAGGAATATCATTTATAGCCACGGAAGAACAAGCCAACTCAGTTACTACTAGTTTGGCGAAAATACAATTTGTGTTGAACTCTGATGCATCTCATAATATGATATAAGAAAAATACATAAAATATATGAGTGACATAAAGGAAATTGAGAAAATAAAAATCAGTATAGCCAATGGACACATAATATCTACGAATAGGAAAGGAAAAATTAGTTGGACTATCAAATGAAGGAATAAGAATAAAAATTGATGATTGTTTTATTGTAGAAAAGTTATGGCACAACTTGTAATCATTACTAAAATTATATGAATATTTTTTTAATAAAATTAACTTATTTCATCCATTTTAGTGATAAATCCTAATCAAAACAAATCTTACGAGTGCAAACATAATTTAACTGCTGAATACCGATTTCATTTCCTATTTTTCCACCCTTAGGGGTAAATTTTTTTCCAAAAATGTTTTACTATAGTATCTTTGAAGTATAAGCTATTCATTAAAAAAAGAATCATCAAAATCGGTCCACATTTGGCAGAGATATAGGTAAGATAGATACTAAAATCAGTTGGCGTGGTACGGAGTTTATGCAATGTTTGATGATTTTCTTATAGATCCCATCATCAGAATTTAACCAAATTTATATGGGACCATTCTGAAAGTATTACCTTTCAAACAAAAAAATAATTATCGAAATCGGTCAACGCAGTAACGAATGATCGCTGAACATACATAAAAAAAAAAATTTAAAAAAAGATACCGACGAATTGAGAACGTCCTCCTTTTTTGAAGTCGGTTGAAAAGGATTCATCATCATCATCATTTCAGCCGTAGGAAATCCACTGCTGAACATAGGCCTTCCTGAAAAAGTACTCGCCACGATTGACGGGCGGGTTGGCGAGCGCAGCTTTTTGTAACATTTCGCACGCAGACGCTGCTGACCGTCTCGTGCTACAAGAATTAGTCGCCCCTTACGACACGCCTCCTGTTAGCGGTAGGGAAGTGTATTCTTTACGGCCGTCCCCACACGGCACGAAAAGGATTACGAGTAACATTTAATACAAAAAGTGTGATCATTAGCAATCATTAGCTGACAGTAGGTGATCATTAGCTGACAGTTTGGGTAAATTATGCACATTAAAACTGAGTATAAATCAAAAAGATTCTGCATTGGTTACCAATGAAACAGACTCATAATAGAGCGACGTCGCTAACAAAACCGACAAGGTTAGAGGTGGTTGATTTTATTGGTAGAAAACCATGCTGTGCTGGATTTAATTTCATATTGATATGCCAGTAGATTTGCCTTTGAACGATCGATTCGAACAGCTTGCCAGCTTTACTGGGAGCTGGGAGAATCGATACGGGCCTGAAGTGGGATACGTCGTCTATTGCGTCTTTTTTGGGAATAGGGGTGACGCGACTGATGAGAGCTACCTTTCATTGTGCAGGGAACACACATGGTTTCAGCGATTTGTTGTAAATTTCACAGAGATTAGATTATAGTCCACTTAGATCATTGACGCAGGTTTTTAAAATCACAGGGGGTAGTCCATCTAACCCAGCACTTTTGTTAATGTCTAAGGGCCGATTCGACCAAACACAAAGGTATACCAGAATAACTATTATGGGTATAATTTTACTCCTTAAATTTACCTTTAGATAGCTTCGATTACGTTTTTCGAGCAATACAGTATACTCGGTTTTGTTATTCTATAGTTCAAGAGTGAATGATCAACGAATTGATAAACCTACTAAAATCCATGTAATCCATTTTTTTTAGGTTGACTTGAAATGCCACAACATTTCAATTTTGTAGGATAATAGAGTGACTTTGCTAGATGTTGACAACTTGTCAGTTTCGAGTTTTTCGTGGTTGGCTGAATGAAAAATCTGCTTACTCTAGATTAAGCAGTGTTATACTCTCAAGTTAAAACTTACACCAGCTTGGCTGAATCCGGTCTAAGTGTGACAGAGCCTCTCGAAAGACGAGAGACGAGACGAAACTGCTCTCTAGACCGGTATTAATGCGATTATGGCACGCAAAAAAAGTCAAAGAAGCGCCGCTGTACACTGATTGAAAATAGTCTGAGAACATATTTCCTGTCCCTCGCAATTAGGGATTTCGTGACATATCCGGATAATCAGGATTTTTTGAATTTTTTCGAAAATTATTAAACGCCTATTACTAATAGATCCGTCATGTAAATCTGTTGAAATAAAACGCATGTTTCGAAAAATCAAGTTTAATCTAATTAAGATCAATAGTAGGTGGACAATGTTTACATTTTGCTTCCAAACTAACTGTAGTACACTTCAAGAAATATGCCCATACACTAGACATATCCCCCTGATATTTTCAAGTATTCTTTGAATTCCATGGTGGTTCACTCGACGTCCATGGATAGCTGAAATAAAATATTGTTTGCTATAGCTTTGCTAAGCTGAGCGGAATGAGTACAAACTAAGGCATCTTTAGCACAAAATACAAAAAAGGTCATGTTTCCCGTTATTATCTATTAGCAACAAGTATTTCATTAATTTATATTATCATAAAGCCATTCGAATAAGCTTCACATTTATAAATAGAACCAAACCAATACATCTGAAAGATTGAAAAAGCACAAAAATACTTACATACATTTCATAATACACGAAGTCACAGGCAGTGGCTAGCACAATAATACAATCGTTTGTAACTTGCGATTGTCGTTGAATAATGTTAGGTAAGAAGTTTTTACTTTCTTATTAAGAACACCAAATACGAGCAACCGAAACAACGTCTCTCACGTCGCTAGCAAGTAGCAAGGTAGCGCGCGCTACGGGCGTAGGTTGTGTTAGCATCTGAACATTTTTTAATCTGTATCTGTACCATTTTAGTATAGGCGAGAGTTGACAGGGCTTTATCATTTCATACCAAATGTAAGTGAAACATCACTAACTAGTTCTATAAAATTAAGAAAGGTTTTGTGACACTTTAGATTTTCCGTTTCACTTATACTATTTAATTTTATAATAACGATAATTTTAAAAATATTATATATATCATTGCAAAAACACAAAAATCTTTGCCTGTATGATTTCCTTTAAATACTCAATGCGTAAAACAGAAAGTTTAAGGATTGACAGTAAATAATCGACACTAAATCGATGAATCGGTTCGGTCGTCTTGTGAAAACTTATGCGTTGACTTTCTGTTCCTGTTTTGGTTTTTGTTACTGTTTTTTTTTTTTAGTTTTTCGTGAAGTTTTGTTATTATTTGGTAAAATGACAAAAAAAGCAAAAAAGAATTGTCAAAAAACTGTATACGACACTTAGGCGGTAGAACATTGCAGTATACCGTATACTGTAATGTGTGTCGTATACCTTGTTTTAAATAAGAGGTATACTGTATATCTCTTATTTAAAAAAGCTCACTTGGATAAAAATTTACTTTACTTTCTTTAGAAACTTTCTCGATTTTCAAAAAGAATCGATTAGATTTCGTTATTCACATCACTATACGTGTTAACAGTAAAGTGTCACAAAACCCTTCTTATCTTAAAAGAACTATACAGGGTGGCCAGAAAAGTGACGTCCAAAATTTTTTTCTAGGTGCCTCGTGTTAGGAGGTATCTGAATCACCCATAAGTATGTTCTACGATTTTTTGAAATTTTCGAGTTACGGTTATTTTTTATGAATTTTTGCAACCGGATCAGTTTGAAAAATTTTTAAAAAATGGTGTCTTAGTTTTTTTTTTGCAGCTAAATCTCTATGAACTGTGCATTTATGCATAAAATAAACAGCCTCATAACTTTAATGGAAGTTACTACAAAATTGACCTAAAGTAGAGAATTTATCGTAAGTGTAGCGTAAAAAGTAGAGAAGTGAGTTATCATTTAAATTTTTAACTTAAAATTATAAATCTGAACTGATAATTTCTTAGTTTCTAAGTAGCTTCATAAAATGCGCTAGACTCTAAGCTTTCATATTAAAAATAAAAAAGTACTTCATAGGCTTCATAGGCTATTTTCAAAAAACCGTAACTCGAAAACTACGAAAAATCGTAGAACATACATAGGGGTGATTCAGACACCTAAAAAAAATTTTCGAAATCACTTTTCTGGCCGCCCTGTAGTTTCGGCGAAAGATGATCCAAATTGCTGCTCTATAGGCTCGATTCATGCCGATAAGCCAAGCGCGAGACGCAACTTTAATACGCGAGGAAATTAGCAACGCAATGATACGCTGCGTACAGACGCAAAATTACTTTATCTGTTTGCAGAAACGTTAAGTAATAGAAATATTCAGAAAATTAGGATTCGATTTTCAAATCCGTATTTGAAATTTTAGCTATAATACGATAAAATCTGGATATTTCGAATAGTCCGGATTGCAATCCCTACTCGCAATCTCATCTTATATGGTATTCAGTAAGTTGCTTTTGAGTCTATGTATGTGTATCCATATATGTTAGGTTTCATGGCGTAATTTTTCGGCAGCCTTATTTTTAATATCTCCAATACACTTTTTAACTAGCATTGTTGTCTCAAAAGCTCGAAGGTAAGTTTGTCACGTGGCTTTCCATAAGGCCTCCCTAAGGCGCTTAACGAGAGCCGGACTGAACAAGACTGGATATCTATCGAACTGGATATTTTTTAATTAGAGGTAGTATTTTTATATAACAGGACATAATATTATATTAAAAATAAATTGGAAAACATGACATTCATTGCTCTGATCCTATGAGAAGTAGCATAAGCACTTGTGTTACAATTTATGTTATTAATTTAAACTTAAAAGTCATCATAGAAATCTTTGCTTATTTTTATACACGAAAAATATTTTTAAAAAGTTTTTGTTAGAAGCTTTTAAATGTCAACGAGATTGTAAATTGGGACCCTCAACTCATCTGACGAACAAAACCTCTGTCCTCTCTAGCACCGCGATGCGAGAGAACTTCGTAATTGTTGTTATGGCGCGTCCAAATTGAATTTTCATTTTCAGCAGTCCGGGGGTAACTAGCATTGTGCAGGATAAGAGCAAAATAATAAGTTACACGTGGATTTCGCTTACGCAACTGTGTACTTTCAAACTAAATTCTAGTCTTTGCATATGTGTCAGTCTTTGTAGACTGACGCTACATTTGTTTATTTGCCACCAAGCCTCTCAAATGAAGAAAAAAAAAAGAATTATGATTCTTAATTAGTTTTTGTTTTAAGGTGTTGTAGATCCGTATTAAAAATAATGAGTTGGCCTTTAATAATATTTTTTAAATCAATGTTACCATTATCTAGTTCTCACAGACCAATCGATTTGATTAGATTGGTTTATAAAATTTTACTAACTCACTTAAAGTTAGGTATCTTAAATGTTGGAGCTGTGTTAGCGATGTACTATAATAGTTCTAGTCCATGTAGCTCACTATAGTCACGTACTTATGGTACTGGTAGGTGTATCTAGAGGGCAGAAACAAGCAAGAATCTATTTTGAGCAGAATTAGACTGAGTTCGGAACAACCGTAACATTTACGAAATAGTAAGTAGCTCAACTTCGTAGGGTAAGTTAAGATGAGCTACTTTCCCCACTACATATACAAGGAAAGTTTGTATTACACTGTAGAATGTGAAACTTGGAAAGTTAACTAATCTAAAGGACCAGTAAGTGCATGAAAACATGAAATTAGTCAAATTAACAGTAATTTAGATAATGTTTATAGGCAATGAATTATGGGGTTACATTGACCTCTTAAGGGTTGCAACATCTTATTCTGCGGGATAGACATCTGAATCTAAAATATATATATACATATGTATAAATAGGTACATCATGACTGGTTTCCCAATTATAAACGACTAAAAATACTAAAAAGATGAAAATAACATTTCCAAATACTGTATTACATTTTTTACCGTGAGGAAAATAAACGTGTAAGATAGGTAAATAATATGGGTGACGACAGCATGATCACTTCAAAAAAAAGTTTTAGAATATTTTTTAAAAATAAATTACCTATCCTCATAACCATCTAATTCTAAGTTAATTTTGATTAACATAACATTTAAAAAAGAATAATAAAAAATAGGACACCGACCAAAACTCAAACGCATATTCACCCTACTACGAACGCGCTAAACATCAATGAATTCGCTGCACAGCGCATTGTTATTAACTAATATCTATTTCACCGCCGCGCGCCCCCGCCCGCCGTGCGGCCCCTTTCTTCGGTCAGTCAGCATTTGCGCGTGACCCGGCGTGAGCGTATCGGAAGCATCGTTCGCTCGTTCGCTCGCTCGCGGTATTTTTTTATATAAAAAATTACTTTATTTGTTTGTTTTTTAATGATAATCCTCATCAATACGAATGATATCGAGTACTAACCCATTATATCGGCTGTACACATATTTCATTATCTATATTTCCACTCTAAATGGCGACCTTTGATGTAAATTTTGTATAACTAAATAACTATAGCTGAAGTGCATCTCATGACGATTCCAATAAGTCGCTGATACATTGTTTTATTACGGAGTTCCGGTGCCTACCTTTTGCCTTCATCATCAGATCAGTGCGATGGTACCATTTCACCAGAATCATATATTAGGTCCTTACATATGAAATTGCCGTTCAGTATCAGAAAAGTGAATCAACTTTTTCAAATGAAATTATTATTTAATCAATCGAAGTTGCGCCGTTGTTATCGATACACTTCCGCCATTTTATAGGCAGATCATGGATCCCTTTAAAAAAAAACCTGGGAGCGAGAGTCTATAAACTGTTAAAGGCAGTTTGGCCTGCCTCATCAGATTTGAATTTTTTTCCTTGTAAAAAGTTATCAAAATTTTGAAAAAAGAGGTAATCGCTTGGGACAGGATCTGGAGAGTAGGTTACGTAAAGGTTCCAGTCGCAGCTCCTCTATCTTGGCGACCGTTTGATGTGAGTGTGTGATGTGTAGTCTAGCATTATCCTGAAGGATAAGTGAGCTAGAGCAATTTACCAGTCTCGGTTCTTTAATGGCGAGCTTTTCCATCATTGTTTGCAATTGTTGGCAGTACAAGTCTGCAGTAATCGTTTGGCCGGATCTCAAGAAGCTGTAGTGGATAACACCAGCACTGGTCCACCAAACACTAACCAGAATCTTCTCTTTGGTCAGTTTTCGCGTAGGGCAAGGTTTTGCCGGTTCTCCAGGGTTAAACCATTGTGATGATCGCTTCCGATTGTCGTACAGGATCTATTTCTCATCACAAGTCATGATACGGTTCAAACATTCCCGCATTATTGTGACGATTGAGCAAAGAAATGCAGCAAGCGACGCGTGTTTTTTGGTTTGCTTCAGTCAATTCCTGCGGTACCTACTTTTCGAGTTTTTTTACTTTTCCGATTTGCAAATGGATAAGTATCGTTTTGTCACTTACGGCGAAGGCTGCTGCTAATTCAGAAGTGGTTTGAGATGGATCCGCTTCCACTATCTCCTTCAATTCTTCGTTATTCACTTGAGTATCAGGTCGTCCACAAGACTCATTATGTAAATCGAAATTTCCAGAACGGAAACGTTGAAACCAAAAACGCACCGATCGTTCGTTAGCGGTGCCTGGTCCGTACATGTCGTTAAATTTTCGAGTCGTTACTGCAGTATTTGTTTTCACATCATTTGTTTGAGCTTCAACATTGCTAACAACAACTATGGACAAATTGAAAATTCGCGGTATTTACGAATACGAGTTCCACCGTGGCACCAGTGCTGCAGAAACAACTCGAAGAATTAATGACAAGAGTGACAAACTAAAAAAAATACAACTGAGATGAGAACTACCTTCATTTTTGAAGTCGGTTAAAATCACAAGACTTTTTACGTAATAAGTACTTATTTACGCTATCGAAACCAACTACGAGGTGCCTACCGAATACGAAAACAGTGGCCTAATTCTAGGATAGGTATTATTGCACATGCAAGATTGGTGCTAGGTGTTGTCTTGTGCCCATAATAATATTATCAATTGCAAATGTGTTAGTAGTAGGAATGCATGTCCAAAAATCATCATTTCTACATTCAAATGGATTCTACGACATAGAACACTTTTTTTTTCCGTTCCACTGCAATCTATGCAAGTATGGACATTTAGCCGTAGGTTTGTGAGTAGGGCTTTAGGAGGGCGTAGGTCATTTGAGGCACCCCAGACTCGATGCTTTATACTGTTGGATCCAGAATCCTTCTCCTTCTTAGTCTCCTCACTGGCGGTTGGTGTGTCAAAAGGTCTCTTGCTGGAGAGTTTGGATGTGATTAAAGTCTGCTCCTATACTTTTGAGTGTGTTTCTCTGTCTCTTTCAGATTATAAAGAATCGAATCGTTTATTTGCCGAAAACATGGTACAATAATTATTTAGGTATGTCCAATACATGTTTGTCGATATGCAAGTAGTAAAAATATAGCACGTGTTGTAAACTATTTAA
This sequence comes from Anania hortulata, assembly GCA_963576865.1. NCBI lineage: Eukaryota > Metazoa > Arthropoda > Insecta > Lepidoptera > Crambidae > Anania > Anania hortulata. Next base: position 9,840,922 of record OY756397.1, on the reverse strand, counting down.
TTTTAATAAGTACTAAAAAATCTTTTTTTTCCTTTTAATATTTTTTGTTTCCTCCACAATCCCGATCACTTTATTACGACGATGTGGCACGCTGTAAACCAAAATTTTTAAACGATTTTGGTTTAGGTATTCCCATTCTTCCACATGGCGCATTATTTAACTCGTGTTAGGTAGCTGGGGCAGGAGAGCGTTGTCTAATGCATCTCCCGAGCTACTCTTCGACTCCCGTCGTGGGTAAATAAACAAAATCTGGTGTCATCGGAAAATATAATCATGGACCAATCTTCATCTGTCCATCGGATGTGTCGGATGATGTCCCATCGAACATAGGCCTCCCTATAGCATAGTGGCAAGTTATACTCCTCGGTCTTCTGTGTAATTTGCCGCAGCGTATGGATGTGGTCTATGGTACTAAAGCCTTTTCGGAAACCGGCTTGTTCAGGAGGGTGGAGTCATTGAACCTACGCGCGAGACGATTCGTGATGACTCTCGAAAACAGCTTGTAGACATGACTCAGAAGTGAGATGGGTCTGTAATTCTTCAATAAGGTGTTATCTTCTTTCTTTAAGAAGAGCACCACCACAGCCCTGTTCCAGGTCTCCGGCGTTATTCCTTTGAGTAAGACGGAGTTGATGAGTCTATGAAGGACTTTCAGTATCGGTGTTCCATCCGCATTCAGAAGCTCTGATGTGATTCCGTCATCACCCGGCGCCTTGTTGTTCCTAAGCTGTTTGAGGGCCATCCTAATCTCGTATAGGCTGATGTCCTGTTTATCTTCGGTATAGTGTCGGGTTAGTTTAGCTCTTGGATCTTCGGCTGAGCTACTAACCGGTTTAGTGACCGATGTATATAACTGCCTATAGAACTTCTCGATCTCTCTCAAAACTTCGGCTTTTGTCGACGTTATACTGCCATCCTCCGTCTGCAGCTTCCTTCGTGGCTTTGCCCAATAGACATGTCTCTTGCGAAAGCTTTGGAGTCTTAGTTACGCTCTATCGCCTATTTAATACTGTTTGTATTAAAGTTGCGGATATCATGTCGCAAGGACTTCCATATCCGTCTATTGAGCTGCCGGTATGCCTTAACGTCGACGGAGGTCTGCAGTGCTATTGAACGTCGTTCTGCCATGAGGTTGAGGGTATGGTCGGTAAGCTTTTGCGGCTTGTCTTTACAACTCAAAAATTTCGACCCCTCGAATGTTAATCTCGTCCACTGACTCGCAGTTCTCGAGGCATTCAAAGCGATTAGACAACTTGAGCTGAAAGCTCTTGGGGCAGTAAATATGGGCATTGGAGGGTCGGAGCGTAGACTTCATCTAACGAGACCTTTCTAGCTTGACGTTGATATTCAATGTGCCTCGACCGGTGATCACTGCCGGTTTTCACCCTGTTAATCACGGAGACTTAAAAAAGCGTCTTAAACGTTATTATTTTTAATAATCGTAAGTTACGAAAAAAATGCTTTAAAATATCCGAAAATAAAGTTAATAGAGAGACTACGAAAGCCGCTCGGTCATTCATCAGATGCGTAGGTACGACGAGCCAACATATGGTGCATTTTTTTTATGAACGAGTTTGAGTTTTCCACGCGTACGATTTTAAACAGCAGATATAAATAATTAAATGTGATTTTTTTTTGCTAATTGCATAGATTAAGTTACTGATTCTGAGCCAAGATTCAAAAAATTTGGCACCCCTTTGCAATGTAACCCTGTAGAATCAATCCGCTGAATAAAATTACGCAACTGATACACATAATCCCGCTTTTTACGCGGTAATAATATTACTTCCAGGAAAATGTAATAAAAACGGAAATTAATTATGTTGTCAATAAACTTTATTTAAATAAGAATATAAAATTTTATTTAGGGCTGTATTCTATTGTAATCAGATATTTTGAATCCTGTTAAATGCGTAGGCTTAATTTTGGACAGAGTTTAGCGTTAAAAATAATTAAGGTTTGACATTTAACATTAAACTTAGATTTGTGTAGGTACTACAAGAGTTAAAAGGCTGATAGATAATAAATAATGAATCGCAACCTACACTGCAATGAAGCTTTGTTGGTGCTGTAGGCAAAGCGCACGTAGGTGTAAAAACCAATAATGTTATCTTGGCTGGTACGTGAAGTGGAGGCAGCGGTGGCGAGTGGCATCGTGTGCGCGTGTAATGGCCCGTTGCGAGTTATGAGGTAGTTGTTTAAATGTCACCCTCGTTATGAAAAGGTTTCAGGCGCGGCAACAGCAAACAACCTGACTGGCAGACCGGCAAACTTTGGAGTTGAGATGTGTCGCGAATCATCCAGTCTCTCTCAATTAGAACTTCATATTACAAGCAAGTCCCTAGAGGTAAATCGCCTTTGCCCAAATTGTTAATAGTGCTTGGTGCATGACAATCATTAGTTAGTTGCAAACATAAAGAGAAATTGATAAGTAAGGCTCACCACTAAGGCGGAGAACGGTGCTGAGAATTGAGGTAGGTAATTTTTACCTACGACGGAACGGAGAAGTTAGCGTGGTTGGTTCGAGGGTCAATTTCAACAAGTCCGTTTTTTTTGTCATTTTGGTGAACTTTCTTATTTATAACTTTTTTTGAAATAAAACCATGTAGTATTGTTATTTATGATATTGTTACGATTAATCTTTACACGACATCAAATTGAGTTCATATACTTAGGAGATATAGTACTTTAAAATTTTTAGTTACCGAAATTAAAGTATAGTTCACCGAAATGAAACTTCTCATCACCGAAATGAAAAACGCGAGTCACCGCTATGAAATTACTTATGCAGTCACCGAAAAAAACTAAACTGTTACCACGCAACGCACCTAAAATGCTGCTATCCAAGTTCCATAATCACTTACCTACGTTTTGAAGAGTGCTATCACACAGTACAGGTTATCCTTTTCTGACTTTACTATAATGGTATTGAAAGTATTAATTAAAATGTACCATACATGGATATTAACTAATTTAAACTTAAATTCATTTAGTAACGTGTGAGAATAAAACAACAAAAATAACAAATATATTGTAATAATCAACCATAAAAATATACAGGGTGCACCCTTTCCATGTTCAAAGGGTCCAAACTCTACAGCCTGCTGACTATCCGCGCAGGATTGCATTCTGCAGAATCATGTTAAATAAAATAAGGGAGGACCCGCAATTTTACAATAAAATTTTGTGGACGGATGAATCCTCATGCCGGAAAGATGGATATCTCAACATCCACAATCTACATAGCTGGCAAGTAGAAAACCCACATTTGATGAGGGAAGATCGGTCCCAAGTTCAATTTAAAGTTAACTTGTGGACTGGGATTATTGGCGGACAGGTGATCGGGCTATATGAACATCCAACTACACTGAATAGGGAAATTTACCTTAATTTTTTACAAAATGATTTACCCAGCATGCTAGGAGATGTCAGTTTAGAAGTGAAGCGGAGAATGTGGCTTCAAAATGATGGGTGCCCAGCTCACTACACAATAGTAGTAAGAAATTATTTGAATCAACACTACCTACAGAGGTGGATAGGCCAGCTCGGCCCTATTTTATGGCCGCCCAGATCGCCGGATCTAAATCCCTTAGATTTTTTTTTTGGGGATGTCTGAAAGACCTTGTGTACGCGAGACCTCAATAACAGAGTTGCGGACTCGCATACAAAATGCAGCTGCATACATAAAAGCGTTTGGTTACGCGAGCCGCATCAAACATTCTTTTATAAAAAGATGCAGGGCGTGTATCAGAGCGCAAGGACGCCAATTCGAACATTTATTGCAATTTTAATAAAAAATTAATAAAAACCAGTCATAAAGTTTAAGAGATTCAGAAAACATAAGCTTATTATACCTTTTCGGAAAATAGAATAACTAAGCAATTTTTTAAGATAACAGGCACGATGAGCGTCATACATTTTTTTAACATGGTAGTTGCCCAAATATGAGGAAAAATAATTTCGTGTTATTTTTTTTTGAAACTTTGTTTTTTTTGAAGCACTTTGTGATTAGCTAGCTCAATTTTAACCATTGTTTTTGATAGCTGAATTATTTTTTTAGAAATTAAAAAAGTCTAAATTAGAAAAAGTCCGTATTTGTAAAAATGGCACATTAAAAACCAACCGAAAGTGGCATTTAAATGAAAAACTAACTCAATTATCTTGAAAACCGAGATATTTTTACTAAAGTCAAAATTTGAGATAGAGAGGTCTTGACGAAACCTATCGACAGTTAAAGGTTTACCCATTGTTTCTGGGAAACCCTGTATATCTTTACAACTTTTTCAGATTCTTATTTTAAAAGATTTTAATTATTAGTTTTGATAACACAAAGATACTGTAATATATAATGTAACAATTAAACAAACGTAATCTCTTGTTATTTGTCTTCACAAAATCTTATTATTACACTTAAGTCATTAATAAATCAGGTAGCACAAAAATCTGTCTTTTGGATGGGGACACGACTCTAGCAAAAATATTTCGGAATTTAAACAACAAAGGTTAATATTTCGGAAACCGATCACTGAATCGAAAAATGGTCTTCACAACCTCGCAATATATTTGAAAGACCCATCCAACGATACCCCAAACGATGGGGTAGACTAAAAATAATCAATTCATCCCTTTTTTACGTGTAGGGGAGATACCCTAGAATTTTTGTTTTCAAGATATTATTGTAGGTACCATACCGTCGGGGTGTTTAATGTTTATACTCGTGCAAAATTACAGCTTACAGGCTTACAAACTACAGCTAGTACAAACAGTATCTGTGCTAGGCCGTGGACTGACAGACGGACATGGCGAAACTATAAGGGTTCCTTTCGTACCATTTTGGTTGGTTTAGGGTTCCCTAAAAAAGCACGTGTTCAATATTTTTGAATTACGTTTAAAGTGGACTAATTATCATAATTTAGTCAAATAGCCTATTGCCCACGCGAGCAACAACTAGAGGTTATTATTTTAACTAGTAGCTACATTTTAGTCCCCAAAACAAATATATTCCTTTGGCAACTAAAATGTAACAAAATAAATTATGGTCTGTTTTCACCGAAGTGAAATAATTTGTCACCGGAATGAAAAAAAGAAACACCGAGATGAAGATAAAAATCATCGAAATGAACAACTTCTCACCGAAATGAAAAAAAATCACCAAAATGATGTTTTTTCTCATTTTGGTGGTCAATTTAGGTCACCGAATTCACCGGAATGAGATCACCGTCATGAAAAACAGCCAACAGAAGTTAACACTACACGGACAGTATTTATGATAGAAATAAATTGATACTATCTACTTGATCGGGCGATATTAAGTAAAAGTACATATATTTAATAGACATACCGGATCATTGGATCACAACTTTTATCCACTCACGTGAATGAAAGAAAAAGCGGTCCCAAGTCACCGGAACCCACTACTTACGTTTTTGGCGGTAACACCAGACAAGCAACACGCGTCTTCTCACATCAAGCGCTTAGGTGTCCGTGGTGCGCAAGTTTACTGCGCAGTAGCGAGAAGCTAGTGTTGTTCGATGCCTAGATATTCGCGTACAACGAAAATTCACCGCGGTGAAAAATCTAATTTGGACACGTGAATTTTTACTTACCATTCATTAAATACAACAGATTTTGTAATGAAGTTTGCGCAATAAAGTACTGTCACTATTTAGGATTTAAATAAAAAAAGGAAATCCCTAAAAAATCAACTGTTTTTACTATATGATTAAAAGTATACTGAAAAACGAATTGTGCCGCTTCACCGGTATGAAAAACTTTGGTGTTTAAATATATTTTTTCCTTATTAGCGACAATCATAATGGAAAAATATTTGTAGGCTGCTGTAGGAGACAACACTTTTCATCTAAAAAAAATATTACAAGTTAAAAGTGCCATCCTGCACTAGCAGTTTCAGCCATGCCGTTTACGATTTGGTGCTGGGAAAATCACCCTCGACCGATTCAGACGCTGATTTCTAGAAATGTTGGTTCTTAGATAGGTTCTTAGATTGTGCTATTCATAATGTATTTATTTTCCTGGGATTTCTTTCTTTTGTGTGGTGTACAATAAAGAGTATCTATCTATCTATGCGCCAAATAGCACTTTTGTCGAGTAACGAGTACCGAGTTTACTCGGTAATTTTTTCTTCCAACCGAATACTCGGCAAGTAACTCGGTTCAAACAAATTCCTGTTTCGGGCGCGTAAACAAGTACAAGATTGTGTGTAAGAGGTGTGTAGTACCTGGTGATTGTTGACATAATGAGTTCACTTAAAAGATCACGAGTTTGGACATATTGTTACGACTAGATTGAAGAAGATAAAACCAAAGTGAAATGTGCCTTATGCAATTCTCTGATTTCACATAGTGGTGTTGAACGAAAGGCTTCTACGACGGCAATGTTAAACCATGTTAAAATGTAACAAACAAAAGAATAACACTGTTGTTTTAATTATATCTACCAAAATATATTGTTTTACTTAAACCGAGTATACTCGGCATTAAAACCTAGTTATTCGGCCGAATACGATTGTGGAAGAATGATCTGAGCTCCTGCATGGGACCCTCGCAGAAGGAATTAATTAAAAGCAAAAAAACGGATTTTAGAACTATAATGCTTCTAAATTAATATGTAAATACAGAGACACTGAATTGTCAACGGACGAAAACCGAATGCCTCGGTCGCCGCGGTAGTTTCTTCTTCACACTGCGATGCCTGTGTGCGTGTGGGCGTTGCACACATGCTTAGGCGTCAACAACGATTATTAAAAAACTCGCCGAGTACGCCGAGTACCGCCGAGTATTAACCGAGTACTCGGCTCATCTCTAGTTTAAAACTTTTGTTAAAAAAGTAGATGCAGTTCTGATGACTTGCATCATTAAATGTGAAGAAATGCCTATCCCAAGCAGCAATCAAGTGTTTTCAAAAGCAATAAATCAGCTCACTTAGAACTTTAAGTTCATTCAAAGACGTACAAAGGTGTCAAACGGTACTTTTATCCTTATACGAGTGATTTTTAAGTTTTTTTTTATAGCTATTAATTCTAAATGTTTAATACACATTTAAGAATTAAAAAAATAAATAAATCTGAATTAAGGATTCAACGTAAGCTTAGTGTTAAATCAGAATATGAAAACTCTACTTTAAGTATTTTGTGATACTTCATTGCCAGATTTATCATTAAAGCTGTATAAAGGCTGTATGTTGGATGTAATCACTTACTTACTAAAGCTCTAATTGTCATATTGGTAGCACTTGATACTTGTTTCTGTATATTGGTGTATGGAAAATACATTATAAAACTTATTCTTTTAGTGTAATTAAACACTTGTGAATATAGTGATTTTATAAAATCTGTCTACAAGGGTACTTTAAAACTTAAAAAATAAATTACATCAATCGTACAGCTTTAGCCTTCTTTATTCAAAGCGAAAACAATGTATTAAATCCACCACAGTTAAACGCTAATTTCATCGACGTCCAACGAAGGTTCCATATGAAAAACATTAAATGATGTCGAATGTGTGAATTTTGTTAATTATTATAAATCTGTTGATAACGATTCTTCATTAAGCAGTACAAGTACAAATTAATATTGAATAAAAATAATTTAAAAAAAATCTTTTTTGCCCCTTTTCTACAGCTTCTATATATTTAAAGGGCATTGTTTCCTAAAAATAGAGTTAAACACGTTTAATACACACAACACTATTAACGACATCTTATGATACCTAAGTATAGAAAAAGATTATATATAAATATAGAAGAAGATTTTACTTAGATGAATTACTTTAGTTACAATACGAGTAAAACAAAAACATAAAAAATATAAGCGTGGTACTTTTTACATATGAGTAAACACATATTCTATGTCTATAGGTACTATCTATTCTTACATAATATTATAAAACTCAAGAGTTTGTTCAGTTGAACGCGCAAAACTCAGGAACTACCAGTAAGATTTGAAAAATCATTTTTACATTTGATAGACCAATTATTAAGAAAGGATATAGGCTATTTAACATAACGCATTGAAGCTAAGAAGCCTAACGAAAAAAAAAACAGAGCATACGGGCGGGTGAAATCGTGGGGACCAGCTAGTAATAAGTCAAAGTCAAAGTCAAACTGACCCGCGCCCTTAGTGGCCCTTACTTCATGCCACCAAATAGATCGATAAATCGTCTATTGCACAGGATGGGTCCCAGAGCGCTTTTTACGTGAGGCGACATATAAAATAACCCAGCATCGGTAGATTCGGTACTCGAGCTGCGCAGCTCGGCGCAGCACATTTAATTAAAAATCACAGATTGTTCATACTCAAGGGATAATCAATTTTATGCGCATCTCTAAAGAGAATTATACGCTATAAATTCAGAACTTATAAACAGGTTAACTAATAAAAATATTATTTTATAACACTGATTTAAAACCAAAAGGTCTAAAATAGAATTCATATCCTACATAGTACAGCCAATAAGATTATAATACTCCCTAACTATCCTCTAAGAAATTGTCGCCATTTTAAAACGAATGAAAGCAAAAACAATAAATACCTATAATCAAAGTAAAATTTGATTATAGCTTAAGCCGATTTATGATTATCAGCTTAACTATTGAAGACTGTGTCCTTAAAACTATAATTTTTAAAATAATTCATATAACCTTAAAAACACATACTTTCTTTATCCATATTTGGTAATTTTCCTTAAATATGTTTATTATTTTACACATTAACGACAAAATTTGATTCCACTTGAATTTTATCAATAAATTCCACCAGATTTTCAGAAGTTGTTAATACTGTTATTTTTACTTTGAACATACACTCATTTTATTTTATATGCCTTGAAGCTAGCGCAAGATTTCTCGTTATTCTCTTCAAACTCCTATTTTATTATTTAATCTTTAAAAGATATTTACAAAATATTATTAATAACAGCCCTTATACAGCTCCTGTGCAGCTTCCATATTTTTTCTACAACTACTATACAGCCCTACTAATACCAAAAGCTGTATAATGTGGGGCCCTTTTTCCACTTAAAGGAGCTGTATAATATACAGCTTTTCATGCTACTTGGGATGGGCTTCTGATAATATATGAACATTTATTAACAACTTTCATTTCTAGGACAAAGGTGATTTCTAAATGCATAAAGCTTACTTTCTGTCTGTAAAAAATCATTTAGGGAATGTATAGAGACTTTGAACAGGTAGGTATTTCTGTAGAAAAAAAAACATCAAAAAAGTTACTTTTGAAATAAAACCATCGTTTTATTATAGGACTAGGCATTAGGGCCTATGTAAGGCCTACAGTATTTTTTTAAAATAAATATTTCCAAACAGGTTTTTTCTTTTTTTCCAAAGGTTAAATTTCATCATCATCATCATCATCATTTCAGCCATAGGACGTCCACTGCTGAACATTTATATTCATCAAATTCTTGATGTCGGCACTCAAACAGTTTGCTTAAATATTATTTAGACTGCGTCCGGTCGTTGCGTTTACGCACAAGGAATGAACGCCGTTCAGAGGCCTAACTTTCTTATTAAAACAATATCTAGCCGTAATGCGGTGTCGAACCGCTCGTAGTAACATTACGGTCACAAACGGTATTCTCGTAAGCCAAAAAATGCAATAATAGTTCGTAATGCGACTGGAAATGGAAGAAACCAAAATGAGTTTTTTTTTTCTATTTTAAGTGGCATAACGAACGGTTTTGAAAAAACTGTTTTTATGGTTCCGTACCTCAAAAGGAAAAAAGACAGAAAATTATAGGATCACTTTGTTGTCCGTCTGACCCTTTATCTCGGGAACGCGTGGAGGTTTCGAGAGTCTGGATGTTGTGGTACCATCGTGGTTTCTGATTTATGTAATTAACACAAGTGCTTTGGCTACTTACCATAGGATCAGGGCAATTTTTTTAATTGTCATTATAAACATGGACCACAAATAAGTTCACAGTTATAGGTTTTATGAATAACAAAAGCTGGTAGACATTACTGTAAACCCAACACAGCTGCTCACATCATTATCAAGAAAATATAAATAGGTGGATCCAAATCTAATGCACCACGGTACAGTACTGATCTATCAAACTCAACTGTTTTTCTGACGTTTTTTTTTAAATTTTATTTATTTAGAAACCATACAGCGTTACAAAAGTACCTATAATAAGATGATGAGCATGTAGTATAAAGTAAGGCCAATTACAAGGTTTCATTTTACATGTTATTAGTTGGTAGCACAATAACATTAGAAGGAAACTAAGAATTGCTTCTGCCTCTTTTTGTTTTTTGTTTTGAATTTCAAATATCAAACACTTTATTCAATTACGCATTTAAATGAGGATATATTTGTACATACACACATGCATATATAATAACAATGTGAAAATAAGTTTATAAATAATAACTAAATAATACATGTCCTTGCATGAATAAATACATTAAAAAAACTCATACCTATTTAGACAATGAAATATATATGTTAATAATGTTATAATTTCTTATTTCAGTATAATGTACCTTAAGAATTTATAGGTAGCATATTATCAGCGAAATGGGCAACACTAATAGCACGTCATAGGTTGGCATTCATCACCCACATCAATGAGCCTTAAATAAACGCATTAATTTTATCATTTTTATTTTATTTCTATAAATATAAATATTTTTATAAATATAAATATTGAACACAACAACAACACACATTTGTTCCTGTCCTAACGTTGTAACTACAAGGCTCGTGTCTTTTAGTTACTTTCATAGTATTATGTCTTATGGTAATTGATATTGATCTCTACGTGTCAGACTTAATGTTGAAAATCGGTTGAGAAAATTTGACGTTTTGTGGTAGGTTGCCGTGCTGTTGTCTGTACATACGTAAAAATTTAGATTTTTTATATAAAAAAGTGATTTTCATTCATATAACGCAAGCAACAAAAAAAAACTGGAAGTCCCAAACTTCAGATTGGCCAAAACATTTATTCTTGGGAAATTGTGTTAATTTTTTAAATAATATACCTTATAATGTTTTCGAATTTCCTATTAATAAATTTAAGTTACAAGTCAAAACTACCCTAATGTTTAAGGGTTATTATAAAATTCAAGACTATGTTGATGACAAAAATGTATAGTCAGTCCAGCCTGCACTAAACATGTACCTAACTGTTTTTTTTTGTGGCAGCGAGTGGTGGTTTGTTCCGGAATTTCTTCTCAGCCAGATTGCCAGATTGTCTGTGGCCCAAAAAATAAGGAGACGTCATGTTCTGGCCCTATATGGCCCAATAATGATATTATTGACGTTCATAAGTGGCAATTTTCTGTTCTAAATTTAATAAATGATTTTTGACTTTGACTTTGACTTGTATGTGATGTAGTCCAATATTTATACAAAACATTATTTTTATTTTAAAAAAACGTCTTCGCTAAATAAGATTCTTCATATGTATGAATCTACTGCTCAAATGAAACAAATAAGTCTATGGGATGGGACCAACATTAAATCATAATAAATTTTATTAAAAAAAATAAAACCGACTTCAAAACACTGAAATGCAAAAAATAATCCTAACACTTAAGTACCTAATCAGTTACTTTTGGAGTCGGTGCCAGCCGATGAGAGATTCAATGTTTTTGTTTGCACCGACTCCAAAAGTAACTGATTAGGTACTTAAGTGTTAGGATTATTTTTTGCATTTCAGTGTTTTGAAGTCGGTTTTATTTTTTTTAATAAAATTTACTTATTTCATCTATTTTTAGTGATAAATCCTAATCTAACTGCTGAACACCGATTTCATCCCCTATTTTCCTACCCTTAGGGGTGATTTTTATTTTTCAAACTTTTATCATAGCATCTTTGAAGTATAAGCTATTCAATAAAACAAAAATCATCAAAATCGGCTCATATTTGTCGAAGATAGGTAACAAGAACCACAACCAAAATATTATCTGGGTATATATTTGTTGATTTTCTCAAAAAGTTCTAAATCAATTTCGATAAAATTTATATGGGACCACCTCTGAAGTATTATCTACCAAACAAAAAAAGAATCATTAAAATCGATTCATAATTGGCGGAGTAATCGCGTAACAAATATACAAAAAAAAAAAAAAAAACATACAGTCGAATTGAGAACCTCCTCCTTTTTTGAAGTCGGTTGAAAAGACACTTCTCCGCACTAAAAAGCGCTTTTTAGGTCCAATCTTTAATATTCCAATGATAATAGTCGCGTAGGGGTTTTTTTGTCAGAGCTAGGAAGCTACTGGAAGATACAGTTGCATTTTCCAGTAGCTTCCTAGCTCAGTCAATCTTCCCTCCGTAGTGCTTCGCTAGTCACGGTTTCAAGCATATTGTGACGTCTGTGCCGCTTACGTCACCGCAAGCGATTTCGTTTATGAATTATGTAGGTACCGTTAGCCTAGCGGTACAAATGTCGAACTATGTTTCACGGGCCGCAAGTTCAAGCTCAGGTGACGAAAGGGATACAATAAAGTTTCGTTCGCGTTTTTACTACCTACCTAACCAACTAAAAAAAATAAAACCGACTTCAAAACACTAAAATGCTAAAAATAATCCTAACACTTAAGTACCTAATCAGTTACTTTTGGAGTCGGTGCCAGCCGATGAGAGATTCAATGTTTTTGTTTGCACCGACTCCAAAAGTAACGGATTAGGTACTTAAGTGTTAGGATTATTTTTAGCATTTTAGTGTTTTGAAGTCGGTTTTATTTTTTTTAATAAAATTTACTTATTTCATCAATTTTTAGTGATAAATCCTAATCTAACTGCTGAACACCGATTTCATCCCCTATTTTCCTACCCTTAGGGGTAATTTTTATTTTGTAAACTTTTAGCATATTATCTTTGAAGTATAAGCTATTCAATAAAACAAAAATCATCAAAATCGGCTCATATTTGACGAAGATAGGTAACAAGAACCACAACCAAAATACTATCTGGGTATATATTTGTTGATTTTCTCGAAAAGTTCTAAATCAATTTCGATAAAATTTATATGGGACCACCTCTGAAGTATGATCTACCAAACAAAAAAAGAATCATTAAAATCGATTTATAATTGGCGGAGTAATCGCGTAACAAATATACAAAAAAAAAAAAAAAAAAAACATACAGTCGAATTGAGAACCTCCTCGTTTTTTGAAGTCGGTTGAAAAGAAGACAAAAGAAATGAAAAACGAAATAACTATCCAAATTAAGGTCTAGAAGGTTTGATTAGGGGTATATAAGGGGCTGCGAGCCACACTACGGGTAGTCAGTAAAAGTCTAGTGAAGCAGAAACTAGAAGAAGAAAGAAGAAAAGTGAAAATAGTGAAGTGCAATAGTGAGTGTCTAGTAGTGAACAGTACAGTGTAGAACAGTGCGGTTTACTTCCGTGAAGAGGACCGTGTCAATGTGTGTCAAGAGATCCACGTCGGGGCTACGTCAGTCAAGAGGACCTCGTCAGTACTGTGTCCGTCAGGAGGACCGTGACAGACAAGGAGACTACGTCAGTGCTACGTCGGAACTCTATCACTTATTGGGGCTGCGTCTGTGTGGCAGAGGAATAAATCGGCTTCTGGAAGATTTGTCGTTTCCATTCAATCCAGACCCCCTTCCATTATAATATATTATGTGCCATACGGAGGTGCTTACTCCCTTTAAGCTGTGAAAAAATCAAACTTGTAAGTTAATGTAAAAAAAAGATACGACCGTTTATGCCAAAAAAAACTTATAACGTAAACGCTCCTATTACCGCCAGTTTAAGCTGTCTCCGGATTAACTTTAAAAAATTTGGTATAAGTCGTTATGCTAGGAAAGAAGCTTTAATTTATTTATAACTACGATGAAGTATTCTATGAATTTAAGTGCTTAAATTTAGTGTTCAATCACACACTAATTAATAAATAATATTTTAATCTGAAAATGCAGTTATTTCTATTACCGCCAGTGTTAGAATCTATTAACGTTTTTAATGTTTCTATTACCGACCGCTATAAATATAGTCTTATTCTTCATACAAAATATTTAAAATAAAGTTATAGTTTTAAGTCCATTTAAATATTTATTTAAGTAGCACAAATAACAGTTATAAGATACAAAATATTAATAAAATAATCACAGTTATAATCATCACTTTAATTACTTATAGTCACAGTATTGCTATGTGAGGCCATAAAGAATACATATCTCCACCATAAATAGAAGCCGTGTCGTAAAAAGTGTAAAATTTCTGTAGCACGAGAAGGGCAGCAGCGTCTGCGTGTGAAATAATATAAAAAACGCTCGCCAAATGGTCTGCCAAGCGTGGCGAGTATTGACGATCCCCCCGTAATGATCTGTACAGATAAGACCATGTTTCCAGTGGTCTAGCTGTTCCTGAGTACAGTAGCGGTCAGGGTGACGGCGGGGCAGAGGATGCGAAGAATCCTCGGAGGTGGAATGGATACCACCCCTGAAGATGACTGGCCCTGGTAACATACAATGTACGCACTTTAACGATCGATGATAAAATTGTTAAGCTGAGAGATGAAATGGGTACTGACTTCATTATAACCACAAAGCGTCTAATATTCAATTATGTCTCCGTGATTAATAGGGTGAAAACCAAAAGTGATCACCAAATGGTCGGAAATTAACGGGTTTTTTCGTCGGCTGGAGCGAAGACTTCAGTCTTCGCTCCAACCCTCAAATGCCCATATAAAAGCTTACGGGCCACACTCTCAACCACGTGGCAAAACGACGTTCAATGGCACTGCAGACCTCTGTTGGCGCCAAGGCATATCAACAGCTCAATAGACGGATAAGAAAGTCCTTGTGACATTATGTACGCAACTTTAATACAAATAGTATTAAAAAGACGATAGAGCGGAACCGAGGCTCCAAAGTTTTTGCAAGCGACAAGTCTATTTAGCACAGCCAGCTGACAATGCTAAAGACAAAAGCCGGTAGTATGACGTCGACAAAAGCTATAGTTTTGAGGAAGATTGAGAAGTTTTATGGGCAGTTATATACCTCAGTCACTAAACTTTTGGTAGCTTAGCCACTGATCCAAGAGCTAAGCTGACCCGACACTATACCGAAGATATCCCGGACATCAGCCTATACGAGATTATGATGGAATCATATCAGAACTTCGGAATGCGGGTGGAATACTGATACTGAAAGTCTTTCAGAGACTCTTCAACTCTGTCTTATGCGAGGGAATAACGCCGATCCCCGCCACATGCGGCGGACCGCGCACAGACAAAACATCCTTGTGCACCCACAAAGTAACAGATTAACAAAACAATCTTTGTTTAGAGTAGCTCACGACACGAGCTAGTGATTCAAACTGTCGTTTCTAAACGTAAACTATTTATTTTCTGTGCTATGGCCGTTCGGGGCCATGTTGGGTGTTTACCTTTTGACTGTGCCATTTGCGTGTTATTATTTTTATCACAATGATCATTGTTTTTGTGATAATACATTGAAATAGTGCTTAAATCAATAGAATGTGATGTGATATGATGTGCGCATGTGTTTTAATGGATTTGCAGCATTAATTTGCATATTGGAATGATAAATTAAGGTAAATCTTGAAATTATGAAGAAAAAATGGCGACGGCCGCCTAGACCTATGCTTTTTTCATTAGTTTCAATATAAATTTGCTAAATTCATATCAAATAAAGCTTTAATTATATTGTGAATAGAGTCAGTAACGTAATTAAATAAATATATTTGTTGTAATAAGCCAAAATTATTTACATTAACTAAATATTAAACGCGACGGCACTTACGGAAAAATGTCGACAAAATAAGTGATTTTGATGGGATTTTTTAGACAATCTAAGTTTAATCCTTATCCTTTGTTTTATGATATTTCAATATCAAATTTAATAAGCTTTATGATTATGAATTTAGTTTTTTGGAAAACAAACGAGTTTAGTTCTGCAAAGAATTTATTCAAGGTAGCTACCGATTATGGGCCAATTTTGCAGCGTCATTTTGTTTTTCTTACAACTGGTCACAATAGTTATAATTAATTACTTTTCTAAACTTACTCTTTCAAGAATAACAATATTATGAACCTTTCTTAGTAATGCAGTCGTTTTTTGAGTGTTATTGACCGACCTTTTTTTTTTCAAAAGATTTAATCTCTCTACGCGTCAAGTGGCCATTAACTCGACGTTGCAAAAAAATTCACAAAAAAGCCATTAAGAACTTGAGTTTTTTTTGTAAGGAATGCTTTAATATTTTTATCATAATATGCGTATAGATGAATAATGAAATAATTAAAAGCCAATCTCTCGATATAATATTGTTTATTTGGTAGATAATAACCTTTTTTTCGAAAAATCGGGGAAATTTGAAGTCTGCTGGATTAATGTCGCTATTATATCGTGTAGTTAACTCTAAATACATTATGTAATACATAATAAAATAGGTTGTTTCATAAGGATTTCAAAGGTATACAATACAATGCCCTCAGTGTCGGCTAACCCGTTAAAGGTATGTGATAAGCAACACGCGCCGAAACTGCTGACGTAATAAACAAGATGTTATTTGACACTTCCGCCATGTCTGCAATATTGGCACGCAATTTTTTTGCCAAATCAAGGGTTAATGAAAACTTGATTAGTTAAGTGTCATTGCTATTAGGTTTGATATTAAATCAATAGGTACTAATTCGGATTTATACAGTTTTTACAAAATTTATAGCCATACATTAATAAAGGTATTTCTTAAAGTCAACCAGAATTTTACGAAATAGCTATAAGGATAAACGTATGGCGTTAATTTAAATTTTGTGAAATATTCTTATAAATCAATCAAGAAAAAAATATCGAGGTTAAATGCGTAATTAAATAAATAAATAATAAAATACAAAACGTTGTCAATAATTTAACAACGCCATGGATCGTTATTAGAAGCGACTTATGAAAAATTGATTCTAATACCGCCCTTGTTTGAAACTGAATTTAAACCACAACAAAACATCAGAAAGGCAATATTGAGGGTTCATTAGGAAACTGATATACACATTATTATTATTATGTTGGTATACCCATTTTAAGTGCATTAATATCGCTAAGTAAAAACAAGGTGCACTTACGTAGCCGGGAGCGCGACACTATGAAAATTGGGTCTGTTGCGGCAGCGTCCTATTTATTATCAAATAACTCCGTTCACCGGTTATTTACGCACACAAATATTACTCTTTTTGATGATCAGTAAACATACCTAGATAATTTTTAGATAACGTGTTTCCTGGAACTTGTATTATGTCTCTTATGAAAGAATGAAAAAACAGGCGTTATTAGAATACAAATTTTAGGGGGGCGTTAATGGGAGCATTTACGTTATTTCGACACTCAAGGGAATAAAATTGTATAGGGTACTTTCCGTTGACCTAAAACTATGAAAGGCAAGTAATATCGTATTATACTACAAGTACAAGGAAAAATGTGGGAACTATACATTTGTAATAAAATTTTGTAATTAGTTTGTAATTAAACTGCGAGACTCGATTCCTGAAAAATTATAATATTTACCTACTTACTACCGCGGATGCGCGAGTTCCTCACGCGGTCTTTCCGCGTAACTCCGCACATCCACCGCAGCATATTCATCTCCGTGACAAGCAGCTCCTGCTTGTGACGTTCAAGTAGCAGCCACGCTTGGCTGCCATATGAAAGGACAGGCTTAATGATGGACTTATAGATCTGTCTTTTCAGCTTAACCGGCATTCTGGGGTCACAAATGACACCAGTCACCTCTCGCCATTTGGCCCACGCAGCAGCAATACGTGCTTTGACGTTGCAGTCGATGTCTTCTGACGCGTGAAGTACAGATCCAAGGTATTTGAACTGGTCTGTGCGCTCGACCTTGTCTTGGACATTAGATCTGTAGAATTACAGGCCAGGAACTCGGTCTTCGTCACATTGAGTTTCAGACCACCGCTCTCAAGCGACTGCTTCCACTCTTTCACCCATCTCACCAGCCTGCCCCTGTCCGCGTCTACCAGTGCGATGTCGTTAGCATACATCAGCAGCCATGGTGGCTGCTCACGTGAGTCTCTGATGCTGTCTGATACAACGTCTAATATCACACTGAACAGAAACGGACTGAGGATGGAACCCTGGTGTACTCCGACGGTGATGGGGAACGGTTTGGTGTCGCCAACAGCAGGCCGAACCATAGAATCGGAGCTGCGGTACATATCTCGAATAATGTCAATATATGCCTCGGGGACCCCTTTGGATCTCAGTCAAAGTCAAAGTCAAAAATCATTTATTCAGTTTAGGGCAGAAAACTGCCACTTATATACGTCAATAATAACATTATTGGCCCATATGGGGCAGAACATGTCTCCTTATTTTTTGGGCCCTACTAGCGCTTCGAGACAAGACACAGACAATCTGGCAAGTGCTGAGAAGAAACGCCGTAACAAACTCAGTCACCACTAGCTGCCACAAAAAAAAGGAAAAGAAAATAATGTATACCTGTGCGAGCAGGGCAGTATTTAATTCCAGACATTTTTGTCATTTAAATAGTCATTAACAGTATAATAACCCTTTTTCATCAAAATAATCTTAACATGCGATTTAAACTCAAACATGGTTAGTTCAACAATAGACTGTGGTAATTTGTTAAAAAAGCGAATACATTTCCCCATGAACGAATTACTCACTTTATGCAGTCTGAAATTTGAAACAGCAAGTTTATCGTTACTCCGGGTATTAAAATTATGTTTGTCACTTTTCTTAGGGAAAAGATGCAGGTTTTTGCGAATGTACATAATATTTTCATAAATGAATTGAGAGGCCACTGTAAGTATATTAATTTCCTTAAACAGTTATTTTAATGAGTCTCGTGGTCGATGGTTGTAAATTGCCCGTACAGCTCTCTTTTGTAGTACAAAGATTGATTCAATATCGGCTGCTGAGCCCCATAACAATATTCCGTTTGACATTATACTATGAAAGTAGCTAAAATACACTAATCTTGCCGTTCCAACATCAGTCAATTGTCTTATCTTTCCCACAGCATAAGCAGCTGAACTAAGTCTTCCTGACAGAGTCTCAATATGAGCACCCCATTGCAGACGGGAATCTAAAGTTATTCCCAAAAAGGTAGTGGAATTACTGGTGTCCAGTCGTTCATCTTTTACAATGATATGTGTTGAGACCTGCCTTACATTTGGCATTGTAAATTGTATGCATTTCGTTTTGCTTGCATTGAGCAAAAGATTGTTGGTACTAAACCAATGCAGAACCCGCGAGAGCGATTATTTACATCGTCAAAAGATTCTTGACCTCTTTTAATTTTAAAGATCAGTGATGTATCATCTGCAAATAATACCACCTCACATAGGTCGGTTGCAAAGTAAGGAAGGTCATTTATATAAATTAGAAATAGCAGGGGTCCTAATATTGATCCCTGCGGTACACCCATGGTAAGAGGTGACCCTGAAGTGCCTACCAGATCACCACTCGAGGGACACAGTCGAAAGCCTTCTGCAGATCAAGAAAGAGCAAGTGCAGATGCGTTTTATTCGTCTTGTATCTCTCCATGACGGTCCTTAGGGCGAAAACAGGGTTCATAGTCTCGTTGCCAGGACAAAACCCATATTGACACTCCGAGACATCACACTCCTGTCGGATCCGGGAGTCCACAATCCAATCAAGGAGCTTCATGGTGTGGGACATGACCTTTATACCACGGTAGTTGCCGCACTCTTGCACCGATCCCTTGCCTTTGACGGCCGGAGTAATAATACTCATTCTCCATTGACCATTGGCTCGGAATTAGCCCGGTTAATAGTATGCGGTTGTAAATGTCCACCCCAAGAGGGCCCATCGCCTTTGAGGCTTCGATTGGGACTCCATCGACTTCAACAGCTATACGATTCTTAATCCGGCGAAGAGCAAACTGGACTTCTTCAGGCGTTACCGGTTGTACCAGTCCGGTGGCTGCACCTCGTTGTGTTGCTTATTCAGCAGCTAATGGAAATCAGAGCGCCAAAACTTTCACCACGAGGTCCTCGCATAAAAGGTTGCCCCCAGGGTCTTTGACACAGCGATACTGGGAAATATCCTGTGCCCCTTTGACCCTGGAGCGCGCCAGCTTATAAATTAGCTTCTGCCCCTCAGACGATTGCAACTTATCATAGAGCGAATGAAAGTGGTCTCACCTAGCTCTGGCTACAGCTCTCTTAGCAGCGCGTTTTACATCCTTGTACGCGTCGTGGTCTTCAGGAGATTTGGACGCTTGCCACTTTTTAAAGAGGGCTTTCTTCACCCTAATCTCCCCCTTGACGTTCCACCACCAAGTCTCTTTGTCACATTTTCGACCACCATGAGATAAGCCAAGCACCGCCTTCGCTGCACCAGTAACGGACGGCTGCCTGAATCCTATCCCAGTATTTTTGGACTGGTTCGCCATCACTACCGTCGCACTTTTTGCCGATAATTAAGGCGAACTTCTGGGACGTGTCTTCATCAAGCTTCCACCATCTGACTTGGCGTCAGCAGCGCTCGATTGGGCTTTACGCGGAGATTCATGACGAGTAGATGGTGTTGTGCAGCGAGACTCTCACTAGGTATGACCTTGCAGTTGGCCACTTTACTGATGTGGTGTCTCCTAGTGAGCAGGAAATCGATCTGAGTGGCGTGCCTTCCGCTCCTGTAGGTGATAAGGTGCTCGGTTTTACAATTAAAAACAAACAAAATATTACATTTGAATTTAGAATCTGTCATTTTTATATGATTGTTCATTGAGTTTTCTCATTTTGGCGCCAATACATTGTACAATATTTTGCGATAGTAAAATGGAGTAGGGTGATAACGAAAACCGAATCGCTGTGATTGCATTACACAAAGTAGGTATGGAACCAAATGCAATTTTTAAAACTTTTCATACGCTTGGTATAGGTACAATGAGACCTCCTCTGTTTGTGGCAGAAAAAGATCTGGCCGTCCACGTAGTGTTCGTACGAAAAAGGTGGTCAAAGCAGTAAGGGAAAGAATTCGAAGAAATCCTGTCCGAAAGCAAAAGATTTTATCTCGGTAGATGAAGATAGCACCTAGAACCATTTCGCGTATTTTAAAAGATGACTTAGGACTTGCAGCCTATAAGAGACGTAGATACTGGTCATTTCTTAACTGATAATTTAAAAAAGAATAGAGTGGTAAAATCGAAACAACTACTGAAGCGGTACGCAAAGGGAGGTCACAAAAAATTTTTGTTTATGGATGAGTTTTTTTTACAATTGAGCAACTTTTAACAAACAAAATGACCGTATTTATGTTCAAAGCCTCAAAGCTCTAAGGAAGCTTCCCAATTAGTCGACAGAGTGCAACGTGGGCACTATCTGACTTCAGTGATGGTTTATTATTATTTTATTTTATTTTAATAATAATAAAATAATAATAATAGTTTGGTGGGGTATTAGCTATGATGGAGGAGTGACTGAGCCATACTTTTGTGAAAAAGGTATCAAAACACCGGCACAAGTATATCAAGATACCATTCTTGAAAAGGTAGTGAAACCCCTTAACAACACCATGTTCAATAACCAAGAATGGTCCTTCTGGCAAGCTACGTAGGAAACAAATGTCTGGCCATGCCGCCACCGCCAGGTCCTGGCAATATAAAAGGCAAAACTGGCAAAAGGGGTAGACCCAAGAAATGCTGGCTTGACGTCGTGGCTTCGTGAGGGTTGATATGCGTGCTAATGATCTCACAACTAGAGACGGTCAAGACCGTGCGACGAGTGGAAGAGTAAATCAAGGAAAGCGGACCCTGGGCTCCAAAGCAATGGCTTTGGACGCAACCGGGATTGACCGTATAGATGAAGAAGAAAAGGAGACCCCTTTTGCCAGGACCCGGCAGTGGCGGCATGGCCAGACATTTGTTTCCTACGTAGCTTCTCGGTTTCCGCAAAACATGGCCGTACCAGCGTAGGCCTCTTCTGCAGTTTGTCTGCAATATCACGGACACGAAGGCTACCGCGGACGCGCGAGTTCCTCACGCGGTCCTTCCGCGTGACTCCACTCCGCACATCCACCGCAGCATATTCATCTCCGTGACACGCAGCTCCTTCTTGTGTCCTCAAGTAGCAGCCACGCTTTGCTGCACAATGTAAAATGACAGGCCTAGTGATGGACTTAAAGATCTGTCCTTTCAGCTTAACCTGCATTCTGGGGTCACAAATGACACCAGTCACCTCTCGCCATTCCCAATCCCATCAAATATCAGTATTAAATGAAAGAGCTCGACAAGTAAAAAACAAGCTTTAAAAAAAAACCAAATTCTAATACGGCCGCCACCACAAAATGGCGGATTGCATATTTTTATAAACCACTCAATATCGGTATCAAAGGGGGGTAGGGGAGGGTCAGTGTTTATGCTTTTATAGTTGCGACGCCTAACTTGCACAGTGCTTCCGCTTTGCTGCTTGTGTAGTATAGATGCTGGCCTACCTTATCCGTCTTTCGGCGGGTAAGGTGGCGTCGGTCTTGAGGGAGAGCGCCACAGTCGTGATGATCCTCAAGGCAAGTCTGAAGGTTACTCCTGCACGTGGTTGCCACCCTGCTTTAGGTCTAGTTCCCTGAGAAATAGACGTAACAGAAACCTCCAGGCGCACTACCGCTGGGATGCTGTGGTCATGTCCTAGCGTCTCCATCATCTACATAATTAAGACGGTGGATGTTAGTATGACCACCTGCGTGTTTGTGCCGTGCGCAGGGACCCGTACGGGTGGATGAAGGGGACCTGGAGGTTGAGAGATCGGTGAGCCGGTGGTTGTTGCACACCGTGATCAACACACCTCTTTGGCCTGGAGTTCATCCTACACGGGAGGTTGAGGGCTAGCCACTCTCAATCAACCGGCTGTGGCTTCCCGTCTGAGGGTAGTCGGCGAGGATCCCTAACCGTGGGACGGCAGGCGGCGTTGCGCGGAACCCGGAGGCGAGCGCGCTACTCTCTCTCGGTGGCGGGCAACTACGGAATTCCTAGCAGCGTGCGGCCTCGCCGCTTTTACGGGGTGAGTTGCAAGTCCAGTGCACGGGTCCTATATCTGTGTAGTAGCTCTGGCGATCGTGCGTAGAGCGCATGACTTCCCCGACTGAGGACTCCGTGGCGGGTGGAGAGCTACACAGACGAAACAAAAACTCCTCAAAACACATGGATCCTGAGAGCAAAAACCCCACAACCCCCCTCTTCTTGGCTGCGTCTTCAAACGCGCCAAACAACCCCAAAGCCGCTGCGCCCTCTGGCGCGGCTGTCTCCTCTAACACCAACCCAACCAAGGCTGCATCCACCAGAGCACCCAGCACCGGTAAGGCAAGGTCCCCAACCAAGCTGCACCAGAGCAGGGCCGTTTCAGTGGACGCACCACCCAACACCAACACGTCTGCGACCACCACCACCACCAGACCAGGGCCGTTCGCGTCTACCCAGGCTGCGACGCCTTCGGTCTTGGAACTTTCAGCACTGTTGGATGCCATCCCAGTGCCACCGTCAGAGCCTAACTGGGCTGTAGTCTCCTCGTCCAGAAAGAAGCACCGAACCACCTCGGCCAAACCCCACCCGCCTGGGAAGAAGTCCAAAGCCAAGGTGAAGTCGAGGAAATTGGCAGCCCCCAGCGGGCGACGACCTCACACCGAAGTCGAACCTGCGACCGCCGAAGGCAGCATCGCCCAACCGGTCCCGTCCGAGGCACAGCCGACGACGAGTGGTGGCTCAAAACCTCGAAAACGTCCGAGGCGGAGGAACCGAAACCCGGGTGGGCGCGGCGCTGGCCCCACACCAGCTGCGACGGAGCAACAGACTTCAGGACCGACACAGCAAACCAAACGACCCCGACCTAACGACACGGTCACGCCCACTGGCGACAGCAAGCGTGCGAAGAGAGGGGCGAAATATGACTCTGTCAGCTATGCAGAGGCCCTTAGAGCTAACGAACTGTGCGTAGCTGTGATGACAAACCCGCATCACGACCTTACGGTGGAACAAGCCACGACGCTGCGCAAAGCCATCGAGGGGCGACTGATGGAGGGCCTCCTGTGTCCTGCGACCTCTGCGCAGTTTGGCAAGGTGAAATTCCGCGGCAAGGCACACTTTAGCGACGGAGTCCTAAAGATGTGGTGCGAGGACGACCTTGCTCTTGCCTGGCTGCGTAGCACAGTGGACTCCATCCCGTCGCCTATCGCTGGCTCGGCGCTAGTGGTCAGACCACAGGCGGAGATCCGTCGAAAATACCTCTGCGGCCTGTTCGTTCCTGACGACAACGGGCTCGACATCAATACACTGCTCAAGCTGCTAGCAGCGCACAACCAGGGAGTGAGCGTCAATTCCTGGTCCCTGGTCAGAGCTGAAAGGCAACCCGACCTGGACACACCTGGCGTTCACCTCCTCATAAGAGTGCCGGAAAACGACGTCGACTAGCTGCGCCGACAGGAACGCAGAATGTACTGGTTGTGCGGCAATATCTATCTCAAAATTCTTGGGGACCTCCCGCCGCCAGTCAGCAGCACCAAGGAGACAACCCCAGCACAGTCAGCTCCGATGGAGGAGGAGCCTCTTCCGTCGTGCAGCAGATCGGAGGAGGACGTCGTGCTTTCGGGACGTCGAGGGGAGCGAGTGCAGCAAAAGCTGCCTTGACTCCTCTCCGTTCAGGGAGTAGTAAACCCCTCCGAATCATCCAAACCAACCTCCAGTACAGCCAGACTGCAACGGCTTGCCTACGCAGAGCGCTGAAGGCAGACACCGCGACCATAGCCTTGATCCAGGAGCCGCGGATCAGGAAGAACTCTATCTGCGGTTTAAGCAACATCGGAGGTGACGTCCTCCTGGACACCAATGTAAGCAACCCGAGAACATGCATATATATGCACAAGCACATACCGAAACATCTAATAACAGACTTCTGTTCCAGAGACCTGACAGCCGTTAGGTTTCTAACAGGTCCCAACCAACAGCACCCTAACTTTGTGCTCGCATCAGCGTATCTCCCGGGCGACGCAGACATCCCAACACCGGAACTCAAATCGCTCGTCGAGTACTGTGACAAGGAACAGCTCTAACTTATTATCTGCACCGACTCCAATGCACACCACACCCTATGGAGCAGCGTAGGAAATAACACCCGGGGAGTTGAACTGGTAAATTATCTCATCTCTACTAAACTAACCCTGATTAACAACAGCTCGGAGCCGACATTCGTCAACTCAAGAGCTCAAACCATCGTTGATCTAACACTCTCCACAGAAGCCATATCCCACCTGATTTTGGACTGGCACGTATCAAAAGAAGCCTCGTGCTCGGATCACAGGTGGATACGCTTTAACCTAAATATGACCCTCCCACCACCAGAACCTAAACGCCTACCGCGCAAAACAGACCGTTGCTCCTTTGCGCGGATGGTCAAGACGGCTCTGGATGGCATTAGCAAACTAACAACTGATTCTAAAATCGATGAAATCGAACAACATGTTAACCAACTAACAAACGCTCTAATGAACAGCTATGAACAATCTTGTCCCCTTACTACATCACTGGTAGGACCTAAAGGTCACTGGTGGAACAAAGAGCTACAAGAGCTACGAAGGCAAGTGAGGAAACTGTTCAACAGAGCAATGAACACCAGACAACCAACTGACTGGGTCAACTATCATACTAAAAAGAAAGCCTTCAAAAGCTTGATCCACCAACGCAGAACAGACTGCTGGAGACGCTTCTGTACCAACATCGAAAATACCAGTCAGGCAATGAAAATTAAAGGCATTCTGTCAAGTGCACCCCAACAAACGATAGGGCGCCTAAAGAAAACTGACAACACTTACACTAACAACGACACAGAAACCAGTGAACTACTTCTGTCAACCCACTTTCCCGGATGTTCGATCTCCGACAATTTGGAGTGGGAACCTCAAGTTTCACTGACTCCCGATGGCCCAGACTGGGACACAGCAAAGTCCATTGTTGATCACGACAAAGTACTCTGGGCAATTAACAGCTTCCTACCGTATAAATCTCCAGGTATAGATGGGATCTTCCCGGGCCTGTTGAGGTGGAGCGCGGATCTGTTGGTTGACCATTTAGTTACCATCTTTAGATCATGCATCGCCCACAGATACATACCCAAAGCCTGGAGGGAAGTCAAAGTAATATTTATACCAAAACCAGGAAGAAGTGACTACACCAGTGCCAAGTCATTTCGGCCCATAAGTTTAACTTCCTTCCTACTAAAAACACTGCAAAGACTTTGCGATCGTGAAATTCGTGAAAACGTTATTCCAATTAGACCACTACACCCACAACAACATGCCTACAGCCAAGGCAAATCCACAGAATCAGCCCTTCACAGCGTTGTAGCACGCATAAGCGAAGGACTGACTAACAAACAATCTACACTAGGCGCTTTCATTGACATTGAAGGTGCCTTCGATAAAACCAACTGCATCAGCATAAATCAGGCGCTGGTGAACTTCGGAGTTAATCCCACACTCGCTGAAACTATCAACAACATGCTATCACAGAGAGCAATCCGATTTACCGTCAACACCATGACCAGAGGTATCGTTGCCAGAGGCTGTCCTCAAGGCGGCGTCCTATCACCCCTTTTATGGAACATCGTGTTAGACGAACTCATCCGCAGGCTCAACGGGCGCGGCCTACACACCGTGGGTTACGCGGATGACTTGGCTATTTTAGCCACTGGATGTTCGGACAGCACACTGTGTGACCTCATGAGAACTGCTTTCAAAACAATAAAGTCCTGGTGCAGCAACCACGGTCTCTCGGTCAACCCAGCGAAAACGGAACTAATAATGTTTACACAAAAACGAAATATCAGCAACCTAACGCTGCCTAGGTTGTTTGATACTGACATCTCACTCACAACGGAAGTTAAGGTTACAATCTAGGTGTAATACTTGACAGCAAACTTTTATGGAAATAAACACCTGGACCATAAACTAGAAAGAACTTGCACAGCATTCTTTTAGTGCAAGAAAATGTTAAGTAAAACATGGAGCCTCTCCCCGAAAATCATTAGATGGCTCTACACAACGGTAATCAGACCAACACTAACTTACGGAGCTCTCGTATGGTGGACAAGAACAACACTAACAACAACAAAAACCAAATTACAACGATTTCAAAGACTGGCTTGCTCTGCAATCACAGGCTGCATGAAAAGTACACCCACAGACGCCCTGGAGATACTGCTTGATCTGCGCCCACTCGACCTTCTAATTCAGCAGGAAGCGGCAATGAGTGCAATCAGACTGCAAAACCTAGGCCTATGGGGCAATTGCAGGAGCCACCATACATCTATCCTGAACCAAGCAATAACGGACCAGCCGCTATTGATGGCACCAACCGACAGGACTCCTAGCAAATACTTAACACAAAAACTATACAAGATACAACCATTTGAGACTGAGAAGGACCACTCAGGCATCGCGGAAGTCCGTGTTTACACTGACGGCTCGAAAACTAAAAAGGGCACAGGCGCAGGAGTACACTCTTTAGATCTCAACATTAACATAAGCATGACACTAGGCCCACAAAGCTCCATCTTCCAATGCGAATGTGTAGCTATCAACGAAGCTGCCAACGCCATAGCCAGACGAGAAATTACCGACTTTAACATTCGGATACTCTCTGACAGCATGGCAGTGCTAAAAGCCCTTGACAGCTACACTAGCAACTCAAAACTCGTTTACGAATGCTACCTATCCCTGCAAAAGATTGCTACAGCCAACAAGGTAACACTGCAGTGGATAAAAGGTCATAGTAAATCCTTAGGCAACGACGCCGCAGATGAGTTGGCGAGGAGAGGTTCGGACATGGTCACTGAAGGGCCACTCCCAATTCTCCCTCTACCATACTCCCAACTGCGCACCTGGATCAGAAACCGCACACTATCACAACAAAACAAACGTTGGGCACTGAGTACTGCATGCAGGCAATCAAAGCTAACTCTTCCAGAGGTCACGCCCAGATTGACTCGACGTATACTCAGCCTCGAAAGACAAAACCTGCGAATAATCGTGGGCACAGTGACCGGTCACTGTCTCCTAAACAAACACCTCTACACTATAGGTAACACAGACAGCCCTCTCTGTAGGGCATGTCTCACTACAGACGAAACTGCCAACCACGTAGTCCTGGAATGTGAGGCGGTTGCGTCACAACGTAATGAAATCCTTGACAACCCAAGGTCGCTCCGCGAAGCCTGTGAAAAACCCAGGAAACTTCTGCGCTTCTGGGCGGAGCTAGGCTGGTTATATTCGTAACCATCATACCCCTACGGACAAAGGACCGAATTTGAGTCTAAATGCGGAAAAGGGAGTCCATTCTCATACTTATACTCATCGGTATCAAATGAAAGGGCTTGTACAAGTAGAACACAAGCGCTTTAAAAAAACTCTTATCTAAAATGGCATTAGAAGTAAATGGAGGATCTTATAGTTTACACAGTTATTAAATAAAAACTGAAAACTAGGTAGTATCTAAACAAAACAATCGTGTCTAAAAAACGAATGTTGTCTTTAATGGGCTCTTTAATTTAAAAAAATCGAATTAGTCCGTCAGTTGGATTAACAGAAAATATTAGACACGTATTTTTTCTTTTCCTAATCAAACAAAAAATATGAAGATATAGCCCGTTAAAGTTCCGCGTAACGTCACGCCTTGTGACACTTTTTAGCAAGGCGTGACGTCATGTGCTCACTTTGATGCGCTTTATCTTCGTCATTTTATGTTTGATTGACAAAAGACAAAATATTGGTCCAATATTTTTTGATAATCTAACTGACGGACTAAATAGCATAATCTTTTTTGACCCAGGAAACTAGCCCATTTTGTAGGTCCAACTTCAACAAAGAGGTAGCACTACCAATCCAACTTAGTTAGCAGCTTTTGAGAAAATACCGTCTTATCTCCTTATTCGATATCCCCAAAAGCCTAAGGACTTAAAGTTCTTCTAAGATAGAAACAGGCTTTGAGAAGTGCGTGTTGCCAATGAGGACTTACGGCACTGAGACGTAGTCCTTGACTGTTGGAGTCTAGAACAAGCTAAAGGTCACCTAACGTCTTATCTGACGACCTCCGTAGCCAAATAGTGAGCACCCGGACTTGGTGTCGCCATCTCTGAGGTCCCGGGTTTGGTTCTCGGTCAGGACAATGTAGAAAACGAAATTGTCTCGAGTCTGGGTATAGTGGTTGAGCTGCTTACCGTAAGATCAGAGAAATGTTTGTGATATTATAAATATAAATAAATATTGGACAACATCACATACATTGCTCTGATCCTGTGATAAGTATCTTAAGCACTTGTGTTACAGAAATTAGAAACAACGACGGTACCACAACACCCAGACCCGAGACAATTTTGAAAAGTTCTTTTTCTACATGGACCGACCGGGAATCGAACCCGGGACCTCAGAGATAGCGACACCAAGTCCGGTATACTCGCCTCTCGGCTACGGAGGTCGTCAAAATTTCTATAACTATAAATAAATAAATAAATAATCTTTTCACTTTTCTATAAATATTGTCCAATATTTATAAAAAAGTGCTATGGAGAGCTATGCTTGTCGTTTTTGCACAAGATAAGAAATTCTCCGAAACGAAGAGATCCCGAAGTCACCGACATAGTTTTTAGAATTGCAAAGCTGCCCATAGCAATGGGCAGGCCACATAACTCGCAGAACTGAGAAACGTTGGTGGAGAAAGGTTCTCGAGTGGCGACCACAAACTGGAAGACACAGCGTGGGCGGGCCTCTCACATGGTGGGCTGACGATCAAGTTAAGGTAGCGGGAAGTCGCTGAACGCAAAAGGTGCAGGGTTGCTTCCTGTAGCGTTCTATAGGGGTAGCGCTTTATCCAGCAGTGGACTTTCAGAGGCGTAATGATTAGAGTTGTAAAGTGCCCGTCACGTTATAAATGACCAATGTGACCGAGCAAATTGGTCATTTTCTCAATGTGACCGGACATTTTGGACATTTATTGTCATTAACGTCACATTAAATTCTGTTGGTAAACTATGCAAAAATTTTATTTGTAATGCATTAAAAGAGACAGGATTTATTAGAAAATGCATAAAATGAAATGAAAATTCAAAAAGTGCAAAATATGATATTTATTCAATGATAATCACATAACACAATCTACATAAGAAATCACGACAGCTTATATTTTTATGGAATTAAAAACTTTCTACGTCACTATTCGCTTCTTCCTCTCCATCTTCATTCTCAACAGCAACAAATTCAATATTATCTGCCTCTGGGTCATACTCAGAAACAGAACTGTCTTCTAAATTATCTTCCACTGTATCTACATATCTTAAATTTTGTCGGACTGTAAACAATTTATTGATTCGTTCTATTTGAAGTCTATTTCTAGACTTTGTGTGTGTGTTTGAAAACAAACTCCAGTTTCTTTCTGCAGCTGCTGAACTCGGAGGCATGCTTAATATTCTGTAAGCAACTGAAAATAACACTTGCTTTGATGCAAAACTTTGCCACCACAACTGCGGGGGCACAGTTTCTGTTGCGATCCAAGAAGAGTGACATTTACCATAAAAAGCGCTTTTCATGCGGAATTCTGCAATATTTGTCATTACTGCTACAAGATTTTTTCCGAGATTTCGAGCTTGATCATGAATAAAATTTAGGGCATCGGCTTCTTGATCGCTTGTTAGACTTGAGCCCATATATCTTGGATCTAGCAAATTAGCTGCTAAGTGGATCGGTTGGATACAGAAGTCCCTTCTTTTTATAACGGCATTTCTAATTATTTCTTTTTCGTCGTCTAGAAACTGTGACATAACAAGTTCATCTTCAACACAAGCACTCAGCCTCAAAAATGTTACTGGCACATCAGACACTCTTGCGTTTTCAGATTCTGACTTAGCTATTGCTTCAGAAATCGGTTTTAAAACTTTTAAGATGCTTTTAACAGTTACCCACGTTCCGTCATCTATTAGGGCATAGGTGATATCATTTCCTAAATTAATTCGTCGGAAACAGCAAGAGATTTGAGAGCTTCTTTATTATTTTGAAATGATTCCAGAGATGTAACAACACTGCTCCACCTTGTTTTACATGGCAGTGACTGCTTCAGATTTCCACGAAGTGATGTCTGTATTTTTTCAAAATATGCTAATGCTCGGTGTTTATTTTGTATAAGCTTGATTATTTTGGTAACTGTGTCAACAATATTTTTTAAAGTAGGTAATTTACCGATGTCGTTATATATTAGGTTTAACGCATGTGCTACGCATCCAATGCATGTTATGTTGGGATAAATATTTTGGACAAGCCGCCAAGCTGCTTTCATATTTTTTGCAGTGTTGGTAATCAAAGCTACAGTTTTTGCTGGACCAATTTCTTCTATTACTTTTATAATTTCGAAACTTAAATACTCTGCCGTTTCTCTTTCACACTCCGGATATACAGATTTAAAAAAAAAAGGATCTGGGGTAGTGATAATAAAATTAATAACACCTGGAAAAAAAAAGAAAAATATTCATCATCTCATGTATAAAAGTAAACTAATTAGGCAGCGGGCCATTCTGTAAATGCATTCACTAAACCTAATTAAGGTTTATGTATTTATTAACTGCAAGGTTTAATTCGTTTGTTTAGTCAGCGAGTAAATGAGTTACCGCATCGGACATTTGGAAGTTATGACTGGATAACGAAGCTTATACCTACATACTTACATGAACCCTAACAAAATTACATTTTTTGGGCGCTCGCGTAAAAATAATAATAGAGTAGGTGGTGAAGCGGCGTGTAAATAGCCGACAACATGCGGGAGCTTAATTACGCAAGAAAAAATATGAAGACGATTGGAATCGACCCTAATAGATTAAACAAATGGCTTCAACGTTAACACCGAAAACTGATGGTCCACTTACCTTCAGATCAGCTCGGGTACGTCCTCAGCCGCGGTCAATCCAGTCTTCAACACACGTGTGGAGCTTTTTTCATGTAGCACAAATCAAGAGGAATAAAAAGGTTATGTCAGAAAATGACATCGGACACGCAAGCGCGACAGTCCATACAGAGGGCGCTGACGTCGCAAGGGATCCCACGAGCCGATCCTAATGGCCCAAGAACCAAACAGCCTCAAATGAAAACTTATTGAAACCATTTGGAATTTTCAATTATTAATAATTATAGAATGAACCAGCAAACATAAGTAAGTGGTGATGGTGGTGAAAAAGAAAAGAAAAATATTAACATTGGTCACTTAACGTGCCCAACCAGTAGGTAAACTAATTATTAATTTATTATACAATTTACCTTTCCCATTAGTATTTGTCCATCCATCAGTGATTATTGCCACAGCAGCAGCCAAACGTATTTTTTCGTCAATATCCGATTTAACTCTGCTGTATTCCGCGTCCAATAATCTATTGCTGAAAACAATGCCTTGAAGGAGGCGCATAGTCAGGATTCAAAGATTTTATAGCTTCTAACCAGTATTTTGACTCTAGTAGGGACAGGGGTGCTCCAGATGCATATAAAGCTCTCGCAGTATTGGCGTCGATTTGTTCTTTTCTATTTAAATTACTGCCTTCAGCTCCTGATTGGTTTATTTGGTTACATGTCTGTTGAGTGCGATCCAGTGACACTGTAGAATTGTCGTCACTCAATAATAAGTTTGAATTATCAGATTGAAAGCCAAAAGATGTACCTGGTCTTGGACTTGGTGAATCTGTAATGTTATTTCCAGACGTCGTTGTTTAATTTGTGAAGGTATTTGACAAAAAATTTTTTGAAAACTTATTTCTGATGTCACTAGGACACTTTTTGCACTTAATGATATGTTGCAGCATGCGTGTTGCATGTGAATGTCTGTATTCAGCATTGCAATGTATGCAAACCACATGTTTTTTACTTCCAGAACCACCTACAACTTGATATTGATCCCATATGTCGCTGGCCCGTTTAGGCATTTTTCTAACTCACTGGTCAAAACACAACAAATAAATAAATACGAAAACACACGACACGTCTATTTTGCTATTACGCTGCCGCCGAACTCATAGAAAAAACTAGAATACAATAATAAACAGTAGATGTCGGTGTCGAGCCGAGACAATAGCGACACTCACAGTAAAGCAATAAAGTTGAATTTAACACACTCAGTCATATTTTACTTGCTAATTTGCACCTAAAGTACATATCGCTTGTTCGTTTACTGCATAAACAAGCTAAAAAAGGTCGTATCCGTTACGCGCGAGAGTTTTTTTTTACTTTGAGTTCGATCCAGATGCCGCTACGTATTTTATGATATGTTACTATTGCCAAATTCTCTAGATTTAAGAAACGTACTTTAATAGAAATCTTCTTTTTGTTAATTGTTAACAAAATGTCCAATGTGACCGAGCATTTATTATAATGACGGACGCTTATAGCATATGACCGTCAATTTACAACACCAGTAATGATAAATATTACGTAACTAAAAAACTAAAAACTTTAAAATTAAAATAAGTAAAAAATATTTTTAAGTTAAACAGTTTTATTGTAAAGAAACATTTAATGAAGCAGTCGTACTGAAAGATAAAAAAAAAATTGCTAGCTACCAGGTACATACCAGTTATCACACCACTCTCCCAATAATGAATGGTCCCATATAAATTTGATCAAGTTCTGATGATGGGATCTATAAGACAATCATCCAACATTGCATGAACTCCATACCGTGCCAACTGATTTTTGTACCTATGTTGCCCAATATCTTCGGCATTTGTGAACCGATTTTGATGATTCTGTCTTTATCGAATAGCTTATACTTTAAAGATGGTATATTGAAAACTAAAATAGGTGAAATAAGTCAATTTTATAAAAATAAAGTAAACCGACTTCAAAAATCTGAAAAGTCGGTGCAAACGAAAACATTCAAACTCTCATCGGATGTCACCGACTCCAAAAGTAACTGATTAGGTACTAATGTGTTGATATTATTTTTAGCTTTTCAGTTTTTTGAAGTCGGACTACTTTTTTTTAATAAAATTTATTTCATGAAATGTTTAACTTAAAAATATTTTTTACTTATTTTATTTATTGTAATGTTACTGTAATGTTAAATTGCGAGAATTGGGTTTCAGGGCATGGTGGATGGAGCGGAAGCTTCCCTTTCTTTTTCTGCGCTATACCTATACGTTTTGTCGTGTGCGGTTGTCGTACGGGGGTACAACATGTGATCTAATTATAATAAATCTCTTCGGCGAAAACTTTACTTGGTAAGTTCGTTTGATCATATAATCATTAATATATTAAGTCTATTGCTGCACAGTGCGCGAATTCACTCCTCTCCTCCCCTCTCCGCTAAGCCTTGCTGCGTACAACCAACAGTGCTAGGCTCGCAGGGCGAGGCAAACGCGCTAACATATCTACAATTTCACTGCCGACCCGGCCGGTAGCTAATATTCTGACCGGGTCGGCGTGTGCAGTAAAGGTCCACGTGCAAATGAATAAAATTATGTGTTAATAATTAAATAGGGGAAGCTGGCAGATTGCATCGAAACGGCATTTGAAAGAGAGTATTTGTACATGAGGTATTTATTTTGCGCCATTGTACAACTTACAAATGTATAGAATTTGTAATTAAATCACTTAATAAAAACAATAATCAATCATCTTACGCAAGCAATCGAATCTAACCCGAAACTGTTGCTCAACTGCCCCAAAACCAACCTGCTAAACCTAATTAAACTATCCTCCGCGTCCGATGTAAAATCTGACATCCTAACCCTCCTAATTTCCACAGTTATCAATCTTTTATAATCTACGAGTTTTAAGTATTTATCCTATAAAGATGACAAGCCGTCAAATCACCGAACTCCGCCATTTTTGCGGGGGACAATGAAGACACGTATAGCACACTACGAAAATTTTACGTGTATGTACACACAGGCATCTCACCTCTTGTCACTTACCAAATACTTTAATATTTCATCGATTTTGTATTTTGTTTGTGTTTTGTGCAAATAAACGATTTATTTATTTATTTAAGATATTTCACCTACGTCTTGAAATCCTAGTTAAATATTCTCAACTAGCCCACGATGCAGAACCACTCGATACTATAATCTACAGCGGCCGGTTAGTCACTTGACAATAATGCTAAATCATATAGTGTCACGTGGTATTCCGGTCGACAATTTATTTTAGAACGGTTCTGAATCGGCGACATCATCATAACTGATGCAACTGTGTCCTCATATCGAGCTTGATTAAAGTATCAAATCTTAATTTGTACCTACATGGTATTTAAAAATATAAGTTACATTTGCATCACTACGAAAAGTATCATCATTTCATCATTATTTCAGCCATAGGACGTCCACTGCTGAACATAGGCCTCCCTCAATGACCTATCATTGTGGGGGATTGCCAATACTCGCCACGCTTGGCAGGCGGGTTGGTGAGCGCAGTTTTTTTTATAAGATTTCGCACGTAGACGCTGCTGCCCGTCTCGTGCTACAGGAATTAGTCGCCTTTTACGACACGCCTAATGTTGGCGGTGGGGAAGTGTATTCTTTACGGCCGTCCTTACACGGCACATATTAAATATAAAAGTAAGTAAAGTAAAGTAATACACAAGGTTCATTTTTTGAGTGCAATCAATAGTTCATTATTGTGGGCTAACTCATTTTGTACTGTGAGTTAGTGCTATAATGCATAAGTAGATTATTTCAAGACGTTACCATAAAATACCAGCACCCAGTAGTACAGCATGTGCAGATGATATTGTTCGCTGACTTTAATATGCAAGTATAAATGTATCAAGATAAATTCAAGTAATGTTACACTTTAAGTAACTAATGTTGTGTTTTATAATCGCTACAAACACACTGTTACGAGCTAGCTTTCGATTCGACATGCTATCTATGTCATTTGCTTGTTTACTTCCTAATATTTATCAGCTTAGGTTTTTTATACGTGTTCTGATCCAGAGTCATTAGTCACACCTGTTCGTACACGGAAAAACACAAAAACGAGATAAAACTTTACATAAGTAATATGTGCTCGATTAATTATCAATATGTGTACCAAATTTCATCTAAATCCGTTCAGCTGTAAAAGCGTGATTAAGTAACTTCGAAACATAGAAATTTTTACATTTATAAAAATTAGTAGCATCATAAAAGTTGGTAAATACATTGTGTGCATAATAACTTGTTACAATATGAAAAAAATTAACAGTTCATTTGATTTTTATGGTGTTGCTTGGGGTAATAATAGAGAATGTCGACATCATTACGGTTACCGCACTGTAATTAGGTTATGTAATAAACTAAACCATACCACTAAGCATCGTGGCTTCTAACTGCGACTGACGTCTGACAGCCATTTCAACTAGTATATTTATTATAGTATATTTATAATATATAACTATTTTCACATACTTAGTAGCGGCTTTAATTTAAATGAATACCTTACCATACGGACGTATCAAGCAAACATTTAATTTAACTAGGTGTTAAACATGAGCAACATTGACTTGAAAATTCGTTTGTACAGTAATTAACGCTTTTCGATGGTCCTTTAAAGAAAATGAAGTCGGGGATATAGCACGTAAAAATAGTAATCTTCATTTTCATCCCACCATCTCGGAAAGAGTATTTTTAATCTTCAATATCTGAGTGGAAAAGCCGTTTTTATTCTCTAGAGGATAAAGTAAATTGAATTTAGAACATCGTGTGCACTAAGTTTGTGAATTAAAAAAAACATTAAACCTATTTACTGCTACCTCTATGGTGCCGAATATATCATACAACTTTTTTTTAATTTGTTAAAAACTCAGACTCGGAACCTTCTTGGTGTTCTTTTTTCAATTTGCTTTGTACGCGGTTCTTTACGCGGCATTTTTTCACGTCATTGTTAAACCTTATATTAAAAACAAGAAACTTGAAAACAAGTGAAAAAACTAAAATGAGTGATTCTAGCGACGAGGAAGATTGTTTGACGCCAACAGAATTGACTGAAACTGTTAATAATGCGCAAATGAGCTTTCTCCCTCAACAATCACGCGAGAAGTATTTAAAACAGTACGATAAGTTCAACACGTGGCGACTAGCAAAAGGAGCCAAAACTTTCTCAGAAAACGTTTTGCTGGCATATTTTATAGAATTATCCGAGAACAAGAAAGCAAGCACTCTATGGAGTACGTATTCGATGCTAAAAGCAACAATAAAGATGAAAAAAGACATACATATCGATACCTATCCTAAATTAGTGGCATTTTTAAAAAGAGCCTCATCTGGTCATCAACCAAAAAAATCGAAGGTTTTCACAGTATCTGATATTGAAAAGTTTCTTAACGATGCACCCGATTCCGTATATTTGGCGGCAAAAGTAAGTCAGTTGCACATTCAGTATCTACTTAAGTATATTAATCTCAATTAAATAGTATACTTAGTAGATGTTGATAGGCATAATTATGCGTTCATATCAATTTTATTCATTTATCTACTACAATACTCTTTACGTTACAGGTTGTTCTTATTATTGGAATAAACGGAGCATGTCGAACTAATGAACTAACACAACTTAATGTCAAAAATATTGAGAAACATTCAGATGACTTACTATTAATTAATTTACCTAATACAAAGACAAAAAGAGACCGCAACTTCGTCATTCGCAAGGAATACGTAACGATTGTTGAGAAATATCAAGCCTTACGCCCGCCTAACACTCCAATCAATCGATTTTTTCTACAGTATCGCAATGGAAAGTGTGTTAGACAGCCTATGGGTACTAATAAAATTGGCAGTATCCCACGAGAAATAGCAACATTTCTTGAACTTCCAGAACCCCTGTTGTACACGGGTCATTGTTTCCGACGAACTTCAGCCACACTTTTGGCTGATTCCGGAGCTGATCTCCTGTCCCTTAAGCGCCACGGAGGCTGGAAGTCCAATGCAGTTGTAGAGGGATACATAGAGGATTCCATCCAAAATAAGTCTAAAATATGTGAAGGCATCGTAGGAGCTATTACACTGAAAGAGCCTCAATCGGATCCTTGGACTGGCCCTTCTACATCAAAAATAAGCCGTTATGAAACACCTAACCATCTCCCTCTCTCTCCAACATTCACGCCAAGGGAATCCGATGAATCGGTACAACTATTAAGTATAACAGATAGTTTACCGAAAAACATTACACAAGTGACTAACACCAATATTACAGTACCAAACAAAAATATTACACTCAATTTAAATAACTGTAGCAACGTTACTTTCAAATTTTCTTAATTATACCTTAGTATTGTTATAATTTAAAGATTATTCTGTAATACTTACCTGTCATAATGTAGTAATTAATACCTAAACTGAAATAAAAGTGTACCTATCTTGTGATTGTAAACGTTTTTTTTTTGCATTTAGTCATTTCCTCGCTGAGGTGGAATGAAAAGTTACGTGTTGCACTCGAGTGCAAAGATTTTTCACCTCGTGCTCTTTTGATTCCCTCGCTAACGCTCAGGATTCTAATTTTGAATCACTCGCTGCGCTCGTGATTCAATTTTAGAATCCTTTGCTTGCTCGGTCATCAAAATTGAACACGCGGTTAAAAAGCAACTTTGCACTCTTGTATAACAAATAACTATTATTCATTCATTCTTCATTTTAGCCATAGGACGTCCACTGCTGAACTTATACCTGCCCCAATGACTTCCAGATTGGCCGGTTGGAAGTAGTAATGTTTGCAGATAACTAATAATTGTCAGAGTAATTTAACTCGCTCTGTGTCAATGACACTGCATTCGATGCGGCTTGAGGAGTTACCAAATATTGACGAAAGTATGAGATTAAATCTCGGTTTGTGTTAAAATATTAAAATATTCATTGTTAATGTGTCTTTTGTGATTCTAATTTGTATATTTCGGAAACACAGTTACCATATGACACAGAATTGTTGGCTGATATTATTTGACAATTGGTAGAATATTTCTATAGGAGGTCTGGGAGGAGTAGATTCACTGAAATCACCAGGATTTGAGTCCATAAAAATTAACTAGTACAAGTTTAACTCGCGTGAATCACACTGTATAATAATATTTCGCAAATTTGCAATTACCAAATTACTCAAGATACTCTTAACTTTTTAAGACATTGTTAAGTAATTATCTATTTTATCACGAGAAAGTTCTTCGAAATTTGTTAACAATAAAGTCACTTACCAAGTTTCGTTCGTGCGAAGATACCATGCAAACATAAACAAGCTACACAGCCTACTTTCCGACAGAAAACTTTAAGAAAGAATAAACTTTGATTTTATAAATGGTATGGCAACAATTTATTTTAGAATAATCTAGAACAATTAAGTTAATTATGTGATATTAAGATTTTCTAACCAAGGGTCAACTTGTGAGTTTATACTTTTGGCTCCTTTAATTCCAAGACCGTATGGGGAGCGCGACGAAGTTCGTAAATAGTAGAGTCCTCTAGTCGCGCTCGATGACCCGTATCCCAACACTGCGATATCTTTATGCACACACAAGTTTTTTTTAAACTGCTCCCAATTCTGACATCGGACACCAACGAACGACTTTGGATTTCTTATGCTTTCTATATAAACTTCAGCAGCCCGCAAGTGACTGCAAGAAGGCATGAAACAGCCTGGCTGACTTGGTCCTCCACCATTGACGTAAAAATCGGAATGTCCTAGTGGCTCGATAACTCCTTGGATTAATCTGTTAGAATGTACCACATCCACATAATTGGCATCCGTTTTGTCAAGTCTTTGATCACTGTATGCGTATGAAAAGCAAGGCCCTGCCGGATCTAGGCCTGTGATACGGCCCAGGCTGTGTCCTTTGTATTTGCGGAAGTATTTACCAGCCCACCCGGCGATGTGTGCGCCCAGACTTATGCCGATTAAGTGAAAATCTTCAGCGTTGGCTCCAAAATTTTCTAAGTTGGCCAGTAGATTTGCTAACCGTTTCCCAGCCAGTCTGGCGTTATGAACAGAAAGGATGTACCATTTGTTAATCATTTCCTCCGCGTCGACTAGTAAGACGTTGAACATTTTTTTCTCGTTGTAAGCTTGAGCCAAGTCCAGTGGTACTGTCGACTTTGAATTATCCTTGTAACCGTGAATAACAATCTTTGTTTGCTTGGATATATCAAATATCGCAGGCTGGGTGAGTGCAACATAAGCTGAATCGACAGGGAAGGTTTTCATGTCGTTGCCACTCAGGTGTAAAATTTTTATTGTTTTTATTAAGTCTGTTTGATCACTTAAGGAGTTATATTGAAGATCCATTAAGGCTCTACCTGTAAATATGTAGAACACATATTTATGTAAACATATTTGTCAAGTAGATTATATCAAGAGTGCAATATGAAAGTCTGATTTACTCACATGCGCCCGAAAGTTTGACGTAAACAGATTCTGCGAAACTGAGATCGGTTCGGGGGCGTTTGTCAGGTGGCGGCATCTTTACCGCGAGCGTCACAATCAGCAGGTACACGATGACCACAACACATAACGATATGTTAAAGTGGTGCATGGCCTAAGCCCTCGACCGCTAAAACGGTCACTGTGTCACTGTCTGTCGAGAGAAAGGTTCGACCGCGCAATCCGCTACTGCAGGGGACAACGGTTGGTGGGGGATATCTGGTGCGAAATACTATTGCACTGCTCTCAATGATCAATGGATCGGTCACGCTTTGTCAAATTGGCCGCTTAAGTACAAATACATGCAGTAGAGTCATGAAAACGATTTTGTGACTTTTTAATATTTACTTATTTTTTCAATGCAATTTGACAACATGAACAAGATTAGTGCGCTTATGGCCCAAAGAGTGAATGCTAAATGAGTATAATTTAAACGTCAATTAATTAACACCTTAAACTTATTTGAAGAATAAGTATTACATAAGCATTAAGCCAAGGTTCGCACTCGCAGTCAACCACGAAAGCGGTTTGCGAGGCTTAAATTTATATGTATTTTTTTACCAGTGTTGTAATCATAATAAATAAATAATAATAATAATCACAATGTGCTATGCTGCAGTTTTCAGTTGCTGCACCTGCAGTTGCTGCACCTGCAGTTGCTGCTGCAGGTTGCAGTGTACCTTGAAACGTATTTTATACAAATACCACGACCACCATCACACCAGCAGTAATGCTACCTTTCAGCGAAAGTCACTGAAAAGGATAATCCCACTGATCAAGTATAACTACGAATAACCCTTTAGGAACATGTCATTGACAGACATGGTTTATTTACTGAAATTCCAACAGTATTAGATAAGTTAGTATAATTACTTACACTGTGATTCCATTTCAAGTATTAATTCATATTTTATAAACAAAAATAATGTAATAAGAAAAAAAACGAATTTATCTCGTTACGTCACAAAAGTAGATGATAAAATCATAAAAAGGGTTTTTGAGCTTTATCAAAATATAATTTTTTTAATGGACACCAATGAACTCTGTGATGGACACTTGAAGCTTTGAAACTAACCATTTTAACGTAGTTTTACTTGATCAGTGCTAACCATCACTGATCAAGTAAAACTATGCTAACCATTTCCAATAACTTTAAACCATAAAGTTATTATTCCGCTAGGTATAATAACTTTATGCTTTAAACATGATTACTTTTTTTTTGTTAAGTTTTTGGCTTGCGCGGCTTGTGTTAAGCCATAAGGATATTATGAACAAAAGGTAAGGAAACGTTTTGAGTCAAAAATTTACCGGGAATTTAGAAAAGGTAAGAAAGGATCAGGGCCGTAGGTGAATGATGAACGTGCGTAATAAAGGGTTTAGGAAATTAGAAAAAATATATCGGAAATTTTGCTTAGTATGATTTAACCAAGGAATTTATAAGTATGTACGTAGTACTTATAAATTCCTTGGATTAAACATGTTCAATTTCACTGATCAGTAACCACTAGTAACCCACAGATACCTATGACAGTACCAAGTAACCACTGCGTGATCATGTTTGTAAAAAAGGACTTTATCTTTACAGTTTCATTGGCTAAACACTAACTAGAAATATATCTATCTTATCTAGCTAACGAGAAAATTATTATTTCTTGGTTTGTTTTAGATGAGTATCTAATGTAATGTTAAAGAGAGGCACCTTTTTTGCGCCTTTTTTTTGTAATTTACAAATTAGAACTTTTTTGACAATACCAATATTATGTAAATCTTATTGTCTAACATCTTTGTGCAAAACTTTCAAGCTCATTTTCTCAAAATAATTCTATGGTGTAATTTGTTAAGCTAAAAAAAAAACTCACGTTCTCCGGACTAGGA
This sequence comes from Anania hortulata, assembly GCA_963576865.1. Lineage (NCBI taxonomy): Eukaryota > Metazoa > Arthropoda > Insecta > Lepidoptera > Crambidae > Anania > Anania hortulata. The sequence goes on along the minus strand of OY756397.1, from coordinate 9,798,627 downwards.
TACTACTGGCAGCCCAGGAGTTTTCTAAGCAGACTGTCATACGTAATTTTACCTGATCAGTGACCGTTATCTGACGACAGACGAACTGACACTAAGGTTTACATGTCGACTTAAGAGGCATGCACCTTTTTTTTTAGTGCAAAATTAAAATACAGTTCTATGCTTGTGTGCGTCTATGATGCGGGATAAAGCGTCAACAATGTTGATCCTTTGATAGTGTAAAAAAGCGCGGGAATCGGCGGTCTAGGTAGACGTCTTTTTTTTCGGCTGCTAAAACTTTTACTTTAAACATAGTAAAAGATCAGGATAGGCAGTGAAGTGTTGATATTCTATTTTGTTGTGTATTTATTTATATTATCAGTGTAGTTTATCTCTTCATATTGGGTAAGTTTTAACTTTCATTTGTCCAATGGATGATGAACCTCATGATCCCGGTGGGACATCCCCTCCGGTATCTAATTTTGTTACTATCTCGGATATTATGGACACTGAGGGATCTGTAACCGATGCGTCTGATTCAAATGCAACTATTCCTAAACGCAAAAGAACATCGGCACGAAAAGTTTGCAAACATTGCAACAAAAAAAGAAGGCGCCATCATAAAACTTCCGTGTTAGATCCTTTAAATGAGTTTGATTGTAAGTGTGATGATTTCAAAAATACAAACACTGCCCCTTCTACCCCAACAGTCAATTTATCAAGCGAAAATTCTCCAAATAACCCTGTTGCTAGACCTTCTTATGTAGCTTCAGATTTGGCGCCATATGTTGTCCATATTCAAAAAGTTCCATCAGATACGAATGAAAATTGTAGTGTTCACCCTATAACATTTGGATTTTTCCTCAAAAAGAATGGTATTAGAAACATTGTTGATGGCAGCTTAAAAAAGATTGGCAGGAACCGACTATCAATATCTTTCTCAAAATTTGAAGATGCCAATTCCTTTATTAACAATGGGTCTTTAAAGTTAAACAGTTACAAAGCTTTTATACCTTCGTTTAATGTCACTCGTATGGGTGTAGTTCGAGGTGTCCCAACGGAGTGGTCTGAAGAAGACATTGTGACAAATATTTCAGTGCCAGTAGGGTGTGGAACCATTTTAAAAGCTAGGCGACTTAAAAGGAAAAATATTTCCAATGGTAGTACCCAATTTATCCCTATTGAAACTGTTGTACTTACCTTTGACGGTCAGATCCTTCCCAAAAGAGTGTTTTTGTGTTTTAACTCCCTACCAGTTGACCTTTATATCTACCCAACAATTCAATGTTTCCACTGCTGCCGTTATGGGCATGTGAAAAGTCAATGTCGATCAACTCCTAGATGTTACAAGTGCGGATTAGGCCATTCAGGAGATAACTGTACAGTAGAGGAGGAGAGCATAAAATGTTGTCTTTGTTCTGGCCTCCACATGGCTAATAGTAAAGCATGCCCTGAATTCTTAAGACAAAGAAATATTAAAGAATCAATGGCCAAAAGTTGCATAACATATGCTGAGGCGCTTAAATTGCATCCTCCTTGTATCAAGTCATATGCAGATGTTTTAGTTTCTGCGCCCCCTAATAATACAAATTTTTCATTAAATATTGAGTCATCAGATTATAATCCAGAAAAATCTTCATACAAAAAAACTATTTTCCTCAAACCTAGAACACCGCCAAGATTTACAAAAGGCTATGACCGTACTGTCCATGAAGACCTAATTAAAGGATTCAACTCCCCTGTATCACCGAGTAAAAATGTCCTAATTAATAGTAATGAAAAACAGAACTTGAACAGCTTATCAGTAAAAGAATTAATAATTGCTTTTATACACTCTCTTTCTCAATCAAACTTTATTTCTATACCGTCCAACGCAGCCACTATTACAGATAATTTATTGACAAAAAATTTACAGAACGAAACAGAAGGCGTCAGCAATTCAGTGGAATTGCCGTAGCATACTTACCAGAAAAAGTGATCTTTTATATTTAATTAATAAATTTAATCCATTTATTGTTGCGCTCCAGGAAACATGGCTTAGTCCTGTTTCCATTTTTAAAGTTCCCAATTTTTCTTGTGTTAGAGAAGACCGTAGTGATGGGTATGGTGGTGTAGCTTTACTTATAAGTCATGCTGTACCATTTTCCCATATTCCTATCCCTCAACATAACAGTGATTTTTCTATCATTGCAGTTAAATTAAACAATATATCTTTTGTTTCACTCTATATTCCTCACCCCTACTTACAGATTTATGACGAAATAGAAAGTATTATTAATGATCTTCCCAAACCCATTGTAATATTAGGTGACTTCAATGCCCAGCATCGGTCATGGGGTAGCGCCAGTTCCAATTGTTACGGAAACCGGATTCTAGATATTTTAGACAATACACAGCTATGTATTTTAAACACAGGTGCCGCGACTCGCAGGACTCCTCCTCATGAGGGGAAAAGTGTACCAGATTTGTCCCTTTGTTCTCCTAATTTAGCTTCATCATTGTCATGGTCAACATTCTCTATAACCTTTGGCAGTGACCACTACCCGATTATTATTGATTTCCCATCTATAAATAAACATCAGTTAATTCGTTCACCTCGAATGAAGTATAGACTTGATCAAGCTGATTGGCGGCAATTCAAAGAAAAGGTAGAACAGGGTATTCCATCGCTACCTGTTGTTAGAGATGATAATCAAGCTACATGTGCAGAAGCTCTAGCTTCATTAATAATTGATACTGCTGATCAAGTTTTTCCAGCTAAAAAAGGCTATTCTAATAAAATTCCGTCACCTCCTTGGTGGGACAGTGAGTGCTCAGATGCTGTTAAAAAAAGAAAAGAAGCAGAAAGGAAATACAATTCCTGTTCAACTGAGGAAAATTTAAACTCTTTATCAGAAATTATCTCCAGCACTAGAAAACTATTAAAATGCAAAAAATGGGAAGGATGGAAAAAGTTTTGTATTTCTATTTCTCCTGATATTTCTCCTTCAGTTGTCTGGTCAAATATAAGAAAATTCAGATCTGCTTTTAGAGAAACTCGTCCTCCTATGATTCATGATCCAATAGTTGAACAATTTTTAGACAAACTTGCCCCTCCTTTTGTTCCTCAAGATCTTTTTATTCCCAATGACGCATTATCTCTAACTGACGTTGACCATACAGGTCTCAGCGCTCCGTTTACCCTAACTGAGCTTGAAGGAATTTTATCGTACGTCAAAGACTCAGCTCCAGGTAGCGATGGAATCCCTTACTCGTTTTTCTGCAACCTTAGTAAACCGAGTTTGTCATATTACCTTAATCTGGTCAATTCAATTTTTACAACGGGTTATATTCCTCCCGCATGGAAATCACAAGAAGTAATCCCTATATTAAAACCTCATAAACTATCTGACGATCCCAATTCTTACAGGCCAATTGCACTTTCGTCTGTTCTTATGAAACTGGCTGAACATCTGGTAAAAAATCGGTTAGAGTGGTTAGTTGAAAGCAAAGGCCTGCTGAGTGAAAGCCAGTACGGTTTTAGAAAAGGAAAGAGTTGTTCAGACAGTATAGGTATCTTTTGTACCGATATTCGGCTATCTTTTTCATGTAACGACTCTCTTCTTTCTGCATTTCTAGATATTACAGCCGCATATGATAACGTCTTATTAACAGTCCTTAAAAGTAAACTTTTCCAACTTCATGTTCCTAGCGTCTTAGTAAATTTCATTGTAAATATTCTTTTTGAGCGTACTATAACTGTTATTCAGGATAATAGAGCTAAATCTAGGGTATTACATAAAGGCATTCCTCAAGGTTCTGTGCTAAGCCCATTATTATTCAATATCTACAGCTATGATCTCGAAGCGTCCATGAACAACAGCGCGAACATTTTACAATATGCTGATGACTTGCTCATCTATGTTTCTGGTAAAAATGTACAATCATTATGTAAGTCTCTAACTGCCGCTCTTAGAATATTGAAATCATGGTTAGATCATAGTGGACTCAGCCTTTCTCCATCTAAAAGCTCGATAGTTTTATTCTCCAGAATGCGATTGCTTCCTCCGATTAATGTTTACTATAATAATCTTAAACTTTCGGTAAAAACAGAGGCCAAGTTTTTGGGCGTCATCTTAGACTCCAAAATGACAGGCCTTCCTCATTCTTATTATATTAGTACAAAATGTGAACGACAGCTAAATATTCTTAGATGCTTATCTGGTGTGTGGTGGGGAGCTCATCCTTTTTGTTTAAAACTTTTGTATAATGCTCTTATTAGAAGTATTCTTGACTATGGGACTTACTTTCTGGAGCCCTGTAATGTAGTTGGTATTCGTAAACTAGACTTAATCCAAAGTAAGTGCCTCCGTCTGGTAGCTGGAGCGATGAAGTCCAGTCCAAACAATGCTCTTCAAGTCGAATGTGTGGATCCTCCACTGAAGCTACGTAGACAATACCTATCAGACCGATTTTTGTTCCGTGCTTTACAGTTTTCACATCATCCACTTCGTTCTAAACTTCATAACTTATCAGAATATGTAGAATCTGCTCCATATTGGCGTTATAAATCTCCTCCATGCCTTGTTATCAGCTATCGCAAATTCATATCTCTTAAGGCTCCTACCCATAGATCCTCATATCTGCCAATTTTTTGTTTAAAGTATGAAGAATTACTTTTATCCCCAGAAATTCATCTTAATTTAGGTGTCTCCAATAGCGATAACAATGCCCTAACAAACTTCAATAATATTATTACTAAAGATTGGTTTGACTGGCATCATCTATATACTGACGCCTCAAAGCACTCTAATAACACTGATGTGGGCGTTGGGGTTTACCACGATCAATTGAATATTGTACAAAAAATAAAACTCCCTCCTGAAACATCGGTTTTCACAGCCGAATGCTATGGTATTTTCAAATCCCTTGAATATATTTTGATTATGAAGTTACAAAAAACTATTATTTTTACGGATTCTAAAAGCGCTCTTCAGTCTCTTGCTAAATTCCCTTTTAAGTCTAACTCTTTTTACCCTATTATCATGGATTGCAGACGGTTGCTCTATAAATGTTCAATGAAAGGTTTTAGAGTTTCTTTTGGGTGGATTCCTGGACACAGTAATATTCCTGGAAATGAAAAGGCAGATAGCTTAGCATCTGATGCGATTATTTGCGGTGATCGTTTCCCTTACAAAAATTACTGTCATGATTTACTGAGTCTCCCTAATCTTTACCTTTATAAATCCTGGGAAGAAGACTGGAATAAAATCAGTCAAACTAAGGGAAGGTTTTATAGAAACATCCAGCCACATGTTCCCTCCAAACCATGGTTTTTCAAATCGAAGCTAGATAAGATTGGTACTAGTTGTCTAATTCGTATGAGACTGGGTCATGTTTGCCTGCCTTTTCATTTAGCAAGACTAAATATTGTAGACAGCGATAAATGTGAATGTGGGGATGAAGTGGGTGATTTAAATCATTTATTTTTTTCCTGTCCTAAATATGACCGCTCCTCCTTTATAGTTTCACTAATATCCCTCAGAGTCCCATTTCCTACTAATATATCTTGTTTATTATATTTGAATGATTATTCCATATATCAATGTATAACTACTTTTTTAGCAAAAAATAATATAAAAATGTAACTAAATATACATATATTTGAACAGTATATTTATGACTATTTGTTTGTATTTATATATATTTTCCCTAGCCTTTGTTCCCTATTTAGAACACTATTTCCTACCATCCTGATCTGATCCTTTCAAAATTCCCGGTTTTTTCCTTAAAACGATTCCCTACCTTTGTACCCCGTTGTGGCAATGCACAAGCCGTGTATGCCAAAAAAGAAAAAAAAAAAAAAAAAAATGTTGATCCTTTACAAGATAATATTGATAATTTATTAGGTAGTGGACCTAGGTTAGAAAAACGATCGGTTTTGCGCGCTTGATTTTATAGTTAATTTTGACTTCGGTTTGCTACTTATTTTTTTGTTTTTCACATAAAATAAAAATTATATTGTTTTAGGTGTATACCTGAAGATTATTGTGTAGTGTTTAAATCTTATAATAGTTCTTCATAACAATAGAAAAATAAATGATATTTGACTGGAAATTTCTAAAATTTTTTGTTATTACAGCATTTTTTTCTGCTATATTTTGTAAGAAAGTAAAAAAAGTATTCAACCTATGTGCAAGTAGACCATATCTTCAATTAAATGTTAAAACTGAATTGTCAGGATAACTTGTAGTCTCTTGTAAACCGATGTTCAAACGTAACTCGAACGTCATTTTTCTGAAATAAGGGTAGTTCTTATGGTGATTTACCTTTATTTTTGAAATGATTTGAAAAATCCATTCTCGCTACATGCAAGAATAAGAACTAATCTTTTAAAATCATGTGTTATTTTGTTTCAATTATTAAGCACGTCTTTACAATCAGAGAACAAAATGTTTTTAAATGCAACGATTTCTAGGACGGCCTCTTAAGTTTTAAACAGAAAATTATGCCATTTCGTAATTTAAATGGTACAAAAATATGTAGTGCGTGAGAGAGATAGATAAATTTCCGCCTCAGATGCTAGTTCGGAATGTTTGCTCCATGTCCATCGTTACCTACATAATTTATGCAACTTCATGGTGCTGATGCCTACCACTGATCAAGTAAAACTACGTTAGCTAGGGAGAATCGTTTTCAACAGCTGTCAAATTATAAATAGAAAAAACTAAGCTTTTTTTACATATTTTTATTGAACCATGTTGCAACTTTCTATACAGCCACTCAATAACAGCGCGATGTAAAATTGAATTAAGTAACATAAAGATAATGTATTTAATTAAAGTTTTTTTTAATGACCTTATTATAAGTTAACTTTCAACTATTTCTTTAAAAGATTTGGGCAAAATATTTACCATTTTTTCAATGATGAAAATAAAAAAAATAATGGCTGAATAGCTGGCCGGCCACAGAAAAAAATAGGCGGGAAAGCAGCAATCCGATCTTCATTTGTTTTTTCGAGTTGTAGAACGTAGTGATTGCATACTCTTTGGTACGGTTTTGTTAAAATTCACAAAAAAAATGTTAGTTAATTCATGTTTTTATTTTTACTTTCCTAGTATTCGTAATGAAAAGCACAGTGTTTACCACACGGGTTAAAGACTTATTTAGTCCCTCGAACTCAGGGGCGTGCATTGGTTTCAGATGGGGGTAGGCTGTGAGTGAAAATTGAGTAAGTTTGCGTGAAACAGTAGGCGATCTCGCGGCAGCCTAACATTGGTTAAATTGCACAGTAACGATCTAAGTTGCGCGCTTTAGTAAGGAATAAGTACAGGTAGACGACAAAATGGTTACAGAATATTTATTGTTGAATACGTAATTAATAATTATGGTTAGCTGTTCTGTCGGTTTTTTATGAAGGTAGGCTCTGCATAATAGCCTATATGGGATGCACGCCCCTGCTCGAACTATTGGCGCTCTCGCTACGCTCGGGCGCCAAACCCCGTTTTGGGGCTAAATATGTTACTTTCACGCCTAGGTTAACAATGTACTATTTTAAATGACCTTATTATATGTAATTTACTTTCAACTATTTCTTTAAAATGACATAGATTTCGGCAAAATATTTACCATTTGTTCAATGATGAAAATGAAAAATTATGGCTAAATAGCTGTCCGGCACAGAAAAAAAAATAGGCTAGAAAGCGGCAATCCGATCTTTGTTGGTTTTTCGAGTTGTATAGAATGTAGTGATTACATACAACTCTTTGGTAGATTTTTGTTAAAATTAACTATTTTTTCCTTTAGCTTATTCATGTTTTTATTTTTACTTTCCTTGTATTCGTAATGAAAAGCACAGTGTTTCCCTCAGATTAAAGACTTATTAAGTCCCTCAAACTATCCCTCCCTCCCAAGTCTCGGGGCTAGGTAAGTTACTTTCACCCCAAGGGTAAGAATGTACTATTAAAGGCTTGGTTTTGTTATTTTACCGAATCATATTCTCTTGTACTTAGGAGTACCTTAGACAGCAGACTTTTGAATTAATTTAGTAAATACTTCTTTCCGTATATGTTTATCTACACATACTTGTCTGCCTTTTCTGATGATAGGATTGCAATTTTATAAAACATAGATAACAATTACACCTAACATCACACTGATATAAATAAGTAAGAAAAAAGAAGATTCGGTGGGGGGTAGTCGAACGAAATGCATGGTCGATCAATTTTAATGGTTTTTATTTATCATTTAAAGAGCTTTAGAGTGCAACTTCGGTGTAGTTTGTGTTCTAATGTTTGGTGAAGTGATAAAGATTTGAAATTATTGAAATATCATTGTATTCAACGCCGCTTGACACTCGGTCAAGTGAGTTGTCTCAAGACAACTTGCTTTAGACCCGATAGCGTCCTAAAACCTGCTTCTACGGGAAGAGTGGCCTCCAGTCAATCCAAGAAAAGCAATAAAAACTAAACATTAGTTATATTTTGTTTTTGACTATGAAGAATACACTCGACATTGGCAGAATCGTTGCTCTGCTTTAAGAGCGGGATGAATCCATTATAAAAAAAAGAAGTACCTGAACAACTTTTAGTACATTGATACCTACCATTTGTAAAAGTTACAATGGAATATTATCAAATGATGACTAAGTCACAAAATAAAAATGTTTAATCATCATTATCATCAGCAGCCACAAATTTGGAAATCCACAGCGTTACACAATAGTACGGCACTGTTAGTGGCTCTAGGCTGTTTGCATCTTCCAGTTGCGTGTTTCAGTTCGTGGTTACCACTCGAGAACCTTCTTTCTTCTCCAACAGTTGTCAGTTCTGCGAGCGCTGTGGCCTGATAATTGCCATTTTAGCTTTGTAATTCAAAAAGCAACATATCGGCGACTTTAATTCTTCTAAGGATATCCTCGTTTTGTATTTTAATTGCGAAGTCACGTCAAGCATACTCACTCGTAGCTCTTTCCATAGGACAAAATTATTTTATTTTGACGTGATAACGTCTTTAAAATCGTTTTAGTCGGGTGACATGTTCAGAAACTTGTGTCACACCAAAACCTCACGAGCGCGATCGCAGGTATAACGAGAGAGAGACGGACCGATCTCCCGTCTCATCTCGAGCGCTGCCAGTCATTCCGTGAAACTTGTCACGCGGAATCCTCACGAGCGGAGGCTGGCATAGCGTTCGAGTGAGTGGACCGATCTTCCGTCTCTCTCACTCTAGCGGCATACAAACGAATGGAGATTTTCTCGTGCGGTTAAGTTTGATTTGAGTTAAAAACGATAGATGTAATTTAAAATTTGAAAAAATTGTTATCTTCATTAATTCCTTACTTCCCAAAAACTTATATCACCAATAAGACGTTATCACGTAAACATCTCGATCGTAAACCTACTTTACAAACAACCAATTTTTTTTTATTAAAAATAGTTTTAATTTGTTCGAAGCAACCCTCGTTCATTTTGTTGTCATTTTTGGGAGAGAGATAGACACAAAGAGATATTAATTGTGTACTATTCTAATAGTCACATGAAGTCCGCTATCTTACCTCACAATCATACATCTCAGTTTCAGTGGAAAAATGAGGTGTTTTTGCATAGGTTTAGTAGATATTTTAATGATTTAAGTAAATGAGTTCCTTTCACGAAAAGTACTGTAGAAACATCTATAATGGATGCTCTCAAGGCGAGACATGTTCGTTCACAGGCTCTACCTTGGGTAGGGTTCGAAATCAGTGGTCAAAAAGACAAAAAAGCAGTACAATATCTTTAATGTTTTTGGCTTTGGTAAAGCCGAAGAACTACGCATTACAAATCGATGGGCCTAACAAGCTCTGTTATGATGTAAACCTACTTTGAAAACTAAGTATTTTAACGTTCAAGTACATGTAATATGTCTGAATGTAAACAGACGTCTGGATGTCTTGTTTCCGGCTAATTTCGGGATATCGAATTTCATTTAGTAACATTGCTAAGAGAGATAATGTGTAACTGAATTTAAGTAAAACATACAATTTGTTTGTTTAGAATCGAGGGTGGAATAGTTTTACCAATTTTTACCAAAAACAACATTTTTGTATCATGCCGAGTCTTTAAGTTAACTGGTGCGCGCAGCGCGATGTACGCAACGAGTGCTTACGTCATTGATAAAATGAATGAGTTGTAGAGCTTCGAATCAAAGATAGTAGACATGAAATAAATAATAAAAATTATATCTTCAACAAATTCTTAAGAAAATAATAAATCATAACCTGTGTCCATTTGAAAACAATAATAGAAATCAGTTGGGGTGTCTGGGATTTGTATCTATTATTTTAATAACACGTTATATTCATTTAAATTGATAAGAAAATCAAAGCATGTTTTCTAATGGAGTAAATTTCTAGTGGCGGAGATAAATATTTGTGTGACGAAGATAATAAATTAAATAATAAAATAATCTATATAATATATAAAACAAAGTCGCGATAGCTACACCATTTATAAGTCAAGAACGGCTGGGCCGATTTTTATGATTTATGTTTTTTTTGGATTTATCTCCGTCACGAATAGCAAATAAACTACTAAAACATAGGAAAATTTCACAAAAAAAAAACGTAGGTATGAAGAGGCGGTACGAAGTTCGCCGGGACAACTAGTTCAATATACAAATATTGGATATCATGACATACTTTGCTCCAATCTTATAGTAATTAGCCAAGGCACTTGTGTTTTAGAAATCAGAAACAACGATGGTACCGCAACACGCAGACTCGAGGCAATATAGAAGAGTTATTTTTCTACATTGACCGACTGGGATCGAACCCGGGCCCCATAAATAGCGAAACCCAGTCCGGCCCGCTCGCATGTCGGCTACGGAAGTCGTCTTATAAACCTCATGTTCGTTATACGAATACCTGCCTTCGACTGGAACTACGAGTATTAATATATTCGTCAAGATTTTTTCGATATTACTATTTTGCTTTTTATTTTATTTTACTATATATATATTATACTATACTATTTTATTTTTAAGCAGACGGGTTTTAAGATGTTTATTTTCTAAGTTTTATCAATACGTCGAGATGATACATAACAGTACAAACTTGTTATGTAAATAACAGTGCTGTGATGGAAATTTAATAACGTTATACCGACATTCGATATTATTTCCATCAACCAATGTCACGTCTTATTTGATAGAATAATACGTGCGAAAAACAATAATGTTGTTGAAACAGTGATTCTCTTCGTTGAGCGTACTGATTCGCATCAGAAGTTTCACGATAATTAGCTATTTCTTCACAGTTGTTAGAACTTTATGATTTGTTGTTCTATAGGAATTAAACAGACAAGTTAGGCCTTTTTAAACAAACTAAAAGCTTTTATAAAAATACATAATCAGAAAGTTCTGTTGAACTTAAATCCGTTTACCGTCACAAGTTTCAATTTAAAAAATTTAAATAGCAAAACCATCACATCACTATAAATAAACACCTACCTTTGACACTTGGGAGTCTAAAAACCTAACGGTAGTGAGCGGCGCAATTCAAATAAAATAACATAAAGCAGTCGTTACTATCACCATGTATGCATAAAATCATTGTTAAATAACCGAGATATTTTCATTTTGCGGATTATTTGCGAAATTATGAATTGTTTGGTACGATGCGATGTAAAGATTGTGGGGTAAGTGGCGTGACGGCAAGTGGCCGTGGGCGGGCGGGCTGCGCGAGCCTCCGCGCCGCCTCCAGCCAGTAGCTGGCAGCCGTCGCGCGGGCCGCACGTCCCGACACCCTGTGCCTCATTCGCCTGTGCGCTGCGCTCGCCCCAGCGCCTCACCGCGCTCCGTGCCCCTCCGCCTCACCGCCTCGCCGCTGCCGGCACAACAAACTCGCGCTCGGTGCCCTTGCATACCATACCTGCTGTGCTCGTAACACCTCAACACTACACTAAACGTAAGTTACACGCTTTTCACTTACCTACGCTTCGCTGCGGAATGACATCGTTTAAGTTTTTTAAGTTGCTATTTTGATTTGTGACTTGCATTGTTTTATATATTTTATGGATAATATGATACTTATGTTTCCGGTTGCTTTTTATGTGATTCAAAATATCTTTATGTTATTTTAATGTAAATTTGCGATGAAGTTTGTTTGTTTTTAAATTATCATTATCAAACTATTTAATTTTTCATTAAGTTCATTAATTTAATTTTACAGTGCACCAAGTTTTCGGCCACTTTTACCTACCTTTATTATAAAATATTTTGTTTTCATGTGAACCCATTCATTTATATTTTCTTTGTATTGTATTTTATAGTATTCAACTGAGCCATTTTTAATTAACCGGCAGCATTTTCTTTGCGATTGAAGCACAGAAATACTTGTAGTTATGTAACTTCCGACTGGTAATGAAATTTTACAAATTTACAACAAATTCAAAGAATTTTCACTGCCTATGTATCGTCGAGCTTTTCGTATATACTTTCCTTGTTTTGTTAGACTCATCACCGAATGTTCATTCCTAATAAAATACACAGTAAAGTTGTTTTTACTATTCCTTATTTCTTCCAGAGATGTTGAATCCGTAATTAAAATTTCCTTGTTTTAAGTGTTTATCCGGGCACATATTATTATGAGGTGCCCCAAGAGATAATCTGCCACAATCGGGCAGAGGAGATGTTCCGCTCATGACGTAATTACAAAGTATTTTTGGCAACGCTGGGCTAAATGACATTAAACGACCTACACTTGCTTTGATAAAGGGCATCGTGACATCTCATATACAAAATATATAAGTGTTCCATAAACAACAATTTAGAAGTTATTTTTTATATGGAAAGTACAACTGGCCAATTTGGAAGTAATTAAAGGAGGCCTATTTTCAGAAGTAGACATCCTAAGGCTGATATGTTGATGATGTTATAGTACAAAAATAAAAAATAATGCTACAAAGCTCGAGGTTCATGCTTTTTAAAGTAAACTCTAAATACTTGAATCCAAATGATTTAGCAAAATTATTTTAAAACAAACGTCATTGTAACTGGAATATAGGAAGTTCATACAAGTCATACAAAAACACATAACTTTAACATATCAACTTCTGAGAATCATAAATATTGGTTTTCAAAATGTGTTTTCATCATGCCAACTACTTACCTAATAAAGTTTTTGAACCCTGTCGATAGGCCAGCATGTATTTCAATTGAAAGCTCTTCTGAAGTTGTAACTACTAACAGTTGTCTACATAAGCTGCATTTTTGTTTTCGATTTATTATTTTAAAATACCCGTACTTACTCCAGTGAGTTTTTGACAGAAACGGAATGGCCGATGAGGTATTACTTTTATCAGGGTGATTGGTAGAATGATGCATTCCTCTCGGGAAGTGATAGAGGACCATAATTGCTCGTCTTTCCAAACAAATCTTACCAACTGATCATTTAATTAGTATGTGGAATCAAATATTTTTTTAGGATTTCGCCGTGTGTTTATTAACAGAAGTTTTTGCAATATTGCTCCTCTTTCACCTCCTGAAAGGAATGTATCATTATACTTATCACACTGTATAAATTGTAATTATTTCCTGATGCTTTCCTTCAAGTAAAAGATTTGAATGTTTATTAAAACTTTAAAGTTTATTTAAGGTTATTCGTGCCGACTTTAGAACAACCAGTTGTTTAGTACCTAATATAAATAATTTTCCAGTAAATCGAAATAGAAACCAGTCCGAAATAAATAGAAAACACTACTTTACTTTAACGAAAAACAGATAACTATTTCAACAAATCATTACTTAGCGCCATTGATTTTCGATTAGACGACCGTTAAATTTTTATTCGAAAATCATTACCATATCAGATATAATATATCGGCCTGTGATATTTTAAACAGGACATAAAAGCTTACTAAAGAAGACTGGATGGATTTTTTGTGTCATGCTGAAGTTTAAGGACCGCCTATTTGGAACATTATTTAATTTTAATTTAGGTTAATTCATAAGTCGACTATTATATAACTATGCTACCTCCGGAAAAAAAATCTATAAAAGTTCTATATATTTAACAATAAAACACACTGCCTAAGTCATAATATGAAGCGGTTTGGATTTTAAAAGACACATAAAATATATTAACTTACGAGGGACCATACAGGCCATGAAATGCGTTACTTGAATTAAATTTAAAAACTTCCATTACATGTAATGAAGTTGCCATGAAACTAATATTTGTTTTGTATGAAATTTTATTTTACAACTTTTTTGTAGTCGTAGATCTACTTATCATCTATCATACCATATTTAAGCGTTCTAGCACATAAATATACGATCAAAATTGCGGTGAAATACGTATAGTTAAAGAATGCTCGACCCTTAAAAAAAGAAAGCACAAAAAAGATTTTAATTAAATGTATATGATGGATTAGGGAGTGCACTTAAGAACGGTTCGACCTTAGCTTAATGTTTTCTACGTGAGTCTATGCTCCGACCGATTTGGCTGAGTTCTTATAGGTTATCAGGGCAAGGTTTTTTAAATAGAAAATATTCAAGTTTTCCGGAATTTTTTTAATTTAAAAATTCTACGTCTACGGAAATTCTTAACGTCTTTCTCATTGGAATTTTACTACTACGTTTGTCAGTTGATTGCGCAACTGCATTTGTCAGCTGATTGTCAAAAGACAACGTCGGTCCGGACAGCTAGTAACTTAAAGCTAGATCCAGACTTGTAACTCTGCGTCGAACTGGATTGCATGACATGACGGCGGACTTGTTACGCTAAAAGTGGACGGTTGATACGGTTCTGGTTTTCAGTTTTTGGCTCGCTACAATTGTCCCAGTCGACGTTGGAGTGTTGGAGTCGGTAGCAGTCGTCTGTTTAAATGTTTCCGTTAGCACAGACTCCAAAAATAACTGTTATATGTTGTATTGCACATTTTTTTTAGCTTTTTAGTAGTTTAGAAGTCGGAATTTTTTTTAGTTCCACGAATTTAATAAGCTTAGAAAATGTAAACATAACTTTTTTTTTTAACCGAAAACGACATAAATTTAACAATTAATAATTAATAATACTTAAATTGCGTATATCACGCATAAAATACACTCATGAACAAATATATGTACCTGCCCATATTTCAATCAGAAATAGAACTCTCGTTCGTCATACCAATTGAAGCAAATTAAAATGTATTTCCTCTTGGTCATTTGTGGTCAACCCGCCTGTTAAGCGTGGCGAGTATTGGCAATCCCCCCCGATGATCAGTCATTGGGGGAGGCCTTTGTTCAGCAGTGGACCTCCTATGGCTGAAATGATGATGATGATGTTGATTTGTGGTCAGAACTTAAAGGAATAGATCTTCATTTATGTCGTTAGTAGTAGTAGTAGGTAAGCAGCATTAACAGACATCTAGTAGCTCACCTGATAATCGGTGATACGATGCCATTGTTCTCAGAATTTTTGACTTATATCTCATTGTTTTATAAAAACTGTTATGATATTAGTATAGCATAGTTGTTTGTGTTAATAAAAACTGCAAGGTCTAGAGAATCTCATGTATACACCTCTGCATGTAGTTGTTGGTTGTTTGCTGTTTTAGTTTATTATTTAACTGTTTTGTCGAAAATTTAAACTGTATGCGCATTAAGCTGATATTTCATAAGATAAAATAATGTAAGTTTATCTTTATTCTGAAGTTTGTTTGTTGCAGCACATTATTAAAACGAACACGAAATACTTTATTCTCAAAGCAACTTTCTACTTCCTTTCCTTTTTATTTTTAAGAAAGAAAAAGACTTAAATAATGTATTTAATTCAACCGACAACGTTGAATTCTTAATTCAGTTTTAAAGCGGCCAAGAATTAAGGACTTACCAAAACCTCTTTACTTTTTAACACGATTTTTAATTGTGTTTTATTTTGTTTTAACTTTCTTAGTAATAACTTTAAATGGATGAATATCGATATTATCATTATATTTGTATAGATATTTTCTCAATCTCAATTTAAGTAATTCATTTAGGGAAATCTCTTTGCTTAGTAACTTTGAATTTTATTTTACTACATAATAATACAGGGTTACATTGCAAAGGGGTGCCAAATCTAAAAAATAAGATCTAATAGGAACAATATAAAGAAGCCTCTTAATCGTTCTTTTTTTTAAATAATTGTATGTTACGAAAAAAAAACACTTTAAAATATCCGAAAATAAAGTCATAAGAGAAACTACGAAAGCCGCACGGTCATTCATCAGAGGCGTAGGTACGGTGAGCCAGCAAGAATCTTACGCAGTGCACAAACGGGGCAATTTTTTCATGAATGAGTTAAGTTAATGAGTGTACTATTAATAATATTATTCACGCGTACGATTTTTAAAAGCGGATAGGAATAATTAAATGTAATATTTTTTTTGCATAGTTCGATTAAGTTACTGATTCTGAGCCAGTCATAAAGATTTGGCACTCCTTTGCAATGTAACCCTGTATAATTAAATATATTTATTTATTTGGCACAATCGTGTGTAAATTACATGGTAATAAATTGATTTAAAAAAAAAACGTGCCAATAGGCAAACAATTATTTTATTATCATAAGTCGTAAATCAAATCAAATCAAGATAAAGCAAAAGGCTTCACTTCAGTAGTCCCAGAAATCAGAGGCTTGTCTTAATTATAGCTTTGCCCTTTATCGGGTCACTACAATGAGGCATAATAATAATATATTCATAACGTCGACTGAAGCAAGGTGCTATGTTCAGTGAGGCCTGCCACTCCGCCGCTCATTCACTCTCCGCGCTGAATGAAACACTAACGAATCTATTATAATTCTGCGAATGTGAGCTAATTTTCTATTTACCGACATGGTAGCAATTTTTTATTGACGACATGAATAATTTTAACAAACTGCGATCCAATTATTTGAAAAAAATTGCTAGTAAGAATGTTTTGGACTGAATCATATAAGTGTGTACTAGTATAGTCTTAATAGTATCAGTACTTTAGTATGTAAGTTATTATTCAGTAAAAAAACCTTTACACGCCTGACTAGCTCTAACAAAATTACTAAAAATGTTATCCTATCAGAACAAAGTTCAAGGTCGTATGCCGAGTACCTAGAATTTTAAAAAAAAAAACTAATACATTTACTTAGTCTGGTCGTAAATACTGTTACAATTAAAAATAAACAAAATGTTACATTTTATTTTGGAATCTGTCATTTTCATATAATTGTTCATTGGGTTTTCTCATTTTGGCGCCAATACATTGTACAATATTTTGTGATATTAAAATGGGTGGGGTGATAAAGAGAACCGAATCGCTGTGATTGCATTACACAAAGTAGGTATGGAGCCAAATGCAATTTTTAAAACTCTCCATACGCTTGGTATTAGTAAAATGTTTGTGTACCAGGCTATTAATAGGTACAATGAGACCTCCTCTGCTTGTGATAGAAAAAGATCTGGCCGTCCACGCCGTAGTGTTCGTACGAAAAAGGTGGTCAAAGCAGTAAGGGAAAGAATTCGAAGAAATCCTGTCCGAATGCAAAAGATTTTACCTATTTTGAAAGATGACTTAGGACTTGCAGCCTATAAGAAACGTA
This sequence comes from Anania hortulata, assembly GCA_963576865.1. Classification (NCBI taxonomy): domain Eukaryota; kingdom Metazoa; phylum Arthropoda; class Insecta; order Lepidoptera; family Crambidae; genus Anania; species Anania hortulata. The sequence continues at coordinate 9,781,091 of OY756397.1, read as the reverse complement.
CTGGTCTTTTCTTAACTGATAACTAGTTTAAAAAAGAATAGGGTGGTAAAATCGAAACAACTACTGAAGCGACGCAAAGGGAGGTCACAGAAAATTTTTGTTTACGGATGTTTATTTTTTACAATTAAGCAACATTTTAACAAACAAAATGACCGTATTTATGCTCAAAGCTCTAAGGAAGCTTCCCAATTAGTCGATAGAGTGCAACGTAGGCACTATCCGACTTCAGTGATGGTTTGGTGGGGTATTAGCTATGAAGGAGTGACCGAGCCATACTTTTGTGAAAAAGGTATCAAAACATCGGCACAAGTATATCAAGATACCATTCTTGAGAAGGTAGTGAAGCCCCTTAACAACACCGTGTTCAATAACCAAGAATGATCCTTCCAGCAAGACTCGGCGCCGGGTCATAAAGCTCGGTCTACGCAGTCTTGGTTGGACACTAACGTTTCGGACTTCATCAGAGCTGAAGACTGGCCGTCGTCTAGTCCTGATCTTAATCTGCTGGATTATGATTTATGGTCTAAGTTAGAGAGGACGGCTTGCTCTAAACGCCGTGATAATTTGGAGTCCCTAAAACAATCCGTACGATTGGTAGTGAAGAATTTTCCCATGGAAAGAGTGCGTGCTTCTATTGATAACTGGCCTCAACGTTTAAATGGCTGTATTGCAGCCAATGGAGACCACTTCGAATAAGCTTTTTATATTTTAAATTGTTTTATATTTATTAAACTAACACACTGTAAAAGTAATAAATGATAATTGCAATAGATTATTTTTTCTTTGTTTTAGTATTTATGGCAGGACTAGGTATATATAAATATATTCAAATACGTCTTTTTAATGGTTGAATCATTTTTATATGCAAGTAAAAAACTTTACAAGACGTGCCAAAACACCAGGCATTGTAGGAAAATCACATAAACTATTATGTATTTCTTTTATTTATTAATTAAATAAACAATTGGAAGTTTACAGTACTATACACTTATACAATTATTATTTCTTCAAATTGGAATTGAACTCTTTTAGTTTTTCTTTAAAAGCAATAGCATTAACGCGGCTGTACCAGATCTGGGATGTGTTTTTCGATCCACTTTATAAGATCCGGAGGCATTTGTCGAAACACTAATTTAAAGATTAGTTGATTTTAAATACATGTTCTTATTTTTTCTGTGTGTAAATTCGTCTTCTAATACAGTGTTGTGTATACCTATAATAGGCATATGTATAAGAACAAGACACTTCACCTTCATTTGTTTATGTTGTATATGTATGCTGTTGGTGTACCTATTTAATAATAAAATAAAATAAAAAGAGGCAGTGCACCTAATTTCAGTGCAAAATTGAAATACACTTTTATGCTTGTGTGCGTCTATGATGCGGGATAAAGCGTCAACAATGTTGATCCTTTACAAGATAATATTGATAATTAATTAGGCAGTGTACGTCCTACGTTTGACAAAAGATCGGTTTTGCGCGCTTGATTGACTTGACTATAAATAGTATATAATATAGATATATTTTATAGATTATAATTTTGACTTAGGTTTACTACTTAATTTTTTGTATTTTTTCATAAAATAAAAGTTCTTTTAAAAGTATACCTGAAGATTATTGTGTAGTGTTTAAATCTTATAATAGTTGTTCATAACGACAGAAAAAAAGATATTTGAATGGAAATTTCTAAAATTTAATGTTATTTTAGCATTTTTTTCCTGCTATATTTTGTAAGAAAGTATAAAACCCATGTTCAAACAGACCATATTTTCAATTAAATATTTAAATCAAATTGTCAGGATAATTTGTAGTCTCTTGTTGTTGTTGTTTAAACGTAACTCAAACGTAATTTTTTGGTGATTTACCTTTATTTTTGAAATGATATGAAAAATCCATTCACGCCACATGCAAGAATAAGAACTAATCTTTTAAAGTATTATTTTGATTCAATTATCATTCACGTATCAACAATCATAAAACAAAATGTACGGAATTATGACAATTTCTAGGAAATTTTACTCTTTTTGTAGGTTGATGAGCCGTTGCTGTACATCAAAGATCGTCAAATAATTAAGTAGTTAAAAAGTCAGTATTTTATTTATTATTTAACAAATTACAATTCCAAAATAGTCAACTCATGTTAAATTTTACAGAATGCAATATATAAGCAGCTTGGTGTAAACGACCTAGCGCTGCACGTAACTTAGTATGCATAGCATTTGCCTGCCGCGTCGCTCAAGTGCGTCTTGCTCCATACAAACTAGCTAACTAAATAAAACCTTATCTTTTAGATACACTTTTACTTTTACGAGTATTTATAACAAACTTACTGCAGTCACGAGTCAGGCAAAGACTTGAGTAGGTATTTATTGGCAAATCACCTTTCTCTAAAAATCTGTACATACTTACATTCCACGCCGCTTCTGGCTTTGTAAGTGGATTTATGCTAAACAAAAACTAAAAGCCAGTTCTTAGCATTTTTTCGCTTTAAATACATTCGCTTACGCGCTTTGAAATGTTATATTTGCTTTACTATTTATTATTTATCAGCACTAGCAAACTGCTTAGATTTAATAAAGGAAATGAATTTATTTTTACGGGCCTAAAATCATTGCACTTTTGAACAACTATCATACGTGGTGTGATAGAGAAAATATTTTGATTAAGTCTGCAAATCCAAAAAAAATATTAAAAGCGCCGTTTTCTTTTAAATAAATATTTATAATCAAGATATCTGTGGCCACACATAACATAACATTTTCACTCTAGGTAGGACGGAGGGTATTTATTTATTTTTCTTGCCAAAAATAGGTAGAAATCGGTATTTTATACCCTTCGTCGCCCTGTCACACGTTTTGAAGCAGTAATGATAAAACCAGAATGATAAAACAAGTGTTTAAGATTATTTAAATGGAATAAAAATGTTGTGAAATAATATCGTAGTCACATGTCATTTACTGACGAAAAAGACATAAAATGGAGCAGTGTTGCTATAGTCAAAAACTTTAGTGGGTTGCAACTTTATGCATACCTATCATCTATTGGTAAACTTAGTGTAGAACGCCCCCAGCTCGATGGACCGACGACCTTAGGAAGATGGCTGGCAGTGGATGGTTAAAAAAGGCGGGAGATCATGCTCTTTGGCTTACGTCCAGCAGTGGACTGCAATAGGCTGACATGATGATGATGAAACAAATATAAATATATTTAAATAAATAAATAAACAACCGAATTGAGAACCTCCTTTTTATTTTGAAGGCGGTAAAAAATAGGGCGAATTACATATTTACTATTGTTGCCGTTACATACGAGTATCTAATCTGTCTAATAAAATGGCTGTCTCATACGGACAGACATACACTGGGACCTGTCCATAGAAAGTAATGTTCAAAACCATTTTATGAAAAAAAAGGTACTTCAAAATAATTAATATATATGACCCGGGTAGGCGTATACAGTATCAAATCTCGTGTATAAGCATTGAGTCGCTAAGAGCTATCCTTTGTCAAGTGCACGAGCTCAACTCAAAGTTAACTGATTGCGCGGAAAAATGCTTTATTCGCTAATGTACGTAAGTCACAGACGGACACATACCTGCCGTATGAGATAGCCATCCTTTTTGCTATTATTATGTATATTTTTTTAAAATACCTTTAATTCAAAAATTGTGTTTTGAGCATTACCTTCAATGGACAGGTCCCTGTGATACGGACGGAATAGACAAAATAATAAGAGTTTTTTGCCGTTTGGTTCCGAAACCTTAAAAAGACAATGTAAATACGTTACAAAAAAAAGATTTAATTACAATTTTTGATCAAAAATTTAGAGTACAGTCGAGAAGCGGCAGGTTAACCTACCCAAAAAGTTAAAGGTCATTCAACCGCTTTTCAAATTTAAGTCCGACATGTAGAGATCAATATCAATTGACAAATTTTGACGTTTTGTGGTAGGTTGACGAGCTGTTTTCTGTACATTAATTACTGAAAAAAAAAAAAAAACTGCTGATAAAAACATGACCTAGGTCATGATGGGTTAGGCCATTATTTAATAAAATTAATAGAATCAGGCGTTACTTAGCGGAAATCCAAAACTAAATAATTATGAAAACGTAATTATTTTGCTTACAATTTCTATTAAATATTACATAAAAACTTACCGGTGCCAAAGGGATCGGTTAGATAATATTACTTTAATTTGTATATTTCATATTGTGTTTAATTAGGTAGACGAAAGTCATGTTGAGTGTGTTTCTAACCGTAAATCTGTCTTTATGAGTTGGTAACTGAAATTAACGTGAAACGTAAATGTACGTATTTATGTTACTAATATCATTTATGCGGTAGCTACCGTTTATTATACAGTTTTATTAAAAGGTGGGTTACGTCAATTTATTTTTAAAATACCTCGAGGGAGTAACAAATCTTGACAAAACTCCGCCATTTGTTTTTACGTAGCGTTTTCTACGTCTTTAGTTTTTACCTTGTTCGGAGTTGCGCCACTTAACGTAGGTACCGTCAAGCCCAATATCTAGTAGCACTGCTAACAACTTTGCCGTGAAAACACTTTCAGCCACAAACATTGTACCTGATAGATATACCCATGAGAAAGAATGTTATGTGCCAAAGACACAAATAGCTCAGGGTGGCCGAGGAGATGAGGTAGTATTTTTTATTTCTCAAAAATAAAGCGCATACCCTCTCTTATTTTACTAAACGGCCTTATTAGCTTAAATTATAAATATTATTGCGATTGGATGATGACGACCCGTGCCGACTTGATACTAAACATCTATTTTTTTGTTCCAGGTTTTTTGTTTCACCTATTAAAAATATATCCTTTTTAGAACTGCGTAATTTCACTAATATGTTGACCAAACAAAAACAAAGTGTTTACTGTAAAAGAAAGACAAATTATAACAAGCACATCGATCGTTCTAGCGCGTCGGCCGTAGTTAGCAAGTTGACAAGTTCCGATGCAATTCGGCACGGGATATCGTGATCCGCCCTACACCATACCTCGTAGGTCACACTATAAGTTTTGCGTAACTTAAAAAAACAACATGTTATAACCAAAACATTATGTTTATTGCTTTTCAAAATACTCATCTTTACATTTAAAAAAAAATTTCATGCAATCGAACATTTTTTAAAACAGGAGGACCACAGATCTGAAGGCATGTTTTCTGAATCAGAATCGGAATCAGAAATATTTATTGTGGATCATAGGTTGATTATAGGTATACAATTGGTGATAGTATCACTATGTTCCGCCTGATAGGCATACAATAATTTCTTAATAACTATAAAAAAGAAAAACTGACAGTCTGGCATGCTTGAATAAAAATAAAATTTAACACAAAAATTTGATTGTTAATTGGTAATTTATAAAAATTATACATGTCGATATCTTAAAAATAATAAATAAATTTCAAGCTGTACAATACAATGTCATTATTGAGTTATTATAAAATTTAATAGAATTTTTCGGTTAGAATCGGTCGGTCAACAAAATTCCAAAGCAAAAAATAAAATAAAATATTAATCAAATCAAATTTTATCTCTCAAAAAGTCATCAACACTGTAGTAACACTTTGAAGCTAGAAGATTGGTTAATACTAATTTAAATGCATTTACACTTAGTTCTCGTATTGATTTTGGAATTTTATTACATATAGTGGGTATCATACAGAGAACGCTCCTACGCATAAGTGCAGTGCTCGAATTGTGAACAACTAACCTATTGTCTCGTCGACTACGATCATTTACATCTGTCATTTTTTTAAACCTTGTTGGATTGTTTTTTGCAAACATAGCTATTTCTCACACATACAATGATGGCAGTGTCAGGATTTTATATGTTGGAAGTAGGGTTTGCAGCTGTCGGTGGGATCGAGCCCAAACATTGCCCTGATGCATTTTTTTTGAGCACGAAATGCTACATCCCTATCCGTTGAATTACCCCAGAATATCACGCCATATCTTAGATGGGACGAAACAATTCCATGGTATGCTGTAAGTAAACCATCTGTATTTAAAACACATGCAAGTTTATATAAGGCGTAAGCGGAAGTACTAATCTTCTTACATAACGCTTCTAAGATATGAGCCTTCCAGTTGAGCCTGTTATCAATAGAATACTAAATCAATCAATCAAAAATAAATCAATAGAATAATAAATAACCCTAAAAACTTTGTCGAGTCTGTTTGACAAATAGTTGAATGATTATAGTGTATTGTCAACGGCATAGGCGCTATTCTCTGACTAAAATGTACCAATTTTGTCTTATTCAAATTAATGAGAAGATTATTATTGTTAAGCCATTCGATTATTAATTGTAAAGTGTCATTAATGTCTTTTTCATACATGTCAAATTTCTTACATCTTATAGTAGCTGTACTGTCATCTGCAAATAATGTCATAGTTTGCGGTATCGCTTTTGGCAGGTCATTTATGTAAATTATGAATAGTAAGGGTCCCAATACACTACCCTGTGGCACGCCATATAAGCTAGTTCTTTCGTGTGACCGATAAGTTTCTTCGTTTTTTGTTTCACGATTAATCTTAGTGATTTCAGTATCTTGTTTTCTATCTTTCAGATAAGATTCTATCAGTTGTAAAACATTTCCGAGTACTCCGTACGCGTGAAGTTTCCGTAATAATATTGAGTGGTCAACGTAATCAAATGCTTGGGTCATATCGCAGTAGATAGTGCAAATAGGACTCCTTTTGTCAACACTCGACAGTACAATATTTAAAAAGTCAAAGATAGCCATGTTTATAGTCTTCTTTTGTCTAAACCCTTTTTGTTCCTCAGTCAATATGTTTTGTTTTTCAAGATACATATACATTTGCTGATAAATGTATTTTTCGAAAACTTTTGAGAGTATGGGAATAAGAGCGATGGGTCTATAAAACTCCATCAGCTCTTTATTTTCTTTTTTGAATAGAGGCTTTACTATACTTATTTTTAAACTATTTGGGTAAATACCTTGGCATATAGGTACTAAGGTTTAAAATATAGCTTATATGTTTGCTTATATAATTGGCTACAGTCGTAACGACTCTAGTTGAGATACCATCATAACCAACGCTTGGAGTATTTTTTAGGGAATTGATTATTTTTATTATATCAGATGGTAGGCTAGGTGCCATAAACATTGAGTTACTTTTGCTCTTAATGTTGGTTGTGACGTTTATTCCTGAGCCTTGCAAAGGTTTTTTTTTATCGATAAAGTAGTCGTTAAAAGCATTAGCAATGTCATTGGAGTCTGTTAGTACGGTATCATTTATTCTAATCTTGTCTATAGAATTCTTAGTTAGATTTTTCCAACCAGTCTTTATTAAATCCCAGGTTGCTTTGGCTTTATTTGTAGACGTTTTAATTTTATATCCATTCTGTGCACGTTGTGTCAGTTTGATTATGGTCTTAAATACACGCGAATATTTTTTTAGTGCACTCGTATTCTCGTCACTTGGCTTGCATCTGGAGCGCCACAATAAACGTATTTTCCTTTTGCTACAGATTTTGATTCCTTTGGATATCCAATTTGGCTTTTTAGTTGTTTTTTTTACGACAACTTTAAAAGGAAAACACATATCATAGAAAAGAAGAAACAATTCCATAAAATTATTGTAAGCCTCGTTAGGATCATCAGTTGAGTACACTTCCGAAAAAGACAAACTCATTAGACAGTTTTTAAATTTTGAAATGTTTTCTGGATTATAATCACGTCGTCTTAAACGCCAGTATTTTAATACGCAATTTCTTTTGATTGGTATTTTAAGTATCTGTGCTGTGTGGTCTGACAAAGCAAATTCTATAACCTCCGATTTACATCCTTTACTAAAGTCATGCGCAAAATTATCTAAACATGTTTTGCTAGCAGGTCTAGTTGGCTTTTTAATTTCTAATTTTAGATTAAAGCTTAAAAGGAGACATTCAAAATCTCGAGTCGTACTATCACGTGTTAAGGTATCAATGTTAAAATCCCCTGTTACTATAATACGGCTTTTATATTTGTTAGTCAAAACAAGTAACATTGCTTCTAATTTTTCAAAAAATATGTTTAAGTTGGTAGTCTTAGGTATCCTATAAATACATACAACAATAATTTTATGGTCAATTAGTTCTACGGCACAACACTCAAATACTCCTGAAATTAAAAGTTTAACTACTTCAGGAATGTCTTTCCACTGATGGCCATTTTTAATTAATATACATGCTCCTCCTCTACTACTGTTTTTTCTGCTAAAACATGATGCCAAAGAAAAATTTGGTAAATTTAAAAAAGTCTCATACTCAGCCATAATAAAATGTTCTGTTATGCAAACTACGTCAACACTGACATCCCTCTCGTGCAGTTCTTCAAGAGAAATTGCAAGTAGATCTGACTTACTAATAAGGCCAGCAATGTTCTGATGCAGTATAATAAGGTGTTTATGTACGAAAAAACTTAGTCATCGATTCTTTGGTGTTAGTAATGGTTAGTTGCCTTGTAGTCATATCATTTGTTTGGTTGTTAGTATTATTAGTAACATATTCTTTTAAGTCGGATTCACTGTTTAAAAAGTTACGTATGTCATTCATTGTATTAAAAATATCTCCAAAAATAATGTCTAATCCCTGATTCCAAATGGTACCACTATAAATATCAAACATTGATTTGTCATGTTGAATGTTTAAATTTGAGTCTAATAAATACACATGCTCGTGTGTCAACATATCTAAGTACAATAAATTGTTGAAATGCTCAACTCGCCAGTTATACATACTGGTATAGGCACCGAGTTTGTACGTAGGAAGACAGATTATAATATTAGTATGTTTGAGTGGCAAAATAGTATCCCTAATATATATAACTAAATCAACATAATTCTTGGTTCTTATAAAGTCTTCTTCACCAACAAATATAACACAATAATCATTCATCGTATAATTAACTAATTTTGTTTTCAGTCCGGATAGCTGATTTTCTATACCGCAGTTCGGCATCAGGTAGTGACATAATGTATAGTCATCAGAAAATGTTCGTTCCGCTCTCAGTAGGATATTATTACGCTTATTGGTGCTAAGTATACATAACTTGTGGTTTTCGCGATTCTTAGATATTGGTCTATTTTTGTCATCTTGTTTATGTACTTCATGAGTCGTTAATAAATCCTGGTTATTAGACACACTTAGATCTGTCGTATCTTTTTTTGATGAATTTGTAGTGTTGTCGATTTGAGACGATTTTGTAAGCACTGGGGACTTATCGAATTCACTAAAGGGAATAGCAGTCTCAGGTCGTCTTCGAGGCTGTTTATGTTTTTTAGAGCTGTCGCAAGTTAACTCCGTGCTGCTCAGTGGCGACCGACATAGTGATTTTAGCGTTTCATTTTCTTTAGTTAATTTATTAATCTGTTGGTGTAGTTTATTATTTTCTAGTAAAGTGTTATCCAACTCATTCTGTAATACTTCATATTTTGAGCGAAGTAATCCAATATTTTCTCTCAGGTCTTGTATTTGAGTTGAATCTATTACATTGAAATCGACACTTTTAGATAATATCTTATTCGTGGTGTCTAACGATTGAAGTAAGTCATGGCGGCCGAGCAGAACTTGTGAATCGTCCATCCCAGAGATTGGAGAATCATCTACACTAGTGGTCAGTGAGACGTCCAATTGAGAATCGTCGGCACCTGTGGTGAGTGAGACGTCCACTCGAGAGGTGGCTGGTGATGCTGAGGCAGTCTGTAAGCTGTCATCCGCTCCAGTGGTCGGAGAGACATCCTTTCGAGAGACAGCTGGTGTTGCTGAGGCGGCTTGTGAGGATTCAATATGCGTAGACAGCTTGCTAGAAATGGGACTCATGCTGTTTTTTGTAGGGAACGGTTTTCTCCTCAAGGTAACGTTGGAAGAAGCAGAGCTACTAGGTGTTGAGTGCCCTTTTAATTTTTGTGCGCATGTTTTACATTTCCAGTTCTTTTTGGCGTCTACATCTTTAGCCGGTGTAGTTTCTCCGAGTATCCAATACAGTCATATTCGTAATTTTTGCAACATATTGAGCACAACACCGTATCTTTAGAGTCAACTATTCGCTTGCATTTAAAACAAGTGACCGACAGCGTCCTCTTACGAGTGTCCATCGTACTTTTAGGTTTAGATTTCGACATATTATTCAGGTTGGTCAATGAGTTTAGATGCGTCAGTTAGTTTCTTGTTTTTGGACCAGATGTAGTTACGTGCAAAATAAGTTCTGTGAGCTGATTGGTCCAAGCCTCTAGTGTTGGGTAGCGGAACTATGAACTGTCAAGAGCCCAGCCAATAGATCGATTACAGAGTGTATGGGCAAAGCGACCTCTGGCGGGGAATGGATTTTCTATTTGTTCAATGTGGGGTTGATTGAGACGATTTGTAAAGATGTACTTTCTCACCGACAGATGGAGGATGCGCATCAATAACACGATTCACATACAAAGTAGTGACACCTAGTGACGAGTAGATCAACACGCAGTATGATAGCAAAATGAATCATCAGCTGATCTTTGTTTACGTTTATTGTTTGAATTCGTAACGACAGAGCAATCAGTTTTTCCACTATTTTTATCGTTCCGCAGTCACTCACTAAATTTGAATAGTGTGTAAATTACAGATCTTGTAACTATCATTAGTTTTAGTATAAACACTCACTCCTAAATCGGCGATAATATCCACTTAGTACACAAAAACAAAAACACATAATAAGACAACAAATTCTTGAATGTTTCATTTAGATAACGTTTGTGGCATTCTATTATATACGGTTCTTTGCACTATTGTATATTCGTATCACTTTTATAATGCACAAGTATTTTTAATTGGCAAAGCATTGCGGAGAAGACGTGAATCGCGTGCGCCACCTAGCGGCGGCTCAGTTGGACAGGTTCAGGTGGTTCTACGTGCTGATTGAACGCTATCACTGCCTCTTCGGAGTTGGTAAAAGTCTCTCATCAAATCTTTGATTTTGGGGAAAATACAGAAATCACAGGGTGCTAGGTCGGGGCTATGCGCAGGATGGGTGACGAGTTGTACTTTTTCGGAAGCTAAAAATGACTTTGTTTTGTTGGCCGTGTGTGAAGAAGCGTTGTCATGATGTAGGAGAACGCGGCTTTTGGGTCGTCTTTCGCGAACTTTTTATAACACCCTGGGTAAACAAATGGTAGAATACCACTCGGCATTAACACTCTTTTGATCTTCAAGTGGAATTGTATAGATGGGACCCATAGCTGAGAAAAAAAACGCGATATTTTTTTTACCAACGTTTCTCGTCTGCCTCATTTTTGTTGGCCTGTTCTCATTTTTAAACACCCATTCACAAGATTGCTGTTTTTTTCGGGTTCAAAACAATAAATCCACGTTTCGTCTTCTGTGACAATGTCTTAAACAGCATTAGAATGTCCGTGGTCGTACTTCAGTAGCATCTGTGAGCACCATTCCACGCGAGCCCGCTTCTGCTCCGCTGTCAGTTCATGAGGGATCCAACGACAGCAAAGTTTCCGAACTTTAAATTCTTCGTGTAAAATTTTCAGAATTTGGCTCATACCAATCCCCAATAGTCCTCGAATTGTCTCATAGGTAATCCACGGGTTTTCTTCTATTAGCCGCTTAACAGTAGCCACATTATTTTCGTTGACGGCTTGAAGGCCGCCCTCCACGAATTTCGTCATGTAAAGAAACTCGACCTCTCTCAAATTCAGCAAACCATCGCTTTACGGTGCTCAAACAAGGTGCTTCTCTCCCAAAAGCATTTTGAAGACGAGCGCCACAGTCTTGCGGAGAGAGAGAACTTTAAAAATAATTAAAAATCATCGCTCTAAAATCTTTTCAACTTAATTCCAATTTCGTTGCGTACGTCGTGTAACTTTGATGTGTGATAAAAAACAATTGACAAATAATTTCCCGCCAATTGTTTTTTTTATTACTAAAAAGGTTGCAACGTTTAAAAAAATATAACATTCGAAATTCAAATAGTTCCGATTAGCTAGAAGTGCAAAACTCTTAGTGTGCCTCATGTATTTCGTTTACAAATGGTTTTGTCATTATTCAAACAAATTAAGAGGGTATGCGTTAAAAAAATAACCTAAATTTTTTGGGACACCTGTGAACTGTCTACTTAAATTAATAATAAGACTTTTTATAAATAGATTGAGGCACAACAGTTTTGAAATTAACTTTAGCAAATATCAAGTCATCGCCTAAACATTAAGTCGTAGTTATTTTTCCGTCAAACTCTGTTTTGTATAATGTGTTAACTAATGGAAAAGCAATAACAGTAAACATTTCTAGAGTTCTCAACGCAATGTAGTGCCAAGTGGTCGTCGGTTTACGTCTCTATCGGGCAGTAGTACGCGAAGTTCCCGCCAGGCGGCGCGTCGGCTGCTCGTTGAAGCTTTTCTGCTAACGAGAATTCACTTGCAGGCGCGTAAACAAATGCTCCGCGATGATACATGTGCGTCACTATTTAGATGTAACGTAAACACGCTGGAAAATGCCGCGATATATCAAGGACCAAATGTTTTGATAATCTAACAAGTAACATACATACATGTTTATACATCCAACATTGTAACATAGTTTTCAAAACAAAATAATTTCACAGTTGGCGAGAACATAAAACCTAGTAGTTATTATTAACATATTACCTGCGTTTGGGTATAATATTTATATAAAATACAGTTACTGCTTTAATTGAGTCGTGCCTACCTACGCTTTAATTAACGTAATTACAAAAAAAGATCCTACGTAACGTTATGTAGAGCAATATTAAAAGCTTTTAAAAGTCCTACCTATACTTCAAAAATATTCTAATTATGAAAATAAGGCGCGACTAATTAATAAAATATTGCCAACTAAGTGTTTTATTCGAATAATCTAAGTTGGTAGTCATTAGGTACACGAAACTGCGGTCCCTATCTCCCATTTATAAGTATATAAATCAAAGGTTCCTACCTACTATAATAAAACAAAAACCGCGGACTCATAAAGCCTTTTGAGCCATTCTTTTGTAGAAGGAAAATCCTAATAAGTGTAATGGCTAGGAAATGAACTAGACTCTGTTAAACCTTCAAAGAAACCAAAAAAGGTATTTTTGGTGGCAAACTAAATTCTGTTACCAGATTTCCCTTTGCAAAGGAATTCCATTAATGTTGGAAAGGGCACTCTCTTAAAAAGTGTGACGCAAGATACCTGTCTATATTTTCTTTTTCTCTGTAATTTAAATAGACCCCAATTTAGCTGCGACCTTCTTGTGAAAAATGAAAAAATAAATAAGAAAAGATAGATGTGGTGAATAGTTATTGTAATGAAGAAGATACGTTCACGTCGCTTGTGCCCTCGAGTGTCGATCAAGGCGTGATAAAGCGTGTATGTGGAATTGTACCAACTTTCGCGTTCTCGTGTTATTTGCTGAATCATAAAATGGAACGCGCGGCGACGCTTAGTAACGTTCGTTACGATTTCATCTCGGTCAGCAAGTCACGAAAAAAAAAGATTTTATGCTATTTTACAAGCTCAGCTACTTTATCATTATTATGAGAAGCGGCGCAATATTGTAGATAATTTTGTTAAACATAAAGAGACTTAGCTTAGTAAATATCGTCCTATCTACCGTCCGTGAATGGTATTAATTGAATATTTAAATGAGTAATGAGCAACTAGTCCAGTTGTAAAAGTTTTTGGAAAATAGGGTAAATATAAAATGAATATTATATGAAATACAAGGTTTGATTCAACAGATATGACAAAATCCTTAAAATATGTAAAATTTCACGGCATTATAAAATGACAACAAAGCATCAAATAATTATTAAAACAATTAATAGCTTTTTGCTAAATTATACTTTAGTGACAAAAAGGACTAAGGATCCTAAGTATCAGCCAAAAATAGATTAGAATGGTTTTTTTTCATAACCGATATTTTGTAAACTTTGGCCTGTTGTTTTTTTTTTAAATCTGTGGCCTATTTGAATTTATTATTTGTTCCTGTCGAGACAAATTTCTGTAAAATATATGCAAAATGTTTCAATTTAGAGAATATACATTTCAATTTAGACTTTTACATATTTCCGTACCGTTAAAGGTATTGCGTACCTCCTAACTTATACTAAATACACAAACAAAATAGGATATACTCACATATTTACACATTTATTACGTTTGTATGTTTCTCTAATTTATTTTAAAATAAAAAGCGGCCTAGGTATTTTTGCAAACACCTACACAGCTGACATTTACCGTCTCGAATCAAAGTAGGCGTCAAATTACTTACACTTACCGAGTTTAACTCGGTACGCGTTTTCTTGCTATGAATAACAAAAACCGACAAATAGAGGCTTTACCCATTTATACTTAGAAATACAGTACAAAATATATTGTAATATTGCCCAGGCAATATATGGGATCGTTTGAACACAATTTTCATGATCACCAAGTAAATCGCAAGTAGGCAACAAGATAGTCAAGTGCGTGCACGTACTTGCCTTGCTGGTGGATTTTCTATTTTAGCCATTAAACTTGTCAAAACATCGCGGGTATAACTTATTACCAAAATTTCAATAAAACTTAATCTCTTTTTGTCTTGCTAAACAAGACGCAATAAAAAAATTACATGTAAACTAAATCATCATCATCATCTTTTTAAATGAATTTTGATTGAATACAGATTTTTTAATGAATACAAAGCTTTTAAGGGGTGATTCGGCCAATCTGGAAGCCTATGTTTAGCAGTGGACGTCCTATGGCTTAAATGATGATGATGATGATGATGAAGGGGTAAATGTATTGACGAAAGTCAACATATTCACATTTTGCAATTAGTCAAGGTTTGTGATAATTCTCTAAAAATGCAGATAGTAACATATTTAATACGTTTTAGTTTGACTTTATTCGACAAGTATTTTTTAATAACGATGGTAAAATAGGATATCGGTGATTTACATCATTTACCTAATTTATCTAGCATCAGCGTAGTAGCCAAAAATACTATTAATACATTAAAATTAGGATTTATTGTATTACTTACTTAATTGTTCAAATAATGTGTATAAAAGTCATGTAAAATACAGTCTAACGAGGAACTCATAAAGCAGTATTACTTTACCCTCGTTTTGTTTTTGAGTATAGATTCTGACATAAAACGACACTTCATAGGTAAACGTAGATACTGTTTAGCGTTCATGGTTAGGTAGGCCCCTGGCTGCGTTCAGTAATGCATCTATGTAAATCAACTAAGTCATTAACTTTGTAGATCCCCGTCAGGTGCACTAGCAAACGTAGAAACTGTTACTGTTTGTGCAATAGGTACACAGAAAAGCATTTGATGAAAATGGTTCTCCTATGAATCATTTTCGTTAGTGTTGTTAGGCATTTCTACCTCTGTAATGCCTACTAGTTCCGCCGTTTACAGGATGAACCCAAATGTAATTTTTGTTTTCACACGATTTCTTTTATCTTTAACTGGCTTTTTATTGCTTGAGGAAAAATTTACAAAAGTCAAGTAAATGTCTGTTGCCATAAAATAAATCATCTAGCCGATCGTGTTATACTCGTAGTCATTTTGTAAACCGATAATCACATTGAATAAAAAACTTTTTTTGAGATAAAGAAAGGTGATTTAGAGATATAATAAATATTTAGAAGAATTGTATGATAGTTTGCTATTGTATTCAAAACAAACAGATATTTATCTTGTTTTTATCTAATCCTTGGGTTGGTAAAACGAATGTGATTTGGGCAATGTTCAGAATTGAGAAAAGATGTACAAGTCCTGTTTTTCAGATTGAACTCAGTTGAGTTACATAAAATAGAAGCAAAAATTAGTTTTTTTACAGTTGGCCAGTATTTAAGTAGAGTTGACACTTTCAAGAGTTGAACCTTTAATATCACTTGTGAATATTACATGTTACTTTAAATGATAGCACATTTGAATTACATTTTCAAGTGTTTGATACACAATTTTTATACTTTTATTTAAATTAAAAGAGATTTTAGTTATAAAAAGTTTTATTTTATCACAACATATTGAAGTTTACGGCAGTAGTTTTTCAATTAAAAGATTTCTATCAAAAGATTTCTACGAAATATTATAGACGTAGAATAACGAGTTTGTCAATTTCGGCGAACTAAGGCAGTTTTCAGAGAAGGTTGGCATTCACACGTCGCGTGACAGTACAAGTTAACAACGTATACTTTCCACTTTCTATCCTTTAAATATTAGAAAATAAGGGTCAAAGTTTCATAGCAAAAATTGAATCATACCTGCGGCTATAATTAGGAGAATTGTTCGTTGGTATCCCTAGAGCCTGATGTAATGACATAACCTACACTCGCATGTACACCAGTTCACTCTTGTATACTCATAATACATAATCTGTATAGATAGCGTATAACATGTCTGCTTATACGAAATGATTGTAAGTTGTTGCAATGTAGTTCTTATACATTTTGAAAATAAATGCTAGGATCTTTTAAATATGGTGTTTCAAATAGCAGAGCAGTTTCCAACATTAAGTCTTACATTGCGAAGACTTATGAAATAGGTAAGTTTTATACATGCTGATGTGCATGGTAAGTTATTGTTTGGAAGAATTTTTTATTTTTATTATTATATAATTAATATACAGGCAAATCAATATACAGATCACTATGCTTGGTCAACTTGCTTAACAGATAAAATATAACTACGACGCTTGGAGTTAAATATATCAATATGGTTATAACGATCATTATGTGTGTTGCAAGCACGGACAAGAAAATGATTTTTCGAACAATTAGTTCTGCAGAAAGGAGCAGAGAAAACTGCGTTGGAGCGAGCATTCAACCTGGGGCATCTGAATGAAATACGAATGAGCAGGAACGGAGAATCTATACAGTTATTTATAATTTTAAACAAAAACACCTGATCCTTATGTTCACGCCGTAATTCCAGTGACTAAAGTTGCGCTGAATGGTCTCTAAATTTATAACTCAGTCTTCTTAGGAACTTATTTTGTATCCTTTCCACCTGTTCTATATAAGTCGCATAAATAGGGTTCCACACCGTAGATGTGTTAATAACATAATTCTTACACCTAAGAGATATTAATGCTGTATGTTTCTTTGAATAAATAAATAAAAAATAAATAAAAAATTGTACTAGAGATAAAGTAAGTTAAATAAATTCCAATTTATTTGAACACAAGGTAGAGTTAAGAGTTTTTACAATCCATCATCGCGGCATTCGGGGTATACACAACTTTATTCTGTGATTTGTAAATTATGTTATTAAACGTAAAATAAAAACTTTTCTTCTTTTTTGGGAATTTGGGATTAGGATTTAATCTAGTGCTAGTGCCGAGTAGCAATGTCGCAAGAATCTACGGTCTATGACTATTGTCAGCCTTTTTAATCAGTGTGGAGGCTATTTTGTTAGTTATTTGTGACAAAACATTTATATTTACATTTTTTTTGTATTTTTACTATAATTTTTTATGCTGATGTTGGACATTATTTAGTTAGAAAAGCTATTTCTAGCTTATTAAACTGTTTGATACTGGATCTTTGTCGAACACTACAAAGTCCACGCGATCGGCGATCAATGGCATGTTATAGCATACTTAGGTTATGAATTTTGGTCAAAATGCTTTTTAAAGGCAATATGACTTGGGCTAGAGAGATTGTAACTTTAAGGAAACTATTGTTAAGTTAAGTTTTACATTATTATCTACTTATTTATTTGATTAATATGCAACGAAAGAATAATAATTAAAAAAAACTAGTTATTACTTTCTGTAAATATCATAAATTGCAAAGTTTAGCATTAACGAGTAAGCATTACATTTTCCACGATAAACTTTTTCAGTTAACATTTTATTTCTAAAATATTTCCATACGCTGAGAATTAATGTGTTTTTCGTCTACTTATACATATAAGAGGTAGACAGAAAATTTTCTTAGGCGCTGTGTTTTGTAGTGATACAAAAAACGCGGACGTTGTCACGAAACCAAAATTGTTGATATAACAAATTTACTCTTTCTGAGAGGTCACTGGTAATTGTATTGACCTAGAGATAAATAATAAAGGGTTTATCTGGAGGTAATGTTGTTATTGAATGACGGCGAACACCTACTCGTACGTACAAGTGTACGCCTAGACATCAAATAGAAATTTACCTATTAGAGGGAAAGCCTTGGTGTTCGTAGCCACATTTCCGGAAGAAACCAAACCTATATTATGTAAAGTAAATTATGGAATGTAAAGTAATAAACTACAATAACTTGAGCTAACTTGGGTGTAAGGGGCCCAACCAATACCAAAGCCGCCGGGGTTTTTGGGCCGAAGCCAACCTCACCTGCCAGTCGGTGCACCTGCTAAACAACGGACGAGGCTCTGGCGCAGGCTTTCCCTTCGGGGTTGGAGGGTCGGACGGCAGTCGCTCCTGTAAAAGCCAACCCTGTCACACAACAATGGTGCGTAAAAGTAAAGAAATTGTCACCGATAGGGCGCCGCCGCAAAACGGCGCGCAGGAGCATCGCCCGACTCCTGTGACAAGTGGGCTAGGGCTACCGTGCTACGGGCGGTCACGGCCAAAGACGCGAGCCCCACAACGGAAACTCCGCTTCGCAATTTAAATATTTGCACGCTAACGCTCTTCGCCGCATGAAGAATCGTAAAGCTGTCGGAGCCGATGGAGTCCCAATCGAAGCCTGAAAGGCGATGGGCCCTCTTGGTGTGGACATCCTAACCTACTTTTACAACCGCATACTTTTAAGCGGGCTAATCCCGAGCCAATGGAGAATGAGTATTATTACTCCGGTCTTCAAATGCCCCTTGCATTTCATCAGTGCAAGAGTGCGGCAACTACCGCGGTATAAAGGTCATGTCCCACACCATGACGCTCCTTGAACGGATTGTGGACTCCCGGATCCGACAGGAGTGTGATGTCTCGGAGTGTCAATATGGGTTTGCACTTGCTCTTTCTTGATCTGCAGAAGGTGGTGATCTGGTAGGCACTGAGATCCAAAGGGGTCCCCGAGGCATATATTGACATTATTCGAGACATGTACCGCAGCTCCGATTCTACGGACCGCTGTTGGCGACACCAAGCCGTTCCCCATCACCGTTGGAGTACACCAGGGTTCCGTCCTCAGTCTGTTTCTGTTTAGTGTGATATTAGACGTTGTGTCAGACAGCATTAGATACTCACATAAGCAGCCACTATGGCTGCTGATGTATGCTGACGGTATCGCATTGGTGGACGCGGACAGGGGAAGGCTGGTGAGACGGGTGAATGAGTGGAAGCAGTCATTTGGGAGCGGTGGTCTGAAACTCAATGTTGCGAAGACCGAGAACCTGGCCTGTAACTCTACAGATCCAACGCCCGTTCGCATAGGCGGAGACAAGGTCGAGCGTAAGGACCAGTTTAGATACCTTGGATCTGTACTTCACGCGTCGGGAGACATCGATTGCGACGTCAAAGCACGCATTGCTGCTGCGTGGGCCAAATGGCGAGAGGTGACTGGTGTCATTTGTGACCCCAGAATGCCGGTTAAGCTTAAAGGACAGATCTATAAGTCCATCATTTGGCCTGTCCTTTTATACGGCATTGAAGCATGGCCGCTACTTGACACAAGCAGGAGCTGCGTGTCACGGAGATGAATATGCTGCGGTGGATGTGCGGAGTCACGCGAAAGGACTGCGTTAGGAACTCGCGCATCCGCGGTAGCCTTCGTGTCCGTGATATTGCAGACAAACTGCAGGAGAGTCGCCTACGCTGGTACGGCCATGTTTTGCGGAAACCGGCAAGCTACGTAGGAAACAAATGTCTGGCCATGCCGCCACCGCCAGGTCCTGGCAAAAGGGGTAGACCCAAGAAATGCTGGCTTGCCGTTGTGTAGGCTGACATGCGTGCCAATGATCTCACAACTAGAGACGCTCAAGACCGCGCGAAGTGGAGGAGTAAATCAAGGAAAGCAGACCCTGGGCTCCAAAGCAATGGCTTTGGACGCAACCGGGATTGACCGGGATAGATGAAAAAGAAGAAGAACTTGAGCTTAGTTAACTTATCGTCTGAAATTCTAATTAAAAGTGAATGTACGAGTAGTATTTATTCCACGTATATTTTAATAAGTGCCAGTTCTGGTCAAAACATTTATATTTAGACATTTAAAAAATACTAAATATAAATATTTATGTGTAGGTACGTAACAAGTAGGTTTTTGTTTAATTCCTTTTAACTTTAGGTAGGGAATAAGAAATAATCGGAAGTAGAATTTCTTGTCAAAATAACTGGAAACTCATAATACCGCAAGTCCAGCAGTTTAACACGGTTTCAGTAGAGTTAGTCGAAGCATCAAAGGCACTTTGACATCATTTAATTCAAGGATAGAAATGATTTGTGGTTTTAAACTGTACGCAAATACCATACAGAGATCTGGCCTCTCGCATCTCTCTAGTTACGTCCGCCCTAGATTTAAATAGATTGTGGTCCCCAGTAACTCGTTCGTGTGTCATGTACTTATAATATAACCAAACTCTAAATCCCTCCAGGTTGAATGTTTGGCTTAATTGAATATGCATTTAACGCTAATCTAATCCTTCCAGCCAATTTACTAAGTTGTCCCGTATCAGCAAAACAGAGGCAAAACGAAATCCGAATAAAGTAATTTTATTTTAACTAGATATATTGATTTGAGGGATATTAATAACACTACTTTTTTTGCTTCAGTATAAGTGTGAGTGAACTTTTTGAAATTCAGTTTTATAAGAATTATAAGATGGTAGCTAGGAGGTATTTTTCAAGGAATTTAAGCTTGAGTTAAAAAGTATAGAAAAGTTCATCGGTAGATAGGCATAACGATCAATGTAGAAATTCGTTACCTCACCAAGTGTCGTTAAAATGAAGTGCGGACTTGGTGATAGTAATAAAATTAACATTTCCCGAAGAATCGCCGCCAATTAGGTTAGCGGCTCAGCGTCTGCTCGCCTTAGTTCGCCTGCTCTCATAATATATTCGCCGGCTTTGGCCTGAAAAATACATGTCAATGTTTTGTCAATTCTAAAGTCATAAAATAATAATAAAATAATAACTAAAACCTTTATTAGAAAATCCCTAACGTAACATTTGTGAATAAATAAATTAACAATATTTGATGGATGTATCCGTTTAACACAACTGTCAAGTCTACCTTTTACAAAATTGTATTTGGTGAAATATTTAAAAAAATATATATAAAAAATAGAATCTCACGAAATATGATGTGATGTAAAAGCACTTTTATCGTAATCTTAGAATAACGCAAAAACTTTCGGGATTTATCATCATAGATAAATACTTACTTTTTATTGTACACCATACAAAGAATCATCATTATCAGCCTTAGGAAGTCCATTAGGCAGACATACTCGTAGACCGCCACAGCGAGCGGCTTCGGGCCGTTTGCGTCCAGCGGCTGAACGCAACCTTCACTTAGCTAGGTCATCAGTCCAACGCGTGGCCTTCCAGTTGGTGGTCGCCACTTGAGAACCGTTTCTTCTTGCCACTTTAGCTTTAAAATTCGAAATGAGGGATGAACCCTTAACGTTTCTGCAAGCTTTGCTTAGATGATTGGTGAGATTGTGAAAACAATTTAAAAAACAACCTTAGCTGAAAGGTCAGTTATTTGGTAATTCCCGCACTGGTTTTATAATTTACTAGCCTTAGATGAGATAAAAAAGAATAATTATCTTCTTCCTACCGCTTTGTCCGATTCCTAAGCCAAGATAAAAAAGGAGGACATTTTTTTCTAGGGTTTTGTTATGTTCCTAAGCACAGGAAAAAGTTAAAACCGGCCAAGTGCGAGTCGAACTAGCGCACCGAGGGTTCCGTACCAACTAGGTATGTAAACAATTCGTCTATAACGGGAATCGAGTCTCAAAGATATTAGGACGGCTCCTAGTCTATTTTTCATAGAACAGAAATTAAAATGATCGAGAGCGAAAACTAAAATGTCTTAAAGCTCTTACTCGTGAGGTGGCATCTGGTGTTCTCCTTGCAATGTCAAAAAGGTTCACTTGTGGCACTAACCTTCAGAACACCACTGACGTCATGCTTACGTCGAGTCGCGTTCAAAAAATCATAGGACGGTGACAGACGGGAGTCTCAACCGTGTATCGCATACCAAAAAAAAGTTCAGAGTACTGTCAATAGATTGAAAGGGTTTCTATGATCTCTGCGCGTAAGGTCTGTTTAATCTGTGCGTTCACCATATGATTCTGACATTGCGTGCGTGTGTGCGTGTTGTTAAATAATTTTGTTTGATCAATGTTTAAGTGAAAATACATTAGAATAGTGCTTAAATCGATAAAGTGGGTGTGTTTAGATGGATTTGCAGCATTAGTTTGCATAATGGAATGATATTTCAAGGTAAATTTTATAAAATGTAAACAAATATTTTGGCGGCCGCCTTTGCTCGAGATTTTTGGTTAGTTTCAATATTAATTCGATAAATTCATATCAAATAAATCTATTTATAGAGTCAGCAACGTAATTTATTAAATAGAGTTGTTTTAATAAGCCATAATTACTTACAATATCGAAATATTTAGCGCGACGGCTAAAATGTATGATTTTGTTGGTCATTTTTAGAATATCAAAGTTTAATCCTTATCCTTTATTTTATGATAAATCTAAAGTAAATTTTATAAGCTTTATGAATATACATTTACTTTTTAGGAAAAATAAATGAGTTTTGTTCTACACAATATTTGTTCGAGGTACCTACCGATTTTAGGGTGATTATGCAGCGGTATTTTCATTTACCTTAATTATGTATTAATTATTTACTTTTCTTACATTATTATTTCAAGAATAACAATATTATGAATCATTCTTTGTAATTCAGTCCTGTTTTTGAGGCTAATTGGCCAACTTAATGTTTTGCAAAAAATTATTTTCCCGTGTTGGCGGGTGGTCTGCAAAAGACTTTTACCAAAAAAAGCCATTATTTAGCAAAATTTTTATGGAGTTGACTTTTTGTTTGTTTGTGCTTAAAATCCATTGTAAATTCGTATTGATGAATAATGAAATAAATGAAAGGCAATCTCTCGATAGAATATTGTTTATTTGGTAGATAATTACCTTTTTTTGCAAAAATCGGGGAAATTTGAAGTCAGCTGGATTCATGTCGCTAATAAATCGCGTAGTTAACTCGAATTGCATAATTTAATACATAATAAAATAGGTTGATTCCAAAGGTATACAATACAACCCCCTTAGATGCCGGCTAAGCCACCATATGTTAGTTTGACCCAAAACGCGTCATTAATTGCATTATCTGCATCATGCGCTGCAAGTTGTGCCAATCTCACCTATCAAGGGATGCAGTTCCGTGCCAAAGGAAGGGATTGTAGCGCACGGAACGGCAACGGCGCGCTTAGCCACTTCCAAGACATTATTTTAAATTTTTTGGCGGCAAAACCATCTTTTGCTTTTAATTTTGAAACTAGGAGGCCCAGAGATTTGTAATTATTGCTCGTGTGTACTTCAATTATAACGTAATATTTGATCTTTAAAACGAATCTCTATGTTATATAGTTACAGTAATTCATCATGTGGTACGAGTAGCCCGTGTTACGTGTACCAGCTTACACATACTTATCGGTTCGTAGCTCAAACATTTTTCAAGCAAAATTTTTGATAAATTTGAAGTCTTTAATTTGACTATAAATTTTGAGGTGTAATTGTAGATCAAATAATTATGAAGATACAGCTGTGCTAGCCAGAGACACGAGTCTCTATAGTCGTAGTTTCAACAGTGTTTGAGTGAGATGGTTAGTTTTGTTAGTTCTTATGGCTTTAATAACGATTTAAATTTCTGACTATAGTCTAAACTCCAAACCTCGCGAATTTGCCTTAACGGCATGTTTCAGCTGAAGACACGTTTTTCCAGCTTACACAAAAAAACAAAGTATAGTAACGAAGTTGTAGTTTCTTCTAAAATTATAACTGAAACGTTCGATGGCTTCTATTCAACTTTAAAATATGGCATACTTAGAATTTATCTTTGTCTAATGAGGAAGCTGTGGACACACACAATGTTGAATTAACTATAATTACTGCTCTATTCAGAACTTCAATTCAGAACAGACACATTTTGAGCTTATATAATGACAATACTTCGTATTACAAAAGTGGTAGAAATGTAGACTGACTGAAGACTCATAGGCGCTAGACCATTTTGGAGCATTATAATACCTACATCCAGTGTTATTATCTGAATACCGAGGTTTCCTCACGATGTTTTACAACTTTAGTTAAACAACAAATATTAAAACCAGTCAAGCTTGACCTAATGCCCCGAACTTAATGAAAGAAAATACGGCAAGTTAGAAAACCTCGGTGCGCAAGTCCAACTCACGCTTGGTCGTTTTTAGGGTTCCTTACCTCAAAAAACCCTTATAGGATCATTTTCTGTCCGACTGTCTGTCTGTCTGTCTGTCCGGATGTCTGTCAAGACCCTTTATTTTAGTAACGCGTAAAGGTATTGAGGTAAAACTAAAAGCATATAATTAGGTCCACAGTACCTTGAAGCTGTGAAAAATCAATCTTCTATGTTAACGTACAAAAAGATACGGCCGTTTGTGCCGCAAAAAACAAAACAAAACATCTCTGTTTAGACTAATAGTCAACTGGTAGAGATTGCCTCATGGCATTAAGTCCACCTTTTGTATGATTTTTAAAACTCTGCAATAAAGTCTAAATAAAAAAAACGTTTATTTCGACACTCTCAAGGGAAAATTCATAGCGTCTTATGCTACAAATATAGGAAATTAACTGATAACTATACAATTGCAATTAAGTTTTGTAATTCATTTGTAATTAAGTTGCGAGACTCGATTCCCGAACTATTTATAAATGTTTACCTACTTACAAATGTGTATAGAACTCTCGGTGGGCGAGTCCGACTCGCATTTGTCCAGTTTTTTTTAAGTAGACGGATATTAACTCTCTATATTATTAGTGTGTACATTATTACAATGGAAGTAGGCGGTGTTTATCTTCATAAATAAATTATGTATAGAACTAATTTACTATAAACACCACACCCACGTCGTTTTACGGCTCCACATTCATATTTATTGAATATTACTTATTCATGTCAGATACATGAGATATGTCGCAATATTAATATTATTTACAAAGGAAGGGTATATAATAAGATATCATTCTCATGGAGGACAAACGATAGCCCCAGAGAAATAATGAGAACGGAGCGATAAAAATTTGCCCGTCTAAAAAGGTTTTAAACATCAGTCGGGTTTCCCATGTTCAGTACCTATCTGACTTCACGTCTACCGGCCGTAATTACTTCCTCGATTGCACCCCACTCCACTCGGCGTAATGCAACGAGCCTGACAAATTAATTTAAAACAATGCATAAAATGTACGTGAACAAAACTCACAAAGGTCGACTGATTTCCACGAAACTTTTATTTTAAACACCACACACGATTACCGGGAAATGTTCGAAGTATTTTAAATTAATTAAACGCCTCGTTCATGATAAGCTTAATAAAAATGAACTTTATTCCTCCGTTCCTACGAGAGTAATTTCCCGTTTTGTATACAAAGGTCCACAAAGCTCTTAAATAATAACAGAATTTGAGCTGAACGTAGTAATTCCATTGAATTGTTAACATAGAGATCAAATCTCACAAAATTTAGAGAATGATTACAAGCGTCTTCAGCGGCTATGACGTAGGCAGCTTAATTAATGAATACAATCATGAATTTGTATAATTATTCCTTAAATAAGACTAAATTGGTAGTTTATTGGGTAACTTTTGTTGTTTAACATAAGAATCAATAAAAATGGAAAGGGTTTCACGGCAAAAGTTGGTTACATTACGTTGCTTTCTTGTAGTTTTGCATAAAGCAATGATTTGGAGCCAAGTAGGTTGCGCGCAATATGAAGTTGGCATAACTCGTCCGTCATTTGCATTCGTTATATCTCCACTATTGTGTTCCATGCTAAGTATCGTCGTATGTGCCACGTAGTGGGACTCGGCTTAACTCTTACAATGTACCATTAATAATTCATATTGAGTATTATCGTTGTTTATGGATGTAGTAAATTGGCTGCTGTGCTTAAAGTACTTTTTCATAATCTTTAAAGTTTCCGGGAACCGTAAATATTGGCAGGATTTGTACTACGATAAATATTAATTAAACTGAATTTTATCGACTTAAGTTGTGAATTACGAATTAAATTTAGAGAATTCATTTAATAAAACAGGAGAATTTGTATACTGCTAGTGTTTTTATAATATTTTTCACGACTAAATTCTTCTCTTTTTTGACTTTTCTCTAATTTCTCTAATTTACAATAGGCATGTTGTAACATTTAATAAACTTCCGCAGAAATTGTCTAAATGATAACGAAAACACTATCAAAGTCCTTTGCGTAGACACAGCGATTTTGTTTTCAATACTTTTTAGATTTTACTACTTAATACTCAATGATTTATTACCATACTAATTTGGTCAGTTACGTTATACAAATAACATAAATAATTTAAATTAGAGATAGAGAAACAATGGCTTGACTCACAACTCCCATACTGTGATTCACTAGTAGGCATGTGGGTGTCGTTGACTCAGTCACAGGTCACAGTATATACGTAGTGTTGCCATAAATACTGAAACAAAGAAAAAGAAAAATCTATTGCAAATAACATTTATTACTATTACAGTGTGTTAGTTTAATATATAAATATAAAACTATTTAAAATATAAAAGCTTATTCGTAGTGGTCTCTATTGGCTGCAATACAGTCCTTTAAACGTTGATGCCAGTTATCAATAGAACCACGCACTCTTTCCATGGGAAAATTCTTCACTACCAATCGTTCGGATTTTTTTAGGGACTCCAATATCATGGCGTTTAGAGCAAGTCGTACTCTCTAAAACTGACCATAAATCATAATCCAGCAGATTAAGTTCGGGACTAGACGACGGCCAGTTTTCAGCTCTGATGAAGTCCGAAACGTTCGTTTCCAACCAAGACTACGTAAACCGAGCTTTATGACCCGGCGCCGAGTCTTGCTGGAAGGACCATTCTTGGTTATTGAACATGGTGTTGTTAAGGGGCTTCACTATATTCTCAAGAATATTATCTTGATACACTTGTGCCGATGTTTTGATACCTTTTTCACAAAAGTATGGCTCAGTCACTCCTTCATAGCTAATACCCCACCAAACCATCACTGAAGTCGGATAGTGTCCACGTTGCACTCTGTCGACTAATTGGAAAGCTTCCTTAGAGCTTTGAGCATAAATACGGTTATTTTGTTTGTTGAAATGTTGCTTAATTGTAAAAAAAATCTCATCCGTAAACAAAATTTTTCTGTGACCTCCCTTTGCGTACCCTACCGCTTCAGTAGTTTTTTCGATTTTACCACCCTATTCTTTTTTAAATTATCAGATAAGAAATGACTGCAAGTCCTAAGTCATCTTTTAAAATACGCGACATGGTTCTAGGTGCTACCTTCATCTCCGGAGATAAAATCTTTTGCTTTCGGACAGTATTTCTTCGAATTCTTTCCCATACTCCTTTGACCACCTTTTTCGTACGAACACTACGTGGACGACCAGATCTTTTTCTGTCACAAACAGAGGTCGTCTTATTGTACTTATTAATAGCCCGGTACACAAACATTTTACTAATACCAAGCGTATGGAGAGTTTTAAGAATTGCATTTGGCTCCATACCTACTTTGTGTAATGCAATCACAGCGATTCGGTTCTCTTTATCACCCCAATTCATTCTAATATCGCAAAATATTTTGCAACGTAGTGGCGCCAAAATGAGAAAACTCAATGAACAATCATATAAAAATGACAGATTCCAAATTCAAATGTAATAGTTTTTGAAGTTTATGTATATTTTTCATTTTGAAAAGACGTATAGAACTTACCTATCTACGTGTATGACAAATGTCACTTCTTCTTTGCGTGTCGACTTACTTAATTTATTTTATTCCTTTTAGTTCACTTTTTACTTAATAAAAGCTTGTCTTTAAAAGTTTTATTATTTTTTTAAATTTATTTGTAATTGTAACAGTATTTATGGCCAGTCTAAGTATAAATAAACTGTGACTCAGTTCTCAGAAAGAGTAGATATATATTTTATAGCTTCATTTGAAATCAAAAGCCTTTGTTTCGGGGTTAAGTTGTCAAAAAATTCGTATAACTTAAACTTTCAAGTGGAATTTTATAAGCTTACATTAAGGATGCAAATAAAGGCTAAAAACATGTTTTCAAGTCACGGCATGCCACCAGCCCTTTTGTTTGTTATGTGTGTTTTAGTTGTTCGTTTTTAGGGTTCCGTAGTCAAAACGGAACCCTTGTAGTTTCGCCATGTCTGTTCGCCTATCTGTCCGCGGCTTAACTTAGTTCTAGAAAACCGTTATTTCACAAGAGTACTTAGCAATTCTACAAAAAAAATACGTTCCCATACAAGCTGATGTCAGCTGGTCGCAGTTTAGTATGGGAAAGTGTTTTTTTTTGCGATTTCGATGTTGGTCTCATAAAATAAGTTGTTATATTTGAGCAGCAGAATCAGCTCCTAAAAGATTTTGCGTTATTTCATTAACACGTTCTATATAAAATGTATGTAACATTCAGGTTTTGTATTAAAAAGCTTGTCAAAAAATTGAGCTGGATAACTTACCATTTCTAAAGTCTAATCCCCGACTTAGTACTCATGGGACGAATCGATTCTTTCCGACCTTTTGAATGTAAGCCTTTTATATGTAAAATGTAATCCCCGAAGTGCAACTGAGTGAGCATATGGAGTTATAGAAAAAAAAAAAAGCTAAAGTAACGTAATACTTGGGTTATATCAATGAGTATTGTATACGCAGTACGAGTAAAATCCTGATATATTTATAAGTATTGTAACGAGCCCGTTTTAATTATTACGATTAGGAAATAGCAATGATAAATAAGCAATAGATATTATACACCGGAGTCATGCCTTTACCCAGCTTCTTATAAAAAGCGTGCTCCCAAAATATGGGTTGTACCTAGATCATTTTAAGATCAAGGATTAAAAATAGGAATCTCTTAGACTTTTTATTATTGTAGTAATATTAATGCGAAAATAACTCTGTCTGTCCGTCTGTTACGCCTAAACTACTAAGCCGATTTTGATAAAAATTTATACGGAAAAAGCTTGAACCCTAAGGAAGGACATGGGCAACAATTTTTATTCCATCTCATAAGCGATTAAAATAGGGTGTTGTGACAAACCGTATTCCATGCGAATGAAATTCACAGCTAGTATTTCATAAAGATTAGAGAGTTTGAATTTTGAACGCTCTAAGAACATCCTATGCCACATTGATCCTAAAGAAGTTGTGGTAGGAGAGTGAGGTTATCGTTTTAAGCTTACTTACAAATGAAATTTATTGAATGAGCACTTATTCCTAAATATGGGAAAATATATCGCACGCCTGAAAGGTTAAACCGTAGACGTCTGGACAACTTCTTTATGAAATTGGTTATTTTGCTACAAGAAATCGCTTTACGATAAGTACCGAATTTTGTTTAGCTTAGGTACTACTATACGCTCCGCTCGGCGAGGATTATAAGCAGCGGGTTGCGTGATACATATAATTGAATTGAAACCCACATCAAGTGGAATTATTCTGGTGACACGGAGCTGCCCGATTACGGCGCGCACGCACAGCACCGTGGTCCGTGACACAGTACGCATTACAACACCAATCAAACTTCAATTCTACTAATTATTCGGGATAAAAATAACACGCTTCTTTCTGGTTGAACGGAAACTGATTTGTTTTTAATGATTCAATCTACGTAAAACTGTTTAATTAACTGTAACGAAATTATGTTTTTCCACAAAATATCTACGTAATGTTTTAGAAATCTTTAAGACGTTTATTAGTCAGCTTTGCCATAAAATTGGCTTAAAATTAAACAAGGTAGCGTGAAGGAAAGAAAAGTGTCCTAGAGTCATATTCGTGTAAACTCAGCGTTGAGGATAATTTAATTCCGTCATTCATGGATGTGCGAATTTGCAAGTGCGTATCGGAGGGCGCGCCGCCGCCCTCGCCCGCCGCCCCTCACGCGATGACGTCAACGGCCCACCAGCACCCCTCTTGGTTCTTATAAATATAGCCGTGCCGATAGCACGCCACAGGTTTCGGACCGTGTACTTAAAAGTATTTTTGTACGAGGAACTTTCAAGCACTTTGTGATTACGAGTACAAGAATCTAAATTAGTGCATAGTTACGACTTTTAAACAATATCTAGTAGGCAACTTATCGGACGCGCTTACGTAACTTTTCTTTCTTGTGATAATAGCTGCTAATTTAATGAATTTAAAAATAATAACTAATGACAAGTAAGACTTGCGAATTTTAAATTATGTAAGCGCGTAAAATCTAATTAAACGAATAATACATGTATCAGATGTACTTTTGTTTAAATATTGAAAAAGTTTTTTTTTTCTTATACCTATTTTAATTATTCTGAATAATGCCTATTTATTAGCAACAAGGACTGAGTGCTACGTGCCCTTTCTTTTTAAATCGGTAAAACATCGTTAGTAGTTCGCTGAAGGGCCGAACTCCGACAGGCCGCAACGGCCTCGCCTAATGGACAAGTTTACGACACGTTCAACTTACCCTAGACAGACCCGTCGTAAATTATTATTATATCTATGTGCAGCTGTTAACCGAGAAAATCCCAGTAGATGGCTATCTCATGTTCTTCTGGAGGTACATAAGCAAAAAAACAAGTTAGAATAGAAAAAAGCAACTTTAAAGTTGTTTAAAGATATTATTTCAAGAATCTCAGAATAAAGGTAGCAGCCCGAGCTACGTCACAGACTGTAACTGCATGCTGAAAGGTTTCTAATGTGTTTGAATCAAGCTCGGATTAGTACCTTTACTAACTAATTACTAATTAATTAAAGGTTAGGTTACGGTATTTAATGTAAATAACGCAAATAACTGTGGGATGTGTGTAATGGAAGGTAAGTTGTGTGAAAGAGAAGGAAGACGGAGTGAGCGAGAGAAGAGACGAATGCGGATTTGAATGTGATGACGGACGTTTTTCTATTGTTTTACGAAGGTGGAAGAGTCGGTCAGATGTTCTTGGTGGGTGCTTCTGTAAACTGAATAAACCAAGTATCGTTGCAAACCAGCACTTCCTTTATCCCTACATAACAGTGTCTGTAAAAGTTGATAAAACCTGTCAAAATTAAAAAAAGATAAAATATTTCTAACAGCCAGATATTCTGAAATTTTAAGTCGTGTTTGTTCAATAACCGTAAAAATTATGGTATTACAAGCCTTGTACAAAAAGCCCTAAAATTTGGTTCATCAAAATTATTATTAGAGTTCCGTGCCTCAAAGTGAACTCAACTTTTCTTAGGTTATAGGAGGTATACGTAGGTTATTCTATGATAATTTCGAAACTCATCGGAGATCAACGATTAGGTATTTCGATGTTAAGTACTATTAATAATAAACCCGCTAAAAGTTTTCATATTATATTCAGCGGCCGCAATCTACATCTAAATTGTGAGGAATACCGCCTAAATAGGCAAGTCATTTATGCCATTTCTGTGAAATTATTAATAACCGCTGATGAATAGATGTCTTACTTTAATGTAATTATACCGCACAATATTGTTCAGGCCGAATTGTTTTCTGAGCGTCATGATAGTTGGAATTTGAACATGGAGAAAGGTTGGTGCTAAATGAAACCGTGATTTAATCGATTTACATATATTTATAATATTTGTACACAAACAGGGATACACTTAATTTAAAAGTAAATATTACAGAACTTTATCAAAGAAGAGAAGACGCATCTTCTTTCTTTAACAACTAATTCAGGTAGTTATAGACATTTATAAAACGTTGAAGGCATATAGCTAACAGGAATCCGTCACTTTATCGCAATTAAATACATCGATTTTCATTTCCCATTAATATAATGAGCAGATTTTTAGTAATTACTCAAATAGCAAGTAACAATTACTCAAATCTTGTTACATGGGTTTTACCTTTTCTCGAAATCTTCCATCATATCACACCTTTTCACAAAACTTATTTCAATTTAATTTAATTTCTTAATTTGTACATTTAATCGAGGCTTTGTTTTCCATAATAGTATTTCCGCGTATGTTTCAATTAACAAAATTGTTTTACAGTAAATATATTTAATGATAGTTTCATGTTATTTTGAATTACCTATTTGTTCATCGTTATAATTTACAGTTTATTATTTACATTAAAAAATAATCAGAAAATGTAAATATAAAATATAAAATAAAAGCCGAAGGTGCGGAGGCAGAGCTGATCTCACCCACTGTAATAAAGCGCAGGCGCCCGTATGAGCTGAAGCAGCTGAAGCTGGTCACCAAGCTGGAGCTGTAAAGCGAGCATGGGTGGCCATTGTTACGCAAGGCTTCTCCGGCGCTGCGGAAAGCAAGGGCTGCACTCCCCGCAGCGACGGAGAAGATTAAATTGTATGCGTGCTGTCTTGTGTGCCTGCTGCTTGCATACTTGCTTGCATGCTTGCTTGCATGCATGTTAAAATAAAAACGAAATAATTAAGAATTGAAGAAGAAGAATTGAAGAACTATTTAAGGGCACAAATTGATATTCAAGCTTTTTAGTTTGTGTCTTTTCGTTCGTAGTAGAAAGGTTCAGTCGTCAATTCGCTTATGAATAAATCGTTCTGTCGGCGAATCGTTCGTAGTTGAAAGGTTTTGTCGTTGAACAACTCATAAACGAAACATTCTGTCGGCGGCTCATCCGGCAGAGAAACGTTTGTCGAAATTAAGTTTCAGAATCCATAATGATTTCACCTATTTCTTTTACTATCGCCATTTATCTCCCCAACTAGTATTTAAAAAAAAATTAAATACCAATAAAACCCGCCAAGAGAGTGTCGGGTCACGTGCAATGTAGAGTTCCGTAATAAACATTAAATAAAGTCAAAACCGGAAAACCCTATCCGCTTTCGCAAGCATATTAAAAAATTGTATTACCTAATTATTATGAGTTTCCCTTAATGTAAAGAGGCTGTCGTCTTTAGTAGCTTAATTACTGGGTAAACAATATGTTAGCGCTGAGTTTGACGGTTAGATGAGTCTGTTTGTTTGCAACTTATTATGAATTCCATAATGGTATCTTGGTCGGTTCAGTCAATCCTGGCAACAAATAAGATTAAGAAGAAACTTTCTTTCAGAAAGTCGCCGTAGACGGGAGACGTTAGCGTTTACACTACAACTAATTTGTTTTTATTGTAAAACTTTACACATTTTCAGAACCTTAACGGTAATGCTGGCTGTTTGTTGCAACATATCTGATCCCATGATACCTGCTATTTAAGAGAGCCAACCTTACGCAAAAAAAACTTCAGACCGTTACATTTACGAGTATTAGGTCTTCAAATCTTAACTGACTACAGACACTATATTCTTAAAATATGGTGTGTGTGCATCGCCATTTAATAATTTTGAGTTTTGAAAAAAAGACTTTTTGTTTTTAACTTATTGTTTTGATGGTAACGGCGACGCGGCGGCGGGCTAATACGATATTTAAGGCTTAGTTTTGGTACTTATTTACAATGCCGTAATGTATATCGTACTAGATTACATAGCAACTGCAAAAGTGACATCTGCGTTAATTAGCGCCATCTATATCTAAATCTCGCATCCCTCATAGTGCATTTCTTTCGGTACAGAAATTCGATGAGCCTTTGTCCCCATAGGGTTCTGAAGATTACCTCCTACAGACTTCACAACGGGAACGGTAACCTTTTTCGCAATTTACTTGTTTACAGAGCTTGTATTTTTGACGTGTCGATCGGATGAGACGCGACAGTCACAATACAACCTCCTACCTTGAGGTTCGCGTTTGTTTTTTCGATATTTTGCGGTCCTTTCTTCCCACGTTGATGTGACCGTATTTTAATAAAGAAAAATCAGAGGCTTTTAGGAAAGGTCCCATTTCATTAAGAGGAAAGCGCGTGTTGGCTAAATAGATATGTGTGTTGGCAGCACCAACAGCACCTTAATTCCAAGCACACTGGCTAACATGATGGTTCTTCGACACTGAGCACTGGATTCGTATACGCACGCACAGTTGGTGAGGTGCCCGAGTGTTGGATGCGGTTTTACTCTGCTTTTATCTCACGTAGTGCTTGTCTCTCGTCTGTTTACTTTCCTTATTGTATATACTGTAGGCATCGAGTACATACCCATGTGCTCTATGACTGTAGGTTTTATTCTAATGATGCCTCAAACATATTTTTTTTGTGCTTTTCAGAGCATTCTACGATATGTCTAGACAAACCT
Source organism: Anania hortulata (assembly GCA_963576865.1). Lineage (NCBI taxonomy): Eukaryota > Metazoa > Arthropoda > Insecta > Lepidoptera > Crambidae > Anania > Anania hortulata. The sequence goes on along the minus strand of OY756397.1, from coordinate 9,746,713 downwards.
AACAAAGGCTTTGAGATCTATTAATCAACATTATGTAGACATTTCTTGAAATAAAATAAAATTTGAATGAATAAATTCATTTAGGTATTTTTGGGTATTTTATGGAGCCAGATTTGTATTTTAAATATACATACTACAGGCCTATATAGTTCGTAGTAGTAGTATGCCACAAGTTGATCTACCTTATTACACACAAGGCATACAACTTCAATATTTTGACAGATATGAATATACGACTAATGCTAGTGTGCTTTCGACGATCGGTTGCCTCAGCAACGGTACGTGTCAGTGCGAAACGAAAATGATTACCTAATTGTACAATATTCAAATTTTTTAAAATATGTACCTACTAAAGATTTTTGACGCTGTGTCTATTGACACGTACCTACCATATAAATACTAATTGTTGTAGTTGGCTGACAGAATAGAGATAAATTTTACGTGACATCATTTAGGTTCCAAAATATGACTTGCTTGGTTTTCATACAGTTTGTGGCAGTGTGTAGTTTCGTGATACATACACATAGGACCAGAGTTTATTTTAGGAAGATAACTTGAATAGAATATAATATTAAAAATATTTATATGCCAAAATTATTTAATGTAAGAAAAATCGCATAATAACTCTACTAAATAAAGCGCAATAAATAAAATCAATAATTCTATCCGGCCAATCTAAAAGTCATTGGGGGAGGCCTAGACGTTTAGCAGAGGCTGTCCTAAAATGATGTTGATGATGATGAAAAGAAATTATATTTTTAACACAGAACTGCTTTAGTTTTTTATATAGCTCATTGGATAAGCAAGCTACCGAGCCAACGGGTCGTCACATTCCCGTAGAACCGTTAGCTAATGAGGTAGAACTGGTCTTGAAGAGAGACTGCGACTTGGCAAGCTCAGTGTAACGGGGTGTAAGCGTGAATTGGGAGTGGCCTTTGCCCAGTAGTGGACTGACGTTGGCTGTTATGGTACATATTCGTAAAATAATCTTAAGGTTGAAATTGTACAGTAGTCCAAGAAAGTGGTCTATCACCCTAAGGTTGATCATTCGCACGTCATAGAACAACAGGGTTGAAATTATTCTGACAGCTAATAATTCTCTCTTTCTATGACGTCAAAAACAAACAAATAATATGACAAAATAGTGCATCCCTTTTAATGCTAAAAAGATTAAGTCCATGAGTTCTAATCGCTATTTTACTTACACATTAAATTTTGTTAAAACTGGTTGACCACTTTCTTGGCCAACCGTACGAGGTAAATAAAAATTATCCTTACCTTTCAAACGTTACAAGATAACATTTCTAAAAATGTTATATGTTTGTATATAATTAATTAGTTAAATTAGAATAGCAAAAATACCTTAACATTCAAAATAATATTCGAGGCACTTATTTTATGCATTTAAAAAAAAAAGCTTTTTACGTTCTTATTATAAAGTTGTTATGTTGTGAACAAATAACTTAAAAGGTTCGTCTTTGAAGAAAATAATATTAAATGAAAAGTTCAATTCTATGAATGGGCTGTTATTTGTGATGCGCGGCGTCTTTACTGCGAGCATGATTTCTAAGTACAAAGTTAATTCATTATAGTATTAAAATTAATTATTATATTACTCCTTGGAACCTATAATTAGAAGTGCATTAATTCTGGTAAAAAAATAATTGCCCATTTACAAAAGTTGTTGTGTATTCATATTTAACTACCAAGCTGTCTCAGTCTCCATAACAGATCCTCACATTTAGTATTAATTGCTCAAAATCAAAAAGAGATCCGTCCGAGAGTTTGCGAGTCCTCAACAAAATATCTATTCGATTGTGGTTCGTTGAATCCTATTATGGAGAGACCTTCTACAGCAGAGCTTTTATTATTAGTCAACAGATTTTACTCAGCAAAGTGAGGCTGGCCCACGAGTCCTTTTAATATGCGTTAAATTCAATTTGGTACACCAACCAACCTCGTGACTATACCTGAATGAATTTATTTTTTCAGTAGACGGCTTAAGCCAGGACGGCTTAAGCCAGGCAATGGTGTGAATTTGATTCTGTTGTCGGTAAAGACATTTTATAAGTTGGCTCGCGTCAATAGGCGCTGGGCGACGGCCGACGACCCCGGTAAATACTTTTTTTGCTTCGAGACAATGATGATTGTATCAAATTATAATCAGATTATCGTTACGTGTAAGGCAGTAATTAGCCTGATAATTTACCGCATCAACCTTAATTTAGGTTCAGATATAGGTACTACTTTGATATCTTTCTCACCCTAATGATTAAAAAGAGCCAGACTATAGTCTTTTTACTTTTTTACAAGAAGAGAAAAGACAGTAAGAGAAACTATTATTAGAAGAAGAATACTAACATTAACACAATAATAAATTCGCTTTGTCGCACTCAATCATTGCTTTACTCACTAAGTAATTTATAGTGTAAGCATTTATTTTTTATTAGATCACCCTACTACCGAATAAATATAATCTCTACGAACAGTTGTATTATTTTGTAGGTATTTGGCTCATAATTAGGGTTTCTATACTTATACTAAATTTCTGGTAACTATGAGATAAGCAATTGAGACAATTGTTATTATTGGAGACAGAAGCTTATTAAACACGTACAGTAGAGCAAACCTGTAATCGAGGGTCTATACTGCTAAACAAAGGAAACATAATAAAAATTAAATTGAACTTGTTTCAGGTATCGTAAACCCCGACGCGACATTTTCTTACACGGAAGATAATTGTGCTAAGGCGCAAAAGGAAAAAGTTCCCTGATAACGGCAGAGGTCGAATAATGTGGTGGGGCACGCGCCCTGCGTGCGTTCGCATCGGGCCGTGTACTTAGTAGAGGGCCATGCGCGTGTGGTGGGCGGCGCGGGCGGGGGTCAGCATGCGGGTGTGCTGCGTGACGACGGTGCTGGCGGCGCTGGCGCTACGCTCGGCGGCCGAGCCGGCGCGGCGGTACCCGGCCGAGTGGCGGGGTGGCCGCGAGCTGGCCCGGCGGCCGCTGCAGGAGCTGTTCGAGGCGGACGCGCCGCAGCCGGAGGCCGAGCGCGCGTACGCGCCGCCTCTGCCGCCCGGCGCGCTGCACAAGGAGCGCCGCCGCTCGCGCAACAGCAAGCGAGCACAGCATCTGCCCTCGGAGATCGCCAGCCAGATGATGCTGCGGGCCTCGCGCTCGAGCCGGCCCTATGATGTGCCCCAGATAGGTAAGTTCTTGATTTAACTATTCTAACCCGACAACTTCCAAGCGGTCTCATGAAACCACATAACATAGTGATAGTCACTTTACATCAGGTATATTATGTGCTTTTGTGCAATATTTATAGAAGAATAAAACGTAGAACAAACGTGTAGAGTAAATTTGTAATAAGTAAAGATAAATAAGTGTTCGTTGCTTCAGTGAAGATCTCGTCAACCTACCACAAAAAGTTTCTCAGTTGGGAAGCACAGGAAAAGCTAATCATAGACTGTCAATGTTTCGCGCAATCAATCAAAAGAAGAAAAAAAGAAAGGCTTATAGTGTTCAAACAATTACGTGACTTAAAACAAATAAAAATGTATTCGCACTACACATAGGCATCGTTTTGAACAGGAATACTAACTAATAAATTGTGATGTTCGGAAATAAAGATATGCCACTGCGGAGTTTTCTGTTGGATTCTTGAAGAACTATGTACTACGAGTATTCTTGACTTAATTATTTTGATGATGTCTGATTATGGCTTAGCCTTCGTAACGCCACAAGCGAGAGCTCTTTTTACTTTAACCTGCTAAGGTCATTCAGGTACCGGTCGCTTGCAAGGGCTGGGATTTGTGTTTGTGAATTTAGCCGACATGCATAAAATAGATCTGTAGATAAATAGTAATGATTCCAATTAAAATGTAATTTTACTTTCCATTAGGTGTAACGATACAAAAATTATGACAACTGATCAAATGCTTAAAAATATCGTAACTTAACTGTAGTTACTTGTATGTACAGGAGGTGGCATAATAAAATTATTTTTGTTACTCAATAAAAATAAAAATAGCAGTCTGACTAACTATACTACCTCGCTCATAACTTTGTACTTTGTTATATGATTATATAAATAAATAATAACCATTATCTTCCATCATATGCTTGGCTGGTCTTGGCGAAATGACTACGATTAGAAGTATTATCAATTTGGCCTGGTAATCACATTATGTACTTAGTTACCGCGAAGTAGAGAATTCAGTCATAATATACAGGGTTACATTGCAAAGGGGTGGCAAATCTTTAGAAGTGACTCAGAATCAGTAACTTAATCAAACTATGCAAAGAACAAAAAATGTTTTCACATTTAATAATTTCTATCTGCTGTTAAAAATCGTACTCGTGGATAATTTAACTTAGTCATGAAAAAATTGCACCGTATGTGCACTGCGTAAGGTCCTTGTAGGCTCGCCGTACCTACGCCTTTGATGAATGACCGCAGGCTTTTGTAATCTCTCTATTGACTTTATTTTCATTTCATTTTTTGGTAACATACAATTAATAAGGCGCATGATAAGGAGAATACACGTAAAAGAGGTGTTTTTGGACAAGTTTTCTGGCGAAAATACTGGATATAGGATGTGGAAATTAATATATCGTGTAACTTATATACGGTATGTTGAAGTTTTTCCTGTTGTATCTAAATACTAGTTATTATTTCTTATAACCACTAAAAAAATTTCAAAGTACCGCAAATATTGCGAGCTTGTACACATTTATATTTTAAACGACGTTTTTGTTTAGCTTCAAAGTTGCCTTAGTTATTTAAAACATTCGTGCCTTTAGGATGAAGTTTTTTTTTAAAATAGTCAACAAATTAAGAATTATAAGGAGTTTTAATGGATTTTACTCTTAGCGCCTACTTTTCCATGAGCGGATATTTTGCTCGCAATGATAATCTATTTGCACAGGAGCGCAACGGATAGATGTTTAGTCTGCGAGAATAATTTGTATTATCTTAGGCACGTAATAGAAATCGCATTAGTCGATGCTTAATGCTCAAGGTCACTTGCCTTACCCGTTTCCTTAAAAATAATAACCATTAACACGTTTCTATATAGTGTTCCCTAGATATTATTTTTTAAATTTGGCACCCCTTTGCAATGTAACCCTTTATTAAACGATATAAGTAGCGGTTGCTTATACATTTCCTCGTAGTATGCTAATTTTATATTTTAACATTATTAATATGCATGGACTTTGTAACTAAGCTAGATAATTCATCTAAGTAATATAGGTAACATTGAAACATCAATATCAGGGACACAACGATTATGTGATATGCCGTACGTCACTTTGTGAAACATATTCGAATTCTTGTCAACAACGCGCATTTTGGAGCAATGTGGCACACTGAAATGAAGTGAAATGCCTGCAGTGTCCGGCTCGACCAGCGACCACGGCACGTGCGCCCGGACCGGCCCGGCGCCGTTAACACGACACGTCCAGCGCTCATACAAGCGATCGTTGCCAATTAGCACCTATCACGTATAATGATTTAGGTATGCCTTAAATTTTAAATCACACGAACTACTTTACTGATAACACTCAAATAACATTGGACTTTTAATATCAGATAGTTTCTTGTTCATACCTTTTGTAATTTAAAGAATGAAATGCTAATTTCCTGGTCGAAGAATTTCACTTTACTTAATAAGAAACTGGGAATATTCTATAAATTAAACGCCTTCGACGGCCACAATTAATCGGATTATCTACCGTGTGGCCGATAGAGATCGCCACAAAAATATTCAGATGTTATTCACGACCAAAGACTTATTTCTTAACTTCCATTTTGTTTAACTTTCACTATGGGTATTTTCATTTAGCGATCTTAGATTAGTACATAGGTATGAATGTTAAATAGCACCACTTTATTATGGCAAGTTTTCGACAGTTCAGAATAAATATTTGATTTGAGTTTGTTCGAGAACTTTAGGGAAGATTGACGATTAAGTTTCACGTTAGTCCTGGCTATATCTATCAGTTAGGAGCAGTTAAGTGGCTTGGTTATCAACAAACTTGGCCCACATTTCGTACAAAACACACAAGATTTTAACTCGCTCGAATATTTAGTAAATCATAAATATTTCATCACTTGCGAATAGATTTAGCAGGGCACTCAAAACAATTTTCAGCCAATTCGCGTCTCCCTCTCAGTTAATTTACCATACTGAAATTGCCAATATTTCTCTAATAATAAATCTAAGACTTGCACGTCATGAGAAAATGAGCTGACAGTATTAAAATTAAACTCGTCAATTTGCATGTTTACTGACAAATATATAGCCTATAAAAAACTGAGTTTTCTTTGATACTTAAAAGTTTATTTAGATTTAACCTCCAATTAAGATGTTTAAGTTCAAAAAGGTTTTAAAAGACATGGTTTTGGCAAAAAAGTAATTTTAAGTTAATTTTTTGAGCTACTGTTTCTATTTTCCCAAGACAAGGTTTTTTCGCCAAGGGCAAATTATGATGAGAAACTTAATGAGTGGCCCACACAGTTTGAATTAGCTATTATTCTGAAGATACGTTTCAGATAAAAGTAATGTAAATGTAAATAAGATAGAAAAGAAAACCTATTCATAAAAGTTTAGGACATAAACGTGAAGCACATCTTATAAATTCATATTAGGTATGTAGGTACTTACATTTTTGAAGATGATGAGACAGTAAATAATTCAAATTGAGAAAAGTTAACTGGATTAATCTAATCTATACTTATATTACCTATAAAGCTAAAGAGTTTGTTTGGTTAAACGCGCTAATCTCAGAAAATACTGGTTAGAATTTAAAAAAAAAATTGTGTTGGATAAATCGCTATAACATATCCTGTTACGGTGGTCATGCTAGGGGGGGGCAGGGTTGAGTTTTAGAACGTCCTTACGGTCGCAAGTTATTGACGCAAGCACTAAGGTGACCGAAGAGGCGAAGACCGGCCTAACAAGGCAATAGGCGTATCGACGCGAAGCCACACTGCGGGCGACGGGCCACGTAGGCTGTGGACGTGCCGTACTTACCAATGACGGCTCTATTTATCCTTATTCCTTCACAAACTTTCGGCTAAATATAGTCGACGATACTGTCACATCCGAACACTTTATTCTATTTTATCACAACTACATCTTTTTGCTAACAATGTCACATTGTTTTTGTTATAGCTATTAAATCCAGAAGAGTGAACTTTCTTTAAGGATGAAAAGTGTAGTTGTGAACTCGAAATTTTAATTAAAGAACACAGATTTAATAAAACCTTTAGTAGATTATCCGCTCAAGACTTCGGGATATTGTGATAGTAAAATTTCAAATTCTCTCTTAATTTTTTTCCCGTTGGCGGTTTCTTTTTCTTATATTATGTTTGAACTTTAATAAACTGTTATTTCTTACCTAGAAAAAAAACCAGCCAAGTGCGAGTCGGACTCGCACACGGAGGGTTCCGTACCATTATCTATAATATTCTGTGAATATTTCAAGCATCTACCTGTTGACGTTATTCATATCGAGCTAAAAACCACTCAATCTGAACGAGATAATTGAGAAACTGGAGCATAATAATAAGAAGGTAGTTTCAGACTCCAAACTATCATATCATCATCAGCCTCTAGATGTCAGCCTCTACAATCCCCCTGACCACATTTAAGAATCAATACCAAATAGAACAAATTTTACAAATAAAATATCATCATAAAACTCCAGGAATATTCAGCTGACACAGTATGTGGCAGAATGTCTAGTCAATAACATAAAACCCATTGACTATTTCGAATGTATGTTTGAGAATGTTGTCATTGATATAACGCAAACGCAACCCAAAAAATAACGATGGTAATTTCCCCTAGTGAGGTGAAATGCTTTTTAGGTCTTCTCTGTCTTACTAGTAGTTATGTGGCTGTCCCAAGATTGTGGTATGCCTATAATTATCATTTATATTCATATTTATTGCGTCATAAGTGTACAATTAGGTGTCAATGTCAAGGAATCAATTGTATAAGCAAAATTGCGGACAGTTGAATGACAGAATTTCTAGAAAAATATTTCTGTAAGTCCTCTTGAAATGAAAAAGGGCTTGACAACGGCCATCACAAAAGAATGGTGGGATATAACAGTATGATCACAGGGGTCATTTAGTGAATTATAGGCAGGAATGGTTGCGGTGTGGCTTCTGTCACACAAGTGCCAATTTTTATTGTATAAAACGTAATGCAACATTACATCAAAAAACATGTTGCGAAGGACAGTATTATTATAGAAGTTCCATTAAAATACTTTAAAATGATTTACTGTATGAATTAAGGCATCTCTTTTCTGATTCATGAGTCATCATGACAAAGTCTACTCAAATCAACATATTAAATAATTGAAGTAGTATATTCTCCTACTGTGTCGTATACGATACGGCTTTTACCGGCTTTTCGTGAATTTTTTTTTTAAACTAATGTTTATCTCTTTTATGTTACCATCATGTAAAATAGGTAGGGTAGGGATACCAGAGGCGTGCATCCCTTATAGGCTATTATGCAGAGCCTACCTTCATAAAAAACCGACAGAACAGCTAACCATAATTATTAATTACGTATTGAAATATTCTGTTACCATTTTGTCGACTACCTGTACTTATTCCTTACTAAAGCGCGCAACTTAGATCGTTACTGTGCAATTTAACCAATGTTAGGCTGCCGCGAGATCGCCTACTGTTTCACGCAAACTTACTTAATTTTCACTCACAGCCTACCCCCATCTGAAACCAATGCACGCCCCTGAGGGATACCTACTTTAATACAAACAGTATTAAAGAGGCGATAGAGTTCCACTCTATCGCCTCTTCCGCCAAGGCTTCAGAGTTTTCGCAAGAGACATGTCTATTGGGCAAAGCCAGCTGACGAAGCTGAAGACGGAGGACGGCAGTATAACGTCGACGAAAGCTGAAGTTTTGAGGGCCAAACAACTCAAAGGCGCCGGGTGATGACGGAATCACATCAGAGCTGCTGAATGCGGGTGGAACACCGATACTGAAAGTCCTTCAGAAACTCTTTAACTCCGTCTTAGTAGGTATACGAAATTTCAAATCAATTGTGTGAAAAAAGTTAATTCAGGAACAACTGGGTTAAAGTAATTGCGTTACTTACTGACTGTATCTCAGTAAGTTATTGCAATTATATTACTTTTTTTCACATTGTTCTGATAGAGCTATTTTTAAATGTTACTCATAAATTTAACGGTGCTTTTAGAACTCGTTTTTACTTATACCTGAATCCGAGAACTCTCCGACGTTATAAAGTAACATACTTAAAATAAAGTCTTGATGCTAAGTAACATGGAACGTATGTTACCGAGAATAGGATCTGAAAGTACCAGAGTGATTCTGGCAACTTTAGACGAGTAGTTTTCGTGTACATATTTTGTCGATTTCGAAACTATTTATAATATTATGTACCTATAAATTTATACGGAACCCTCGGTGGGCGAGTCCGACTCACACTTGTCCAAATAATATAAAATAAAATAAAATAAAAACAAATAAAAATATAATCATTAATTGGGTAATTAATTAAAATCGTAACAAATGCGACGGTACGGTCCGTCGGAAAAAACAAAAATGACAACTTTATTTGGATAAGGGCTATTTAAGTGGTTTGACTTGGTCTTTTAGCGACATCAGTCTGGCAGTTTAATTACAAATGTATAGTTTTCAGATTTTTTCCTATATAAGACGATATTACTTGCCAAATTTTATAGTTCTCGGTTAACGGAAAGTAGCCAATTCATTTTGATTCCCTTGAAAATGTCGAAATATACGTTTTTTGCGGCATAAACTGACATATTATTTTTTTACGTAGAATTTAGAAGTTTGATTTTTTCACAGCTTCAAGGGACGGTATATTTGAGTATATGGTTTTAATTAAACTTACAATTCAACTCGATACCTCTACGCGTTCCCGAGATAAAGGGTCTTGACTCTTGACAGACAGACGGACAACAAGGTAATCCTATAAGGGTTGCGTTTTTTCCTTCTGAGGTCGGAACCCTAAAACAAGAACCTTACCTACACTTTTATTTAAATTAATACTCTAATTATTAAACATTGATTTATTTTCTTTTTAATGAAATCCACGCCTACATAAATTACAAAGTATTTTTGTTTTTTTCATTACCTTTTTACCTATATTTTGACATTTTCGAATTCTTTAAAAATCTAAAAGGTCATAAGTATACCGATTTTTATATAAGGTGCTTCATAAATATCTGCAACGGCTGAAATAGGTAAAAGTATTGCTTATATAGATTACGATAGTGAAGGAATGACGTGCCCCAGATCGGTTATTAATTATTTGCGAAAAGACAGTAAATAAATGGTTACTTGCTTCAATTTGCATAACACACTTCGTCATCCGCCCTTGACACTGCGCGGGAGCGGTATAATGTGAAACGTTAGCATTTTTGGACAGATGTAGACGGTTTGAGACGAATAAAGCCTAATCTTTATTTAATATAATTTTTTTTTATTAAAAAATTAATGATGTTCTGGACATTAAATTTCTTTACTATCGTTATCTATATTAGCAATACCATTTCAGCCGTTGCAGATATTTATGAAGCACCTTATATAACATTATAACTTTTAATAATAAAATATTTATTGTCCTTTTCACAGTAGGTAGGACCTTATGTCTAGGATTAAATAGTATATAAATATACATACATACACATATATACTGGATTAAATTTTTTACCGTCAGGAAGAAATAACTGTGTATATTGTACCAAAAACAATTTCTATACGTGAGGGTGTTTATAAAATACAACTGATTTTATAAATTTTGGAATTTCCAAAATAAATCATAAATTTAGAATACATTAGTGCATGTGTACCTATTAGTCATAGAAGTGTAGTTAAACGTTAGCGGGGGCGCGGCGCGGGGACCGCCCGCCCCGCGTGTGACTGAATGAATTGAATGACGTTTATTTTGATTCCTTGCAGAGCCAGCGAGACAAAACTTCGCGAATGTTTTTCGTCTTATTTATTAAATAAATTTAAGGTAAATTTTAATCTTGCCTTCATACTTTTACGGGCTTAGGACCGTCAAAGATGCAGTAGTTATCTACATTTTGCTAAGTTAAAGAAATGAGTACTTATTTTGACTTATTAACTTATTTTTACAACAGGCTGTATCGGTGTAGTAGGTAAATATCACTACGACATCTGAGGCGTACTTAAAAGACTGAAATCAACCTATTTACAAATCACACTGATTGTATTTACATTATATCTATAACGTACCTTATGAAGGATATTTTAACAATTGTTCAAAATGTTCGCCTTTTCTTTTAAACATAAACTAGCACGTCGTTGCATATTGTTTGTTAAACTGCGAAGAGTGTCTCTATCACTTTTTATTATGCACTGTTTAAAGTCATTAACACTTTGTGCTTCCTCAGTGTACACTAACCGCTTCAACTCGGCTCACAAATAAATATCTAGCGGCATTAAGTCCGGTGAACGCTAGGTATCCCACATTTGAATATTCGTAAGCCACTATAACGTACAGACAACAGCACTTCAACCTACTACAAAACGACAAATTTTCTCAATTGATATTGATCTCTAAACGTTGGACATAAAGTTGAAAATCAATTCAATGACCTTTAACTTTTTGGGTAGGTTGACCTGCCGTTGTCTGTACGTCTACGTAATTACGGCGAGCGAACGATGCTTCCTTCAGCCTACCTCCAGGTAAAGTAAAAAGGGAAGACTAAGGACTGTAGTGGCCCAAATCACTATGTAAACTACAAAGCCGCACGTAAACATAATTTACTCACACAAATATAGGCTCTCTAATTTCCACAATGGACAGTTATGATGCAAGTTCTTTATAACTTGGAAGGACTAACCTATGTTTGGAACCTATCGCTTCTTATTAGGCCATCATCTGATTGCATGGAGTTACTTGCTAGAGGTTCCACCAAGTAAACAGTGTAATGGATGTACACATAGTTTAGTTATGTACCTCTCCATGTGACCAGACCCTAGACCTCGTTACCTATGTGACGCTGGACATTCTCAGTCAGTGAAAGTCAACTCTTATCTCTTAGCTCCCATCAAGGTTACCAACTAAGATGATTCAGTTGTTTGTTGTCAGGTGTATAACTCAGTTTCGTGTATATCACCCATTCTTAGTACTATATCATAAGAAATAAATAAAAATAAAGTGCTAGGATTTTGTGGATCATTAGACGGCCTGCAAATCGTTCATACCCACCATTGAAACCCTAATTCATAAAAAGCAGATGATGTTAAAAAAACGATTTTCCTGATATATGACTATTGTGAATAGTGATCTATTAAAATACGCAATGGTGCGTTAGAAAAATCTTATTTTCTCAATCTTTAAAATTAATAAGTAGTGATAATTTTAATCGTTGTGAGGGGTCACTAGTTTCAATAATAATTCAAAATCTTATTTAATGAAGTAACATAACTCATAATTCATAAACCAATCAATAAAAATTAACGCAACAATTATTAACTTAAAAGATTGACCCACAGTTCATAAAAGATTGTGCCACAGCTTGATGGAATACCGAATAAAAGTTCGACAACATTTTTAGATATTGTTTTTATTTAGTTTAATCGTAACTGTGCTGTACAATTTTTATCTCCCACATTCGACATCTGCTATTCGCTGAATAACGTATTTTTCTATCACTTTTTAGCCCCGAGTACCTGTGACAATATGTGCTTTTTGTTCGTCTTCTTTTTGTTGGATATCTGTCAGATTGTTAAATTATACTTTTAGTTTATTTCTACGGACTCCTTTTAGTCCTGTGTTAATAGTTTTACTTGATAATTTCGTCTAGGACGATTCAGTATTTCAATCGTTTTCGCTAAAATAATTTGTTGTTGGTATTCAAAATAAAGTTAATAAACTAAAGTATTTTATCAATGGTAAAATGGTGGTTGTCAGTATCATTAAATCACATATAATTTAATTTGTCCCGAATCAAATTCTGTTGATACCTAGTTCAAAACTAGTAGTAAATTCATGTACCCACTTACTTACCAGAGCTGAGTCATTAATATTGTCGAAAAAATGATAATGTTATTTGACTCATCCTATATACTTCTACTAATCGATACTTGTAAATATATATTCATTAAGAGACATTATATTAGTTGAAAATAATCCTTCTGAAGTAGTTTGTTACAAGTTTCGCTTTTAACGACGTGTGACTTCTACAAGTATGTTCGTAATTACTACGAAAATTCTTACTTACATAAAAAATTAATAATGTCAAAGCCACTTTTTTATGTCGTGCTTCAACAACATATGTTTTAAACATAATTACCTATTGACGTTAATAACTAATTGCCGCGAGTTCTTAGGTAGCTTCGTTTCTAATACATTGTGATTGCTAAACTTGAGTTAGACTAAAGGCCTATACATACATACCTATATTATAAGATTATGTAATCATCCGCTCTTAAAGTTATCATCCGAGATAATATTGATAACACTAACTATTTCATTTTACTTCTAATTTCACCGCTTCTTCCTGTTTCTTCGTCTTCTTATTTGAAATTTACTGGAATTCTACTAACTGCCTGTTTTTGCAACTCTACTACAAATTGAACGTTCAGACCCTATTTTCGATAGTCATTTTGTTTATCATCCGTTTAGTTGGTTCCAAATTTTTCTAAAATAATATTCTCAATTTTTATCGAAATATTCAGTTAAGTCTGGACTCTGGAAGAAACAAAAAACGATAACTTGTTACATGTAGTGACGTAGTCGGTTCAGACGTCACAATATCTTCAAATAGCAAAATTATTAAGATTGTTATCAGTTGCGGGTTCGAATTCATATTTCCATTTGTTTAATAATACCTAGACTTTTAGGATTAAAGTTTTACCTTCTTCATACGAGTATAAATAAGAATAAACCAGAGATAGGTAGGTAAGTAGAGCTCTTCAATATTGAGGTTATTTTTCGAAGGGTGGCAGAGTTATTGGCGTTCATAAGAGCTTATAAAAGCCTAAATTGAAGAATCTTCGACTTGGAATACGTACCTATATGTTATGTACATATCCAAACAAATTTGAATACCAAATGCGGATAACCCTAAACCACGTTCATATTTTGTGTTCTAGACGTCATTATGTTTATTGGTTTCTTAAATTCTTACAATATAACCATGGAAGAAGACTGGGTGTTCACACGTTCTCTAGCCGTTACCTATTTTGTTTTTGATTATTTTGAGCAGCAGATCGTTTTTTTTTAAACGTATTTTGAAAATGGCTTTAAAAGTAAGGTTTGGGTAGGTACTTAATTGCAAAAATATTGGCTTACTACTTATTTCAGTTTCAAACTTGTTTTTGGTAGTAAAAATCATATCTAACATAGTCATTTATTTCTTTAAAAGATTTTGTTTAGTAGGTTTGTTTCAAATTCATAATCATTTTATGCATGATTGTAGTTCCCAAGTTCCCAACAGGGTCTTTAATGATCTGTTTAATTTACCTATTTATAACTTTAGGGTATCATTGTATTCGCTATGTGCAAAGTGGGTGGTGGGGGCGGTCAAATCGATCGCAGCACGCAATGTGGCAGAAATGAAAAAAACTCTGGACTGTCAGTGTCAAATTGCTATATTTTCATAGAATTCAATACTAACATTATTAAGTATTTTTATGAAAAATCGTTAAAATTCGCGATATGGGTCACACTACGTGTTGTGTTATAAACTGTAGAAACAGTGGGAAAAACAGTTCGTGCATGTTTTATTCGTTTCCAATATCAAGATGGAAATTGGAGCAGACATAAATGCATATCTGTTGCGAAGAGAAAAAAGTTTGTAGGGAGTTTGTGTCACAGACGTTTGTCTTATGATCACAGCTCTTATTAAGTAGCTTTGTCCGTTGGTTTTTAGCTCTTCAACGTCTCTCACATGCTGTGCTAATAAATTTTTTTCCCTTTTTTCCCTTTTTGCACAGTTTAGGTTGGAAAGTTATATCATGTTTGCTCCAAATCCCGTACGTATTAAAACATTCATATTTAGTTCAAGTAAGAAAATCACTTGTTATAATATGTACAAATTTTTAAGATATTCTTAAACCATCCAGTTGCCTTAATTTAAAAGATCTTAAGTCCTCAATAATTTTGGTCACTAGGGGCGCTGTCATCGCGCACACAGCGAATAACGCAATAAATATATTGAAATGATTTAACCATCAGCTACTAAATTAGGAATGTTATAGGTACTCATACCTATGCTAGGTTTAACCTAAAAAATTGTCGGTTCCATAAGTATGTGGCTCGTTACATTTACCAACAAGTTGTCAGTGAGTCGTGGGGTAGTCAAACAAATATGATGAGTCTAGTTTAATAAATGTGTGCTACATTTTACAGCCTTATTAGCTATATACAGCTCCTACCAGAAATCAACTAATAATTTGTGTAAAGTACCTACCTGGCAATAGGGATTTCCATGTGTACTTCCGTGGCCTAGAAGCGAGCACGAGGGACTTGGCGTCACCATCTCTGATCCCGGCCGTTCGGGTAAGTTAGTTTTCTACCACACCTTGTTGGTATGTCTTATATTAAGCACTGAAGTACTCTTATCAAGAATGTAGAATTTTACTTTAGATTTAAAACTCATAAGTTGTATTTATCAAAAGATAACTATAAAATGTTTTTGGAAAAATCTTAATATTCTCGCTAATTTTGATATAAAGTGTTGCAATAACAACTAAAAATAACAACAATAGTACAACTAAAAACATACTTTGTGGGTAACTTCATCCTATGAAGATTTAAGTTGGTTTACTGTCTGCGCCTGCCGGTCAGCTGTCTTACTGCCTGCACTTACTGCACTATCAAAACTACATAAACTAAGGCTACACTAGAGCAAATAAGCACGCTGAAACACAGCGTTCGTTGGAAAATACTTTAATGCAGTGCATGGCTGAGTTCGAGTCACATCTCCAAGGACCCATCGCTTTACTATCTTCATCAGACAACATCAGCACATTAAGA
This sequence comes from Anania hortulata, assembly GCA_963576865.1. Taxonomy (NCBI): domain Eukaryota; kingdom Metazoa; phylum Arthropoda; class Insecta; order Lepidoptera; family Crambidae; genus Anania; species Anania hortulata. Next base: position 9,730,662 of record OY756397.1, on the reverse strand, counting down.
AAGGACTTCTCTGACTTCAAGGATTTTGTTGGCAATATTCTAGGACTGCTGCGCCAACAAATCTCAGAGCTTTTTAAGAGTGTCGATATTATTGAGACTCGGCACTGTCGTAAGTTTCTAGTACTTAACGGAGTACCGAAGTCTCCTGATATCGAAGTGGGGCGTCAACTGATAGATATCATGCACGATCGACTCCAGCTAAAGAACATTGGCCCTACTGGGCCCCGATCGCACAATTTTTTGCGGAAGCGGTTCGAACGTGAAACGTATCCAACATCCGAACATGGCTACGATTCAATATCAATGCAGCTGGAAGCAAAAGCCGTATTGCGCTAAATGTCATTATTTCAACCATAGTTGAATCGTTACCATTCGATAGAACTTTGTTTTTGTAGGGACGGCACACCTAATAATTTTTAGTAATATCTGTGATTTGTGCATAATCGACACTCGACTAAGCAATTTGTTACTAGCCGCACTCTGACAGTGACAGACAAACTGACAGCGCTTCGGTCCGAAGCACGCATAGTGGTTCAAATTGTCTAATGTTGTTTATTTTGTTTGATTGTAAACAGTTGGCCAGCTGGCGAATGCAGTTTTGTTTTATATTGTAAACTTAAATAACTATATACTGGATGAATTTTTTTACCGTCAGGAAAAAAAACTGTGTACTTTGTACCTAAAACAATTTCTATACGTGTGTGTTTATAAAATACAACTGATTTTATAAATTTTGGAATACATTAGTGCATGTATACCTATTATTCGTAGAAGTGTAGTGAAACGGTAGAGGGGGCGCAGCGCGGGAACCCCGTGTGTGACTAAATGAATTGAATGTCGTTTATTTTGATTTCTTGCAGAGCCAGCGAGATAAAACTTCGCAAATGTTTTTCGTCTTATTCATTATATAAATTTAAGGTAAATTTTAATTTTGCCTTCATACTTTTACGGGCTCGCCAGTTCTCTGAATGGAATCATCTGGAGGCCGGTGTCCCTCAAGGTGGCATCTTGTCACCACTCCTCTTTTCTGTCTTCATCAACTATCTCAAGTGCTCTTACCATCTTTATGCCGATGATCTCCAGCTCTATGCTCAGGCGAACGTGAAAAATCTAGTTTCTGCTATCTCAGCCTTAATAGCGATCTTGCCCATGTAGCTGAATGGTCACGCCAATTTGGCATTTTAGTAAATCCTACGAAATGCTATGCTCTAGTAATAGGTAGTTCAAGGCAGTTGGCCAAATTAAACTTATTGGCGACTAACCCGATTTTTAACCGATTTCAAAAAAGGAGGAGGTTCTCAATTCATCGGAACCTTTTTTTTAAATGTATGTTCAGCGATTATTCGTTACTGCGTTGACCGATTTCGATATTTTTTTTGTTTGAAAGATAATACTTTCAGAATGGTCTCATATAAATTTGGTTAAATTCTGATGATGGGATCTATAAGAAAGTCATGAAACATTGCATGAACTCCGTACCACGCCAACTGATTTTAGTATCTATCTTACCTAATATCTTTGCCAAATGTAAACCGATTTTGATGATTCTTTTTTTAATAAATAGCTTATACTTCAAAGATACTCTATTAAAACATTTTCGGAAATAAATTCACCCCTAAGGGTGGAAAAATAGGAAATGAAATCTGTGTTCAGCAGTTAAATTATGTTTGCACTCGTAAGATTTGTTGTGATTAGGATTTATCACTAAAATGGATGAAATAAGTTAATTTTATTTTTAAAAAAAAAACCGACTTCAAAAAACTAAAACGCAAAAAATAATCTTAACACTTAAGTACCTAATCAGTTACTTTTGGAGTCGGTGCTAGTCGATGAGAGATTCGATGTTTTCGTTTGCACCGACTCCAAAACTAACTGATTAGGTACTTAAGTGTTAAGATTATTTTTTGCGTTTTAGTTTTTTGAAGTCGGTTTTTTTATTTTTATAAAATTAATGTTTAATAATATAGTCATCCCTTATAGTGACAGTGTCAAAAATCTCGGGTTGGTAATGGATAGCACTCTCTGCTGGAGTAACTGGATCGTCGAAGTCAGCAGAAAAGTCACTGCAACTTCGCGCTTTTTGTACAAGTTTAAAAACTTTCTTCCTCTTCACACGAAGACCCTGCTGGATCAAGCTCTCGTCCTGCCTCTGATTGACTATGCTGATGTGTGCTGCTCTAACCTCTCCCAAGCTCAACTTAATAAGCTTGACCGGGGGCAATAAGCATCTTCGGGCTTCGTAAGTACGACCACATTTCCTCATTTCGCACGCAGCTTAAATGGTTACCCATCCGTCAGCGCAGAGACCTGAGGATACTTTGCAGTCTCTTCACTATTTTACACGACCCACACTCACCAAACTACATGAAACATCGCTTTACTTACCAAGGTTCCACCACTTCCACCAACACACCACCACAATCTTCGATCTTCCCACGATCTTAGTCTCTTCATTCCTACATAAATCTAGGTTTCTGTCCGATTTCTTCACTCTTTCAGTTATTCGCCGTTGGAATTTTCTCCCCCTTAATATAAAACAATCCTCGTCAAAATTTGTCTTTAAAAATCATTACGTGAGCATTATCTTGGCACCTCTCAGAACTGACCATTCTACTATTACTCAACTCCTTTTTTGTATATTTCTTTCTCATCTTTTTACACTTTCGATTAATAATCATCGTTTAGTAAGTTTTGGAGAAACATGGTTTGTATTGCTGCGTTGTATAGGGTATGTACTCGATGATACGCAGTGGGCTATCACAATATTGCAGTATGATATACACGTGATATTTTAACTGCTTAAAAGGTAGCTAATATATTATCATGTAGTTGTTAGGATTTAATAATTCGGAAGTACATTTTTATCTGCGTATGCGTCAAGAGTTCTTGACCCATTACCTTTCCTAACCCGTACAACGGCAATAAGCAAATAATCATGTAAAAGTACTTACCGGCACTCTTTGAATTCTGTATGTTATAAATTGAAAGAATCCTCAGTTCATCCATGACAAGGTTCCCAAGGATAGAAGTAAAATAACGCTCCCATCAGATTTGTTTGACTGATTTATTTATCGCATCTAATGTTTCGTATAAATTATGATTAGAAATCAAAAAACATTGCTCAGGAACAGTTCGCTTGCAAGGCTATTTCGTAGGTATTATTACCAATGGCTGATACAAATCGGGAAATGATCAGCAAAGGTTGAGTCAGGAGTGGCAAGACGTCGGCCCATCACTCAGCGCAACAGGTACATTAGTCGCTTCCGACAGCGCCCTCTACTCTACCTCGCTAACAACAGTTAGCGAGGCAGAGGTATAACGAGTATAAATTAACCACTCTGCGCTCCTGGATCACAAGACAACGCTTGGATTAAAATATGTAGTTTCTGTACACGTATTTAAATTCTCTTCTCTTTTCGGCCTATCTTTAATTTTAGTTTTGGTGGGTTCAAGTAGTACGCATATTTTATTAAATATTCTATTTTCACAGTAATAATGACTTGAACCAGCGACAATTATCTAAATTAAAGTCAAAGTCAAAAATCATTTATTCAATTTAGGACAAAATTGCCACTTAAGAACGTCAATATTAACATTATTACATTTTGGGCCCTACTAGCTAGAACTAACCTAAGTATCAACAGGTGGGATGAAAATTGTTAACAGTCAAAGAAACGTTGATACTATTTATCTTGTTGGTGATTGTAGGTACTAAAACACGGTTTAATTCATAATATTAGTTAGTTACATGCATAAATATGTATGTACTTTCCTGCAATGGAAGGATTCTTTCTTTCTTTTCTTTTCAAATTTATTTCTTAAAACAATAAATTTAGGTATATGTACACTATAACTAAAAAACAATAATATAGTAATACCTTTAAAAGCTTTTTACACTAATTTTTAAACATATTTTTTCAACAACTAACATCATTAATCTAACTAAGATGTTAGATCTATCTATTTATATTACGAACTTTTTAGTGTAAAGTCTATATTTTAAAAGTGATTAATTATTACTGTTCAGACATTAACAATAACTGTTGACAGTAATAACAAAAAGTTTACATGCGACAAAAGTTCGCGACTTCTCGTTCGTTGGACGGAACGCCCGCGTACTGCGTCCAACATAAAAAACTGAAGGATTGAAATTACCTAATCAAGTAATTTACTCAGTATAATACGTTCTCTTTCGCGGGCACTTATACACGACCCAAAATATAGCTTTGCCCTACCACAAGTATTCAAATCTCGATGGTGGTTAACAATAAAACAGGAATTGGACGTTTGCATTAAGAATATTTCACTTTATTTAGATAGCTATAATTGTATTTTTATTAAAGCACCTTACAAAAATTAAATATGTAATACAAATGCTTTGTAAACATTAATGTTAAATGTCAGTGACGTAAAAATATTCCAACCAAAGAATATGAATATCGTCTACATATTTTTGTTATTATACTACTTATTTTCCTACCATCATTATCAGGTACAAACAGTGGGCGGACACTTTATAGTACAAAGTAAAAACGCAATTCAAGGATAAAGAGAAATCATGACTTGGTAGCAAATAAGTTACAATAAGAATTAATATTACTAAGAATAATAATTGTGTCGTGCATCGTGAGATGCTTGATGAGAGAATTCATATTGAACTAAAATTTTAAATCATAGGGGTTAAAGTATGACATGGCGTTTTAGATTAATAGATCCTTTCAATTGACATAAAACCTTCACGGTGTGTGATATTCAAATGAAACCTTTTGACATGATACTGAGGTTCTTGTTCGATTCTCGCCATTCAATATTAATAGAACGAACCGTGCGTTTTAGGTTTAAACGCTTTCGTAATGGAAACTTCGACTACATACTACCCAGGAATTTGCGGCATGGTTTAACGTTATCTTACCTACAATATTGACTCATTTGCATCAAATCAAATGCATATTGTTGTACAGAAATGAAGGCATGTTGGACCGAATTGTGACATGTTATAAAAAGTGGATTCTTTACGATAATCGAAAGCGAAAAATGCAATGGCTGACCTCAGGTCAAACACCGTAACAGTTTCCTAAGGCAAAGTTTACCAATAAAAGGGAATGGTAACTGTTTGGTGGTCTATTCATGGTGACTCCCCTATAGCTTTCTCGAGTCTGGTCAAGCAGTAGAAGCGGACCGTGCTGTGCTACTGTGCTGAAATTCGAACAATGATACCTTTAAAAGCTTTTTACACTAATTTTTAAACATATTTTTTCAACAACTAACATCATTAATCTAACTAAGATGTTAGATCTATCTATTTATATTACGAACTTTTTAGTGTAAAGTCTATATTTTAAAAGTGATTAATTATTACTGTTCAGACATTAACAATAACTGTTGACAGTAATAACAAAAAGTTTACATGCGACAAAAGTTCGCGACTTCTCGTTCGTTGGACGGAACGCCCGCGTACTGCGTCCAACATAAAAAACTGAAGGATTGAAATTACCTAATCAAGTAATTTACTCAGTATAATACGTTCTCTTTCGCGGGCACTTATACACGACCCAAAATATAGCTTTGCCCTACCACAAGTATTCAAATCTCGATGGTGGTTAACAATAAAACAGGAATTGGACGTTTGCATTAAGAATATTTCACTTTATTTAGATAGCTATAATTGTATTTTTATTAAAGCACCTTACAAAAATTAAATATGTAATACAAATGCTTTGTAAACATTAATGTTAAATGTCAGTGACGTAAAAATATTCCAACCAAAGAATATGAATATCGTCTACATATTTTTGTTATTATACTACTTATTTTCCTACCATCATTATCAGGTACAAACAGTGGGCGGACACTTTATAGTACAAAGTAAAAACGCAATTCAAGGATAAAGAGAAATCATGACTTGGTAGCAAATAAGTTACAATAAGAATTAATATTACTAAGAATAATAATTGTGTCGTGCATCGTGAGATGCTTGATGAGAGAATTCATATTGAACTAAAATTTTAAATCATAGGGGTTAAAGTATGACATGGCGTTTTAGATTAATAGATCCTTTCAATTGACATAAAACCTTCACGGTGTGTGATATTCAAATGAAACCTTTTGACATGATACTGAGGTTCTTGTTCGATTCTCGCCATTCAATATTAATAGAACGAACCGTGCGTTTTAGGTTTAAACGCTTTCGTAATGGAAACTTCGACTACATACTACCCAGGAATTTGCGGCATGGTTTAACGTTATCTTACCTACAATATTGACTCATTTGCATCAAATCAAATGCATATTGTTGTACAGAAATGAAGGCATGTTGGACCGAATTGTGACATGTTATAAAAAGTGGATTCTTTACGATAATCGAAAGCGAAAAATGCAATGGCTGACCTCAGGTCAAACACCGTAACAGTTTCCTAAGGCAAAGTTTACCAATAAAAGGGAATGGTAACTGTTTGGTGGTCTATTCATGGTGACTCCCCTATAGCTTTCTCGAGTCTGGTCAAGCAGTAGAAGCGGACCGTGCTGTGCTACTGTGCTGAAATTCGAACAATGATGGCAAAACTAGCATTGCAACAGCTCCGATTCGCGAATCGATTTTCACCATTATTGCTATAATAAGGCAAGACCTCATACTGCACGAGAAACCGTTGTAACTCTACAGGAGGTGCAGCTAGAAACCATACGTCATTTTCCGTACTTGGCAGAATTTGCTCCAACGGACTACCATTTTTTTCGTGATTTGGACAATTTTCTACGTGGTAAAAAAAATATTCCCAAGAGGTAGTACCAAATTCTTTTACTTACAAAGTTTGTCAAATCTAGATCCACAGAATTCTGTCATCATCATCATCATTTCAGCCACAGGACGTCCACCGCTGGCCTGCACTAGTGATTTCCAGATTGGTCAGTTGGAAGTCAACGGAAGCCAACGGCTTCCTGCAACCTTTATTAGGTCATCTGTCTACCTTGTGGGTGGATATCCTATGCTACGTTTGCCAGTAGGTGGCCTTCATTCCAAAATATTTCTGCCTCATCAGCCGTCAGTTCTGCGTGCTATGTGCCCTGCCCACTGACACTTTAGCTTGCTAGGTGATTACCTATGGGCTATTACGTTGGGCTATATCAGTGACTTTTGTTCGTTTACAGATCTCCTCAATACTCCTTATGTTTGATTCGATCACTGATAACACATATTGGTTGTAGACTCTGGTCTTTAGGCACTGAGGTATTTTGAGGACGAGAAGAAGTTATATTTGTAAACAATTTTGAGAGTAGAGCTCCCAACTGATACTGAGTAGGGCGCAACATAGGCATTCGACATGACCTTCGTTTCGTCCATGTTTATCCGAAGGCCTACCTGTTGGGAAAGTCGACTGAGGCCATCGAGCATTGTGTCGAGGTCTTCAAGCGATTCTGCCATGACCACAATATCGTCGGCAAACGAAAGTGTTATTCTCGCCGTAAATGTTGAATTAATTATTTATTTATTTATTTCAAAGTCAAATTCAAAAATCATTTATTCGATTTAGGACAGAAAATTTCTACTTATGAACATCAATAACATTATTGGCCCATATGGGGCAGAACATGTCTCCTTATTTTTTGGGCCCTACTAGCGCTTCGAGACAAGACACAGACCATCTGGCAAGTGCTGAGAAGAAACGCCGGAACAAACTCAGTCACCATTAGCTGCCACAAAAAATATAAATCAAAATCAACAGTTAAGTACATCAGTTTAGTGCAGGCTGGACTGACCATTAGTGTTGCCGCTTGATAGGTCAATATCGATTGTCTGTCGATAGCCTATCGATAGTTGAAGGAAAAACGATACAATCGATAGTATCGATCTCTTTTACTGCAATACTATCGGTAAACAGCAATACTATCAATGGTTTCGATCGCTGCCAACCAATGAACTATCAATAGTATCGATACTATCGATACTATCGATTGTCCTATCGATCGTATAGATGAATTTAGCGTTCAACTATCGATTGCAAAACTATCGATTTTTCGGCAACACTACTGACTATACATTCTTGTCATCAAGATAGTCTTGAATTTTATAATACCCCTTAGACATTAGTGTAGTTTTGACATGTGAATTAAATTTATTAATAGGAAGTTCGATAACATTGTAAGTATTTGTAAGGTATATTATTTAAACTAAAAATACAATTTCCCAAGAATGAATTACTGGTTTTGGCCAATCTGAAGTTTGGGACTACAAGTTTGTTTTTGATTCTTGTGTTTTATGAATGAATATCACTTTGTTTTGTAAAAAGGTCTAAATTTTTGCGTACGTAAATGATATTATCAAATATGTATTAAGAGGCCACAGTGAGTATGTTGATTTCTTTAAAGAAGTCTCTCAGGGATTCGCGCGGAGTAAGTTTGTAAATAGCACGAATGGCTCTTTTCTGTAAAATAAAGATGGTATCGATGTCCGCAGCAGAACCCCACATTTATTTTTAGAATAAATCGGAAGTTCGATACAGTATTATTATCATTGTGCTGCAGTGAATGAAAAATTAAAAACACTGACACCTTCTCTAACAACTATAAAATCCTAGTAATGAAAGCTGCCAACAAAATACCCCCTGGCAGCTTTCGTCGATATCGGAATTAAAGATAAAAAGACACTGATTAAAAAATCCTTTCGGATGTAACTCTTATTTTTTTTTTCTATTACAACCCAGCTCAATCCTGAAACCGGGAATTTAACAGAGAACGACCATTTAGCGTTTGACTGTTGGAGAACCAGAATGATCAATTCGTTTCACTTAATATTTATCTTTATAAACTGATTGAAACAAACGTAAAGGTTAAAGTGAAATAATCTAAATTTTTAGTAAATATTTTAGTTTACATATCTGGATATCTGCTGATTGTGGATAACATTTCTCGTAGAGAGGCTATTTTCTTACATCTTTTCAAGACGCGATGTGCCGCTCGATAGCAAGTTAATCAAGTGATGTTGCATATTTTTGTTGCATTGTTGCTTCTGATTCGAGCATCTATTTTAGATATTTAAAAGGTTCAATTAAATTATTTTTAGTTTAGTTACCTACAAACTTGCTTCTCTTAGAGATAAACAGCTTTCCTTTATAAAGCAAATGTCCTTTATTGCTGAAATTTACTGAGTCAGTACATAAACTTTGCATAGATGCCACGCTTTCACAAAACCACACATATTTAGGCCAATAATTCTAGCTTGGTTACTTTGTGTACAAAATTGCTAATCGCCTCGTGTTTCAGCTTTAGCTTTTAGTATTACCAACTACCATTCACAAAAGCTGGTCCATGTGTGGGCCGAGATAAAATAATTTCCGTGCTCTCCCGCCGCCCGTGTCGTAAAGGGCAGGTTATATGTCAGGTGAGAGGTTAGCACGTGCTATTTATGTCACATCAAAAATCTGCACTGAAAACACATATTGATATAGTGATAATAAATTATATCTATCGATTGAGATAAGCAAGGACACAACAATATTGAGTTATCAACATTTAATAACATGTGGTAGGTAATTAGTGAACTCCGTGAGTTAAAAGAAATCTATCCGTAGATACCATTTACAAGAAGGTACTGCTTTATTTTTTAAGTTTAAATATCGTAGCGCCTCGTACGGTTTGCCAGACGCATGTGGGATTTGAAGAAGATTTTCCGAGATCTAACTAGATCATCTCCTATTTCTGTATTTTTTGCATTTGTACTTAAGTTCAAACGTTTTGTAGCAGTCCGCTGCAGTGACTTCAAATATGTGTTTTAAACTTACTGAACTTGGATGTCTATTATATTTCGAGCATTAGTTAGAATAACGTGTCGTAAATTGTTTCAGCACTGTAATTAGCATGCCAGCGGATTATTGTGGCACTGCAGTACATTACTGTCGACGTTAAAATTAAATGCAATGAACCTTTTCGCGGAATTGTGTTGTGTTCGCCATGCTCGTCCCATTTATAAGTAGTTCAGAGAAGCTGTAAACGCCTACGCTCAACCGTGACCCTATAAAGTGATATACCTTTTGAAGTATCCAGCTACGTGTAGGTATTTGCTGTTTTCTAAGGATTTTATGCCGATTCGCTAGTTTAAATTCTTAGTAAGTAATATTAAATTCAGTGTTTCGATGTAAAATCACGTCTTGCCTTGTCTAATACATTTGCTTGACTTGACTTGTTAAGTTTTGGGTTAATTTTTGCATTAAGGCATCATGATTATAACAAATTGTTATTTATTGCAGTCCATATCCACAGACACGATGCCTTCGCCTTTATTGCCTACAAAATGTATCCATCAAGGCTAAAATACAATTTGACTAAGATGAATGCTCACTTTACGGAGGTCGTAAAAAGCCGACTTCGTCGTTACAAGCGTCATCCATATTCATTCACGGGTGAACTAAAAAGGTCTTTCTTTAATACTGAATGCACACAATATATCACTTTTGGTTGCATTTAAGTAACGTATGCCATTTTATTGCCTTAGCCACTTTACGAAGCTTTAATGTTATTTGGTACGTACTTGGTAATAACTTCCTTCTAGATTTTTTTAAGTAAGTGCACCCTGATTTCAGATTAATAATATTAATCTAGTCATTTGGTACTTTTACAAAGAAGTGGATAATCCAGTTTGAAACGTATTCATCAGTGAAGTGTGTTAGTGTTACGTGACAGTATGTGTGGGCCAGTTTACTGAGGGCCAGTTCACAATAATAATTATTGTACGAGCCACTCCGCCGCTCACAATGTCGTGTCGATCATTCGGACGGGCCGATCGCACCGGAACGCCAATTAGCTTAGTGTAGAGCGTGCTTCTGTTAACTCTCCGGTACTTACTTTGTACACAATACCAATACCTAAACACTACGTTTTGTGATCTGTTGCCGATGATATCATGTTGCAGATTTTAGTTATCAAAAGACATTCATTTTATAAAGAGATTTGGCTTAAAAAAATAGTTGACGGCCAAAAATGAATTACCTTTTGTTTGAATGGTGCCAGAAGTAAAAACATTGTTTTGTATGGCAACAATACTGTAATGATTTTTCCAACAAAGATACACAACGATGTTGAAATGAATAAATCATCCTCTAAGAATAATGTCACACTTCAAGATCATCCTACCATTTAGTGTAATCCTAATCTGTTCATGTTGTATGGTTGCATTTTCAATGTATTTGGTCGTCGCTACAACCAAAGGGCCAATGCGTAGAGCGGGCTTATTTTGTTGATATATGGATTGGGCTCAGAGCACAGGGAAAGAAGGTGGCTAGGACAAGTTTTTACCTTTTGCACAACTAAAACCCTAAAAACTAAATGTTGTCAGTCTCAGATATTTTATATCTTCCGGTATAAATCTCTGAAACCCAAATTGTTTTTGACTTTAAAGCCATAGAAATAAATAATTAGTTTTATGTGTTTTTTAAACTTCTATTATTAAATGATGGCCGCTGAAAAATACATAAAAAATACTACCATATTATTATGGTTTTATGATACTAATAGGCAACTTTTGCAATAAAACAAGAACTCCTGATATACACGTATAAATTATCATTATTGCGTTTTCGTGTCAAACCATATTCAACGTAGGCAGAAAAAGTCTAGTAGTGTATTCATTTGTAAAAAAAAATGCCTTATATTCGCCAAAATGCCTTGCCAACGCTCCAAGCTCAGGCTATGCTCGGTGTTTCTTTGCGTGATCGAATCAAAAATGAGGAAGCAGATGGGGCAGAAAAGTTCTAGAATGGAGGCCACGTACCGGCAAGCGCAGCATAGGACGTCTACCCACAAGGTACAGGAAGTAAAAGAGAAAAAAAGGAAAGAAAAACGACCTGGTAAAGGAAGTCATTGACGGGAGGCCCATGTTCAGCAGTGGATGTCTTATGGCTGAAATAATACTGATGATAAACACACCATGCTTTCGAAGAAAGGAATAAACCTACTTGTGTTACGAGATACCCGATAATGAATTCTGTCAGGAGCATCTCCCAGCACTTCCAGACTTACTTCGTTGATTATTTGTTGATGTAACTTATAGGTGGGGTTGCATTGGCTTGAACCTGAGACAGGCACTCGTACTCATATTTACTACTCGTACAGGCTCATATTTACCCAACAGTAAGTCTAACTGTTAAATAAGCGGAATATTATCAGTGTTATTGGCACAAGCCCCAAAATACCACTTGATGCTAATTAATTCAAAATATTAAGCGAGCTCTATGAGTCTGAGTCTATTAATTGCCTTGCACGAAACAGCCCAGTGGCGGAGTGCGAGAATATTAATAACAATGTTAGTAAGTTAAGGTTAGTTCATAGTTTATAACAACGCATAAAAATCAATGACGGGACTGTGTGACTTAAGACTGAAATTGTTGAGAAACCAGTCAAGTGCATGTAAAATAGGCTTGCAAAATGCCTTTTTCAGGCACCAAGTTCTCACACAAATATTGTTTTAAGTTACGCTAATTTTATTCCGTGAGGCGTGCTTATTTGTGATACGAAAAGTTAAACTTTTTATTATTATGTCGGGCTATGCGCAATGTAGGCTTTTTGCCTTTTGGCGCCAAACCCTAAAGCATAGTAAAATCATAGTGCAAATATTTTTGACTGTTCAGTAGACAGAGTATCGATGTATAGAGAGAGTATTATAGATCTGGTTTGCCTCTTAAGCTAAAAAATCAATATCAGTAAGTACATAGATGTAACAACTATTTACATAGTATAAAACCTAACTATAGAACCTAAAAGCTGCATTTGAAATTTTATCAGATTGTTTAAATACCTACTTGATGTACTTGATACATTTTCTATACAAAAGTTTTAATAAATTAATATTTCAATAAGTCAAAAAAATCTTATTAAAATGTGTGGCTTACTTATTGTTAAACACAAATCAAACGTAAAAAAGTAAGTAAAGTAGATAAAAACGTAATCTCCCAATTCAACCTTGGTTGACATCAAGTTTGTCGATACCTACTCAAACTTAGTGTCAACCACTTCTTCGAATAGCGCCTATTCTTAGACCATTACTGTTAGTGATTGATTACAAAGGACCTAACATAATGGTTACTGGTGTCTGACCGTGTCTGAAGCCATTATTTAAAAGGAATCCTATTCAACGTTTGACATCAATTGCCGTTATTAAAGGACGAGTTTTCACAGGTCCATGTCACAAACAACTTTCGGGTATAAAGCCCAGAAATTGCAGTCAAAACACCCTAAAAATTCATGCGTCGTGTAGAAATTTCATTGTTCGTAAATCTAGCGACACGATTAAAACCATTTAGTTTTTTTTCTTGACTCTCGATTGTACCATGTGCTGAAAATAACTTCTACCGAAGTGGTTATCTTTGGAAATTCGAAACAATAACTTCACGCAGTTGAGGTTTGAGTAAGCCTTCTTAAGGTATGAAACTTTGCTTTTATTTCGGTATCAGGTGTCCGCCTTAATTTGAAAGAGTATCTTTCCACGACCTCACGGCAACAGGTGAGTGGCTCAGCGCAGGCGCGGCAGGCGCGTCGATACCTCTCCCGCCCCCCTCACGTCTTGCTATCTTCATCCTCGCCCATTCACACCCGCACACATTCATATTCCACTCATAAATCGCACACACGCTTGAAATGATGCAGTCAGTGTGTAATTTATATTGAAACAACGAATTAAGTACCGTCCATTTAATTTAACAACAAATTGCATAATTTAAACGATATGATTTCATAGGTACATTTTTGTTTGATGAAAAAAATACTACTCGTTTTATTTTATTATACCTAACTATCTGTTAAAATAGGAAACAAAGTGATAAGTACTCAATAATCGAGACGATACTGATATTGTGGTGAATCATTATTTAAATTTGTTTTCGATTTAAAATATTTAAAAATAGTTAGTAAATGAACATAAAATCTGATAAAAAATATTTATAGTAATTAATGTCATGCCTAAGACTTATTAATTACAATGTTGTTTTATAAAAGTGACGCATCAGATCTATTTATATGCGCCTATGGCTGGTTGCAGCCACTATGGTACCTATATTGTCAATGCTAAATAGACAATGTGTCGAATGATATTGTCAATGTTTCCATCGAATATTACACAGAATAGTATCAATATTTTAAATTACAACAATACTAATAAAACTATTATTGCATTTTCCTAATGGATTGAGCGATTTTATACGGTGTTTTCTATAGAGACAGACACAAAAGATGGACAGACATCGACATCTCGCTTTCGAATATATAATACCCCTATTTTTACGTCAAGGGTTTGATTTTTTTTTTATTCCGGACTAGCTGTTGCCCGCGACTTTGTTCGCGTGGTCTTTAGTTTATTCTTAAAGGATATAATAGCGTTAGCTTGCAACCAAAATCAGCCATAGATTGGATTTAGGGATGATCCTCGAGCAGGTGTAGGGAACAACACAATAGTAAGTGTAAGCGCAATAATAATTTTAGGGCGAGTGACACAACTACCAAAACACGATATGATATAGCGATTTATCGACACCAACTGTGTTTTTTTAAAATAATGATAGATGTCGCGCAGTTGAATTCTTATCGAAACAGCGATCATAATATAACATAACGTCGCCAGCATGGCGATTCAACATGGCGGCTACATTGATCATATGATACTTAGTGTCGATATATCGCTAGATCATATCTTACCTATCATATTTTCGTGCCGATGATTTTTACACACAGTAATTTCTAATGATAAAGTATTTACAGCTTAAGACACAACCATTACGATTATGAAATATGAAGTGCGTAACAAAGTTATTTTAAACCTTAACAATGTATTTATATGAATATTTGATTATTATTGTTAGTAACATTTTTGTTTAAATAGATCGGAAATAAGAACTCTGAACTATTTGCAATGCACTAATTCCAAAATGTATGATGTCATATATTTTTTTTACTTGTTGTCTCCTTTAGTTAAGTTTATTTTCGATACAATTATTATGTATGTGTTTATGGACCAATAAAAAAAATCTTAATACCTTATAACCTTATTTAAATTGGGACCTGTACGAATGCCTTCTTGGGCCTATTTGCAAAAATACATTTATTTCATGATTTGGAGTAAGGTTGATAGTGGTTGGAGGATAAATTGTAGCTTGAGGTGTCACGTTCAACATCAATGCATATTATTGCAAGACGGAAAAATTACGAGCACCAAACATGCCGTGCCATCCCGTAATCGGCACGCTGCCCGCAAAATTATTTTCCTGTTGGATCTACTCTTATAATAGGTCATCAATTAAGTAATACCTCGATCTTTCCGCTACATAAGTGTCTTTATGATGCACATATCTACCACAACTCTTCATTCCAAAAACGAATTTTTTTTTTTTTCATAGTCTGTAGGAGATGCTATGAAAATTCTAAATCAAGTTCACGGGATTTTCTTTTTTTATATTCAATATTTTTTTAAAGATGTTTTTATTAAATAAAAATTGTTTTTTTTTATAAGGAAGAAAAACCGTTTTCTCCTGAAACACCATTTCAACAAACAATTCAACCAGATTGACCTAAAACCTGCAAATGCATTTCTTTGGCATTTGGAAGTGAATATAACGCAACGTGATGATAAAATAAATTAGCATGTTTTCCTTTTACATCGCTTTTTAATAAATAAATGTTTATTTCGGGCACATGGATACTTAACACAACAACAACAGAAGAATGCAAATACACAAACAGATAGGATTTCCAAACATTTCTCTTGTGGCAATTTTCACCCAACGTGTCATACGTTTTGACATCCTTCAAGTGTAAACATACTTTGATATAAGTAGCCTATCTCATTACTTAACTGAAGTTCTTTTTAAAAAGTTAGAGCCCTAAAGTTAGCAGAATCACAATAATTTAGACTGATTTATTTTACGAAATTAAAAATAATGTATATTTTTACTATATTTTATTATACGAGTAATTTATCTCATAACCCGCTTTAATTAGGATAAGTAAGTATTAAAACGTCCCGCCCCGGCTCTGCCTTAGTAACACAAGTAAATATTTCTTATAACTTAAGAAAACGATTTTAGGAGCGCACCACGCCAGAATGCTCTAAAGAGGCACTTTATTCCGAGTTGATCGAGAAACAGAAGAATATTAAAAAACATTTACATTTTCTACTATTTAAATAGTTCCAATAGTTCCAACTTCTAAAATTCCCACCAATGATAAAGAATCGATAGTTCTGGAAAATATTTCAGTGTTCCACAGAAATATTCCATTATTTATCCGTCCGTTTACATACACGTCCTTCCCCACGGGTGGAGCGATGATATATCTACGCAAGCTGCTGGCAGCAGATTGAAAAGAATATCCGGCGACCGGGCTCAGTGGCTTGCAATGGAAGAGGCCATGTCCAGCGGTAGACTGATGTGGGCTGATTATGATAGTAATAACAAAAACACGACGGATTCTTCAATGTATTATAATAGTGATGATGATGCAGTGATCACTCGAACTAATTTTTACATGGTCATGTCTACAATTGTTCATCATTTTTAAAAATATAACTAACTATTTATAATAAGTATAAAAGAATATCCTGTTATTTTTATATTTATTGTGAATGTATCTATAAAACATAGATGTCATTTTTAATTATCATCAATTTATATCCTACGTGTTTCATTCGTGGCAATTCTCGACTTCAAAATCATACTACAGGGCTACACATGAATGTATTAAATGTACAGATTCTCATTTGATTCTTTGGAGTTCCTTGGCACCAAATCAATCCTGGCAGCATTACCAGATTGTTCAATAACACTGTTACATTACGCATTATCATCAGGTTCCTATCACTATATTTTTTTAACTGATGACAAACAGGCAAAAATATAATAAAAAAAATTACCAAGCTCTAAAATGTAATATGGGACCACTTCGTATGTATTTTCTGTTAATAAAAAACTATTAGCCACATCAGCTCACTAACGCCAGAGATGCCGCGTTAAAAAGTCAGTAAAATTGAGAATTACCTTTTTTAATTTTATATCGGTAAAAAAATTGTGACAAAAATGACTTACGATGATCGATAAAATGATAAAGAAAAACGTGAGTCGCCAATTAAGGAGAAAATCGCAATCAATAAAACTCGTATATCGTAAGGTATGTATGTACGTGGCCCGAATTCTAATTTCGCGGGTACACCCCTGTGGCACATCAACGCGGATTGGCCTCTCAGAAATGAAGATGACATTCAAATATTGTATTCAGGTGAGGTAGTCCTATAACATGAGAAGACTATTTTTGTCTCGGCGTCTGATGTTTCTGGAAAAATAAAATTTTTGCTACAAAAATACGTCAAAGCAAGGCTAGGAAAGTCTATGACGTCATGATAATGAACTTTAAATTACAGACATTGTAAGTATAGTAAAATAAAATCAATTACTTAAACATGAAATATTTATAAGCTCCAATCGAGTACGAGTAAGAAGGGAAATCTATTTCAAGAAATAAAATCGTTTGTACATGCAATAAGCTCTATGAATTCATAGGTATTTTTAAGTTATTAAATCAAGAATTTCCCTTCGAAACTTGGGATGTTTGATAAAGTTCTTTTTTTTACTGTTATTGCAAAGTTAAATTAAAATTTTTGCAATTGTTCGGCGCTAAGCCAAAGCTCTGCCCCCTGAAAGAGCGAGTTTTCAGACCAATTGCATACAATTTGATACAGCGTAGAAAACATTAACGAGAACCAAAAGAAGTTTCGAGATGTGGCGAAAAGTTTTACCGACGTCAGTCTCGGTAAACCGATAGACTTGTCTAGCTACCTGGGTACACACATACACATACGATGGGTATTATTAAAGAGGTACATGCAACTAGAAGGGATGTGTGTTTTGGTGGTTCGACTTACTTAGGTACGCGTACTTTTACAAAACTGCCTACCAAATTGAATTTTGACGTAATATTTTTTTAAAATAAACAAACGCAGCAAATTACCTACAAAAAGTCCCGCTATGTTACGAATTACTTACTCTTAACTAGAATAAAAGATAGTAGACACAATAAAAAAACTTATTGATATACATACTTGTTTGTTTTCGAATAAGTTAACGAAAGGATATTATTAAGTAATCATTAAAATGTTTTAAAATGTAAACAAGAGTCATAGATTGACCCTGTAAAATAACACATTTTCAATAAAATATCTGCGTCTGCGTACCGTCTGATTGTAGCCCTAAAATTCATTATAATATTTTGACACGACTACGAAACAGTAAGGAATGTATAACATATAAAACGTCTAAATAATAAAATTATTACAGTTTTTCCTAAATTAAGAATCGTTTTCTGTAGTTATTTTGTAGCTGTGGAATAGTGGGACCGTGGCGTACGGGGCATAGGCCTCTTTTCTGGTTCATAATTTTACAAACTTGACTTATTGCAATAATAAAAATAAACTTATAAAGGTGAAAGAAAAATAAAAAAATATAAGTATTTCAGTTTAAACAAAACTTGTAGTATTTTTTCGGTATGTGTTTTGTTAAATTACCTGCACGACCAAAGCATTTTTCCACCGGAGCCAGTTCAATGACTAATATTGTCTAGACGTTTTAAGAATTAGTTGTTGTGGGTACTTTGATATTATCAAATTCATAATTTCAACCACAATGCACTAACTTTCATCGAAATGTATGACTATTGTGTTTATGTAGACACTGTACTGTGGGAAATGCAAGTTTCGAGATAAACAAGATTAAGGACCCTTTGTCGGCAGATATATTGGAAGAGGTTGCACATTTTGCTCTGAAATGTTTTAGGGACCATTCGACTTAAAATAGGAAAGAAAGAGAGAGAGAGAGAGATGTACTTTAATTCCACTCTACTTTGTAGTATGGTGTGATCAGTAATGTTTATAGGGAATATCCATTTAGAATTATATTTTAAAATTAAATTCTACTCTGAAAGTTGAATTCAATAAACTTTCTAGATTATCATTATTAACCTCGAGTTTAACTAAGTGTTTCATTAGAATGATTCAGTTTTCAACTGGCTTCAAGGAGAGGTTTTGACGCGTATTACTTTTTATCGAGACCTATTTTGATGAATTATTTTTTGTTCGTAAGGACATTTTTATTGTTTACTAAATTTCATCTACTTAGTTCCAACAAGCAACTTTGTTATACACACTTAGATCAATTCTCGTGATACCCTTACGACATCAAAATAAAAATAGTAAAAAAAACCTTTAAAATAATAAGGACTAAAAAGCGGAAAAAAACACTAAGAAGTCGAGTCGGTCAAGTATGATGAAAAACTATGGATTAAAATTAAGTCCCTCTCGACTTTTAATGATTATATACCTCTTTAAGTTAATGCAATCGGTTTGGTTTGTTAACTGAAATATAGCCATTTTGCTTATTATACAATACACAAAGTAACCACGGATTTAGAATTGAATATCAAGACTAATGCACGAGCAAACAATTGTGGCACATTCCGTATTCTAAGCTACGCTCGTAAGCTGGATTGGGATTGCGCTACATCGAAAGCTCAGCTTATGGTTGGAATGCTGGGAACTAAAATCTTATAGCCAAACACTAGTGACGACTAGAAGTCGCCACACAATATTAATATTGTTGAAAACGAACTTTTCTAAGCTGAGCTGGGAGAAGCACACAAAAAAATACATCTTTTACCGCGTTCGTGATACCAGGATTCCATTCCTTTATATATATAGATACTTTGATAAAAACCTTGTAGATTAGAGTGTTTTTGATGCATACTTACGTCACGCACGTAAAGCGTCTACATCCTTTGCTATTAGAATGTATCGCTTGCTACGATCACATAGTCATGCTGCACTACGAACAACTCCGAGTGTTACGGTTACGTGCTACGACACCCCTAACTAAGCTTGCGCTACGACAAAAAGACGAATTCACTTTGTATTATGTTCATTGATGTTTTATTTACTAACATCCTGTCAAAAGCACGCACGTGTTTCCTTTTAGATTGCGTTGCCTCCTCGCTACGGCTTAGGCCCAAGCGCCGCTTATCCGGGCGATCCGCACACGATCCAATCGTGATGCGAGCGAGTGTGTACTCGACTGGCGCGCCCTTGACGTAAGGTCGAGCTCCTCATGTTTGCACACACTTTGTTTTATTTATCTAGGACCTTGTTTTGGCTTTATTCAATAAATCTAGAAACGCTCAGGGCGATTCTATCTATTACATATTACAAAAGTGAGCAGATTTCAGGCGATTAAGATGTATACCCTGTTTTTCGAGTCACTGGACCAGGCAGTTTTTTTTTAAATGTAATTCTTTTTTAAAACGAAGTCTTAAAAGTATGAAATAATATGAAACCTTATTAGCACAATCCTCCTAAAAATAAATATTAATGCATATGATGGCTTTTAGATTTATACAAATATGTATGAAACAGACTATGTAAATTTTGTATTAAAGTCTACTTTTAAAGGTATTTTAATTACATAGATACATAGATGCTTAATGGCCAGACGAAATACACATATATTTGAAAGCATACAAGTATTAAAGATTTACTAAACTCTCTGCAAACCCAATCATAAAGATTCTAAGGTAATAATCCTACTAACTAACTAAACCCACGGATAGAACAGTTAGCGTAGGCGAAGTAAATATTCAGAAAAGCTAGTGGCTTTGATAAAAATCATAACTTTATGTGACGCTAACGTGATGATAAATCCATGTCTCATCTTTTATGCTAGCGAGCTTTAATTGTTTGTCAGAGCTGACAAGTGCTAATGGCCACTGCGCGTCGTTGGAATGTTTAGTGGAGCTAGAAGTTTCTTGCTTGCTGGATCTAAAAACCTTATCGCGGAAAAGTCAATTGGTTTCTATGTTTGACTTCTGTCTGTTAGCAAATCAGAGAAGAGCTTTTGCCAGCATCTGCGTTCCTTCCACGCTGGAGTTTCGTGGGTTGATCATGGCAGGCATGGCATGGTGATGATGGCAGGAGACCTAATGGTCATCCTCATGCTCATTCCCAGGGAGAGGGCTTAGGCTTTGGTAAAGGATGAATATTTTATTTTATTTTTTTGGAAAACAAACAGCTTATCAATGAGATAATATAACATCAAAAACATAACAGCAAATATTCAATAAGCCTAAAGTTTAAGTAGCTAAACAGGCAGGTATTAAAATTACATATCTAAGAATGATTTAAAAAATAAATACAATTTTACAACATTACATAATACTAATACCTATAACATAAATATAAAAAAAGATTGTTGAGGTCAAAGAGTTGGACACATGAAATTATTAGGTAGGTACTGACTGTCTCGTTAAACTTTTTAGTAACTACCAAAGATTGTTTGTGCGAGACGGTGACAAGTACAAGCAGGGGCGCTTTCTATTTGGTTTAATAGGAACGCGAAATTGAATGTTATTTATTAAGAAGCTGTGAGCTGTCAACATGGCTTGTGTCAATACTTCAAGCGGCGCAAATACGAATATCTCTTGCGTCATTTGGCGTGGAGGCGTTTGGACCGTGGGGACCGAATATTAAATCACTTTGGCACCTATTTGAAAAATAAAAAGGCTAGTTTGTTCCTCGCTCAAAGGCTTAGTTAAGCCAGTCAGCGCTGCCAGTATCCTCGCCTCCTTGCATCGCCGGTACGCTTTTATTTTTGAGAAGCTAGTTTTAGTTTTAGGTTACGTTAGTTAATTTTAAGTTTTTTATATATGTTTTTAGTAAAAAAAACTAAAAAAAAAGTGTTTTTATAAATACATTTGAAAAACATGAGGCACTATAATGTAGAAACACATTGGAAAGTTTATTGTAAATGCAAAACTCGATTGGAAAAGCTGTGTAGGTACTGAACAACAGAGAGGAAAATGTGTTTGTAAAAACATCGTAAAAGTATATATTTATTTTTAATAAATTTTTAAATCTACTTACAAAATGTAAGTTTAAGTAAATTGATATCAAAAAACGAACTTAATATTATAGATGTAACTTATAAGCAATGCAAACACCATTGTAACGCATTATAATATTATTTTGTGCGATACCTATTTGTCGATAGGCTTTTTTCATTATTTTCTCTTTAACTTTCAGAGGTAAAGCCTTTGAAGTATGAAGTTTCTTTGCATATAATTCTGAGCAGCTGTGTGCTGAAGAATTCTAATGCAGTAGTTCTTAGCGGGATTAGTCGAAGCGGGTGCAGGCGGCGGCCAGTAACAAGTGGTCGCGTGCGCGCGGGCGGGCTCGCTGATTAACTGCTCTTTCCTTTGCTCACAATGTATTCCACCACTTAAGTTTTTTAACACTCAGATAAACTTACAGAATTTTTAAACGAATGATTCCCTACCACTTTTTAAGTGTTTAGTTAAAATTGAGTTTAAACATTTTATTGGTTTTTAATCGACTTAAAAAAAGGAGGAGGTTCTCAAGTCGTCTTCTTTTTTTTACTACATTCGTTACTATGTCGACCGATTTTGACATTTCTTTTTTGTTCGAAAAGTAATACTTTTAGAATGGTTCCATATAAATTTGATCAAATTCTGATGATGGGATCTATAAGAAAATCATCAAACATTGCATGAACTCCAAACCACGCCAACTGATTTTTGTATCTATGTTACCCAATATCTTTGACAAATGTGAACCGATTTTGATGATTCTTTTTTTGTTTGAAAGGTAATATTTTCAGAATGGTCTCATATAAATTTGATCAAATTCTAATGATAGAATCTATAAGAAAATCATCAAACATTGCATGAACTCCATATCACGCCAACTGATTTTTTGTATCTATGTTACCCAATATCTTTGACAAATGTAAACCGATTTTGATAGTTCTTTTTTTATTGAATAGCTTATACTTTTAAGATACTATGATAAAAATTTGCGGAAAAAAAATCACCCCTAAGAGTGGAATAATAGAAAATGAAATCGGTGTTCGGTAGTTGAATTTGGTTTGCACTCTAAAGATCTGTTTTGATTAGGATTTATCACTAAAAATAGATGAAATAAGAAAATTTTTATAAAAAAAATAAAACCTACTTCAAAAAACCAAAAAGCTGAAAATAATCTTAACACGTAAGTCGGTGCAAACAAAAACATTTAATCTCTCATCAGCTGGCACCGACTCCAAAAGTAAGTGATTAGGTACCTTACGTGTTAAGATTATTTTCAGCTTTTTAGTTTTTTGAAGTTTTTGGCCGCTTACACAAGCAGGAGTTGCGTGTCACGGAGATGAATAATTATGCTGTGGTGGATGTGCGGAGTCACCCGGAAGGACCGCGTGAGGAACTCGCGCATCCGCGGTAGCCTTCGTGTCCGTGATGTTGCAGACAAACTGCAGGAGTGTCGCCTACGCTGGTACGGCCATGTTTTGTGGAAACCGGCAAGCTACGTAGAAAACAAATGTTTGGCCACGCCGCCACCGCCAGGTCCTGACAAAAGGGTTAGACTCAAGAAATGCTGGCTTGACGTCGTGAGGGCTGACATGCGTGCCAATGATCTCAGAGCTATTAGAGACGCTCAAGACCGTGCGAAGTGGAGGAGTAAATCAAGGAAAGCGAACCCTGGGCTCCAAAGCAATGGCTTTGGATCCAACCGGGGTTAATCCCGGTTGCGTATTAATAGATGAAGAAGAAGAGAAGATGAAGGACAAAAAGCAATAAAATAAAACATAATAATTCGTATATTAAGTTTGCAATTACTCAACAAATTTAAGGATTTAGTCGCGTTAGATTTTGAGTCGACGCATTGTAAATATCAATTTATATTCAATCTAAAATCCCAACTAGAACTTATTGTTTTTTGTTGTGTTAAACTATGCATTATAAGGGCTTTAATATTCTTTTAGATTGAACTAAAAATAGAAACTCAGACAAAATAAACAGCACAGTATCATAAAGAACAAAGGAATAATACTTACTTGAATATTTATCGAAATGCTTATTAAGCATGTTGGTGTAAGTAAAGCGATTTGAAGCAATCACTTCATAAACTAAGTCTAGACTAATCGTTATTGTAGGGCAATGAACTCTGAACCCACTTTGTATTTTTCTTGTCGCGCTATCAGTTGTTGAAGCATATATATCTAATAAGATCTGTTTCATAAAATTTTTATATAAACAGTTTGACAAAAAGAAATGTTTCAAGATATTATTCAGCCAAAATGAAGAAAAGTGTTGTTATATTCATGAACGTTTACGTCAAGCGTTCCAGTCTGTAGAAAAGCAGGAAAATTAAATTACAATACAAAAATATTTCTAGTTTGAAAGGGTCCGTTGTATAGGGCTGCAAGGGCTAGTGTTATAAAGGGCTCATTGTGATTGTATTGGAGTCGTTAGCCCGCCGTGCGTCAGCCGCGACGGAATCCCCACCGGGCGCCTATTGTCGTCCGGGCGAAATTGCCGCGACCTCCAGTTTCCTTACATTGTTTGCGAACACTGGAATCTAATAATAAACCGGAACAATTCACTTGATATAAAAAAACCCATGGATGCCGACATACTGTGTCGTAACAAAGCAATACGGATGAGAAGAAAGCAATAACAACAATTTGTGTTCAAACAAGCCCATCTTTGACGACGGAAAAAAGAAAAAGCATATACAGGAGCCGTGAACTTTAAACACACACTCTATACCTAAGCTGTGCTATTTTTACGTCATACAGAAACAACACGATTTGGCCCCAAAAAACCATTTATCATATAATATATTTATTTGCAATTTACAAATATTACATTATCGACGAATATTTGCTGCCACATATTATTTTCATATCGGGGCTCATTCTATCCTTTAGAGATAGTGAAACATCCAGTGATTTTAATAAGTATAGCAAACAATCTAAAGACTTATTAACATGGTATAGTTTGTAAATAAAATAGTGCTCCATCTGTTGTCGCATAGATGAACCTTCGTGTCAAAAATGTAAATCTACTAAATGCAACAATAGGCTGCCCCCACACCTGGCGTTTTGTCGGTTGTACGTGTTTCACGAATTAGTATAACTTTCCGCGGAAGTAGCATGTATGCATCGCTTATTAAACAAATAGTTATCTTGAAAGCAATAAGATCATAGTGAAGTATGCCAGTGGTATTCCTTATTGTTTTGTAACAAGTGGTTGGTAGATAAATATATTGCACACCACACAAATATTACAGTACAGTTTTAAAAAAACATTTAAAATGGTATTAAGTGAATTCGTGCTTTGACCAAACTCGTACGCATCAAGGTCGCGGTATCAGCTATAGAATAAACGCTCATTGCCAGACGCTATCGCAAGCTTTAATTATTAGGGCCGCCATTCATCAATAGATGGCACTAGCAGAGTCTAACTATCAGAACCACAACAGGAATGACACGCTACGCGTAGTAAGTGGGCGTGGCCGGTAAGCCCATAGTAAGTAAGTTCATGCATATCTTGATGTTTCGGGCACATCAGAAGATGTCATTTTATCTAAGCCATTTGGCATAACCCGTCATAGCTTGTAAAATTTTTTTGCACAAACATAGGTAAAATGCATAATTGTGCAGTAGTAGAACAACAGCAGTACTAACCCATTACCTAATGGTGACATAATATACCATCGGTGAGTAATGTTGCACGATATTTTAATTCAAATAGTCAAATTTGCTTGTCAACACTATCAATAAGAATATACAATTTAAAACCAATCTACTGGTTATAGTTATTAGGTGTCATTTAATTTTGGCAGGTTTTTGGCAGCTGCTTATTTTCATGCAGTAATTAGAGATTAGGGATGTTCCAAATAGATCATGATAAGCTATCGATATGTTTATTACCGTGTATTAACTATTACAAGAAAACCATGCTACATTATTTCTAAGTACTAAGATTTAATACATAAACGTAAAACGTAGTATTTACAAAAATATTTTAAATTTTGTTTAAAAATATATGTTTTTCATAGAAAAAGTGGTTGTATATGAGCAGCCGATCGTAGGCAGGATGGTGCTTTTAGGGAGTTTGCCTTGCTTGAGCCGTGGTTTTAAGGAGTGTCCTATTCTTTTATACATCCTGTTTATTTGGGCTTACATATCTAAGCAACACTTACCTTTCCTTAATCTGTGTTTTTACAGATCAAGGAAAGGCAATAATGTTGCTCATAATACGACGCATAAGCATGTTCTTGAAGTCTCACATCGCTTACACAATCAAACAAACACGCATTTATTTGATAAGTTTAGTTTAGTTTAGTTCGTTTTCAGATTTCAGTCGTATAGATTATTGCAATAATTTCGTAGATAATTAATTAAAAATAACTAATATTATTAGTATATTCCGATTGGGTTTATTTAATATTTTATCCTTTAATAACTAAATAAATCAATAAACATAATTGTTTTTAGAGTTTTTTTACGTCCACAGGAAAAAACAAACTCATAGGATCATTCGTGTATAAGTCTGTCCGTCTAGAGCTTATTTGCTTCGAATCTACTTGATCGATTAAGTTGGAATTTAGTACACATATTTGTTTTATATCATTAGGATGGCGAAACGAGCAAAAGATCTATTGATGTAGAATTATAAAATTATTTTTAAAAAATTAACAAGTTTTCAACCGACTTCAAAAAAGGAGGAGGTTCTCAATTCGACTGTATGTTTTTTTTTTTTTTTTGTATGTTTGTTACGCGATTACTCCGCCAATTATGAATCGATTTTAATGATTCTTTTTTTGTTTGGTAGATCATACTTTAGAGGTGGTCCCATATAAATTTTATCGAAATTGATTTAGAACTTTTTGAGAAAATCAACAAATATTATATACCCAGATAATATTTTGGTTGTGGTTCTTGTTACCTATCTTCGACAAATATGAGCCGATTTTGATGATTTTTGTTTTATTGAATAGCTTATACTTCAAAGATGCTATGATAAAAGTTTGAAAAAAAAATCACCCCTAAGGGTAGGAAAATAGGGGATGAAATTGGTGTTCAGCAGTTAGATTAGGATTTATCACAAAAAATTGATGAAATAAGTAAATTTTATTTAAAAAAATAAAACCGACTTCGAAATACTAAAATGCTAAAAATAATCCTAACACTTAAGTACCTAATCAGTTACTTTTGGAGTTGGTGCAAACAAAAACATTTAATCTCTCATCGGCTGGCACCGACTCCAAAAGTAACTGATTAGGTACTTAAGTGTTAGGATTATTTTTAGCATTTTAGTGTTTTGAAGTCGGTTTTATTTTTTTAAATAAAATTTACTTATTTCATCAATTTTTTGTGATAAATCCTAATCTAACTGCTGAACACCAATTTCATCCCCTATTTTCCTACCCTTAGGGGTGATTTTTATTTTTCAAACTTTTATCATAGCATCTATATTTTGCTCTACCGAATTTTTTGTGGCATATAGTGTTGAGTAGCAGTACTGTTATCAGCAGCTGACGCACTATGCGTTATTGTTGATTGTTATTCAATTATGAACCATAGCGTGTTGAAATAGATTAATAATTATTTTCCAAATTTTAAACGACATCTAGTGGTAAGTAGCGGTACAGTCATCAAAAGGAAGCGAGTTTTCAGTTCAGAAACATATAGGTCATGTATTATGGTTGTGTTTTAATTAATCAAAATTGTGTTATGCGTTCTCTCGTAATCATTGCAGTTGACCAATTGTAACTCAGTATTCTTACACTGGTTCTCCATACAAATAAGTGATCATACTATTTCTATTTGATTCCTATTCTGTGTTCAGAACAACTTGGTATTTAGGGTTCCATGCCTAGACAAAAGATGCGCAATGCGTTATGCAACCTTTTTGTGTATTTTAAGATATTTTTTTAAAGAAAGTTTTTGAATGAGAGAGTAGAGTGGACCTTAGTGTGTTAGAAGAGTCCTGCTAACACACTAAGGTCCACTAGCGCACCACCGAATTAGTTTAGTACGGGATCAATCATCATATCATCTATCTGTCTCTATCGACGCCATAAAATCTGACAGCCAATGAATGATGTTTAATACCGTGTTAGTGGATAGTTCCGGATTAAATTTGCTAATCCTGAGATGCGCAAGTGGACCTAAGATATTAACTATTAGTGTTTTAGAAAGACTAATGAACAGATGTCCTATACACGCCAGTATGTTGCTAGCCAGCTTTATTTAAGTTTACCTCAAATCAAAAGGTAGCGCAAAAAATTACGGAAATAAATAATCATCATTATCATTTCAACCATAGGGCATCTTTGCTGAACGTAGGCCTACCCCAGTAAATATAATGGAATGAATTTAAATATCAAAACCATTAATTTTAAGGTATCTTACTAAAAAGGTCCAACGTGTCCTAATACCTCAGTTTAATTTATAGGTTACAGGATGTTCAAAAGAATAGGATACTCCTTAAAACGACGTGATCAGCTGCTCATGTACAACAACTTTTAATGTGGGAGTAACATCTAATTCTTCTTCTTCTTTCACGCCGAAACTGAGCAACACAATATTTGGCATAAATTGGCTTTTTTGTGAAATGATACGGAGCGAGATAAGTGTTCGAGGCCGGTTATCACTTTGCCAGTTGTCTACTTGCCAATAGGTGGCGTTGATTAGAGAAGCATGCTTTTCTGTTTTGTAAAAATGCTTTTTAGATCCTACTTTTACATTAATTCATACATCTGCTCCATAAAAGAGGTCGATAAAATCGAATTCGTGGAAGTTATAAAAAGTTACCCACTCGATTTTTTCAATTTATTGTTGAGCCCTGGATTGCCGTTGCATACCATACATTGAAGGAGTGCAAATTTATCTTGTTGCGTAATATACTTAAGTTTACCTAAATTATGCGATGGAACTCGGTTAAGGGCAATAGTAATAGTAGATTGCAACAAAATGTACCTAATTGAAGTGGAAATTTCAACCTAAGGAATAAGTTTTTACTACCCGAATACCCCTTTTGATACCCAATAATTTTCCATTCCGCTTTAAAAACGTGCAGTTTTCGGTTAGTCCTATAAGTTTTTCGATGACAATCAACAAGGCGCCAACACGTACACGAGACACGCCACGGACAACTTTATGTGGCTCTGTCGAGGGTGAAGCGTCGATGCCCACAATAATACATTTGTACCTATGTTGTTAAGTAATGGACATTGTTCAAAAATGTAGCAAGCTAAAGTGGCAGTCGGCCGGCCACATCTGTCACAAAACCGATGAAAGGTGGAGTTAAACCACGCCTCAGCAAACGTAGTGTACGACACCCTCCAGCTCGATGGACGACTGGCAGTGGTTAAATAAAAAAAGATGGAGATCGTGGTCCCTTGGCGTTCGTTGGAGAAGGCCTACGTCCAACAGGACTGAAATTGGCTGACATGATAATGATATTGTTCCGACGGCGTTACACATGACGTTGTATACAAGTAAGCTTTGTTAACAAAGGTCACACCGACACAATATACATATATACATACCCTTTTCTGAGAGATAACTTTTGACATTTTGTTGCATTAATTTACTCAATAAAATTAATGGATCTTATATATGGGCATTTACAAAAAATATATAAACTGTTGAAGTACTTTGGGATTTATTCGGTAAAAACCAGCTAGAGACTATGGATTCAACTGTGAGGCAACTAGGTAAAGGAGCTCAAGAGGGTAAATCTTGCCTTGCTAAAAAAATAAAACCTTGAACATCGCCACAATCAGTGTAGTTATCTTGGTCTTAACTCACTGTTTTTTATCGGATGCATTTCGGAAATAGTGCAATGGAACTGCAGAAACTAATATCCCCATCTTTGTTCCACCACCAAACGAGTAGAACCTCGGCGAAAAGACACTGTTTTTTAGTACAAAATTCTAAAGACTTGCACAAAGCACTTTTCTTCAAATTAAATTATTTATTTATGGTCCAAAGGTAGGTAATAACCTAGAATTGGTTGCAAGTACACAATTATTATAAATCTCGTCGTAAAGTCGTCATGCATACAAATATTTCGATAAGTTAAAAGTAAAGTAATTAATAATAATAAATTGCATGTCAAATACTAAGTTTCAGTATTTTAATATTAAATATTGTGTTCAATAAAATCAAAATTTATTGTGCGAACCGTGAAGGACCTGGTAATACTTACCTGATTTACTATCGTTTGATAAATACAACCTGAGAGCATTCAAATGCAAAGTAAAATGATCTTTCTCTCTTCTCTTTCAGAAATCAAAGATTTTAAAGACTATAAAATGTTGTTAGGTTAACTAATTACGTAATAACTTAAGACAGAAAGACCCTTAAGTAGGGACTGAATAAATTAACTGACTTAGTATTACTACATGGATCTCACAACTTTTTACGGTAGAAGAACTAAGTTGCGATACTTATTTTTGTTTACAAGTTATGTTTTTGATGACATTACTTTTACAGTAATTAATAAACCACACACATTTTAAACCGCCCAGGCTGTAAGCCGGGTATATTTGCCGCAGGTTATTTTCGGCTTTGCTTACGTTACACATTACACCCACGTAATGAAAATAAAAAAGAAATATAGTCATACATCCTAACACCAATCATTTGACACCAAATGCCAAGCTTTTATGTACAGCTCTACTTGTATCGTATATAGCAACTAGATATTGGGTAGACATTTTGATGCCAAACATTTTAAAATGACATTTATGACTCAGGTAAAAATGCTCGTGCTAAAGATACAAACTCCACCCCTTGAGGGATCCAAACTCACGGCCACATGGTTTTGTAATCCGAGGCGCAAGCCACTAGACCAAGGACGGTCGTTATGACCTACCGTTGGAGCATTCTATAATAAAAGGCGTCAGAAAATTTTAATGCCTTGTGCATTTTATTTGACAACAGAATTTCACTAAACATTTTTCATGTAGGTAACTATGCACTAGTACGTCGTCTCAGTTTTTTACTCTTCCAACTGCTATGGGACAATAATTGTAGGCTAGAGCCGAGAAGAACATTCAGATTCATTTTATAATAGAACGATATTATCGGTGCAACTGCAACCACGATAGTATCCCTGACGTTAAATCCGCTCGCATTAAACACCCTGAACAAAGAGCCGTTGATAATGATCGCTGTGCAGATAAAACTTTGATTTTACTTTATTCAGAGTTTGTTACTATTATCGACTTCAGAAGATAGTTTTCAATTGAAAATGGTTGTTTCTTCTTCGGTTTTGTTTACAGGAAATATCTAAAGCGAGCTTGTTTGTTTTTTACTTCTTACGAGTAGAAATGGCTATAGTTTTTATTGTCAGGTTTTGGGTATTCGAGTATTACGAGAATGTTTTTTTAAAAATAATAAATGTTTTTTAAAGAAGACAAAACAGATTACATACGATATTGGGCCTGGAACAAGACGAAAAGAGAAAATTACGGCAAAATCGGGCCTTAAACATAAAAATTATATAGGTTTTGGTAATCTACTATAATAATAGGCAACTTTTTAAAATAATAAAGGGATTTTATGAATAGCAATATATTTTTCTATAAATGACAGACAGACTAAAAACGAACTTGGTGTCCAATCAACTACTACTTCATAAGTATGGTTATAGAAAAATACAGAAAGTATAATTTTATTTTTAATGTAAGCACGCTAGATAGTCATTGAGCCAATGATGTTAGAGGTATCTAATTATAGGAAAACTTAAATTGTAAGTAGAACTAAAAACAATAAATAAATAGAGTAGATCCTTAAGAGTACGGTGTAATCATGAACAATGCGTACAGGGTAGTAAAACATTTTCTGCAGCGAAACGAACAGCAGAATCAGAATTTATGTGATCCAATATGCACATACTTAAATGCAAGCGCGAAGGAGCAGCGTAGTGGTTGTAGAATATTTTTACACCTTTGATTCCGCAGCCT
Organism: Anania hortulata; assembly: GCA_963576865.1. Classification (NCBI taxonomy): domain Eukaryota; kingdom Metazoa; phylum Arthropoda; class Insecta; order Lepidoptera; family Crambidae; genus Anania; species Anania hortulata. Next base: position 9,698,816 of record OY756397.1, on the reverse strand, counting down.
TGTATATGAAAACCAAATTTTATGAATAATGGAGAGGATCTGAAACGGTACTTTACTGATTTTAAATTATACATGTCCCAGATTCTTTCTTTGGCGGCAATATCTATTTATTTAACGCCATTAAGTTTCACATTTATCTTTACAGTTTATCAAATATAAATAGAATAAATCCAGTTCACAACTTAATTTTAATAATAGTTTATTTTGCATAATTGGTCAGGCAAAAGAAAACGATGGCATTGTTTTGGTTTTAATTTAGAATAGACTAACTACATTTCGGAATGAGAATTGATTAATATCTCTTTTCCCTATTTTGTTTTATTTTTATGAAAGAGCGTCCGTAGATGCCGATGACCCTGTTTTATCTTATGAAGGGTCTTCCAAGAGTTTTGAAGTTAAAATTTAGATTAATTTTGCATAGAAGCGAAACTTACTTCGGGGCTTCTTCTCACTAATTTTCCTTTGATGATGAAAGGCCAACACCATTAATTAACGTGACGAGGAATAGGCGTGGTGATATAGAGTTATAGGACTGTGAAAAGCGGATCATGATCGTTTTTAAAATGAAACCTTTTCTTATCATCAATCATAATGTAATATTTCAGGAATACTATTTTTACTTATTTGTAAATGAATGGTGTTCTTTTGAGATGTAAGTAAAACAATAAAATCTACTACTGACATTAATTAAGTTCGTTGATGACCTCATTAAAATAACTTACTACCAAGTCTCCAGCCGAAATATACTATCACTGAACAAAGGGTAAAGAAAAAATTATAAAATAACGCAGAACGTCTTAGGAGTAAAAAACCGGCCATGTGCGTGTTGGGCCAAGCGCAATGTAGGATTCCGTAGCTACGGTTCGGTTTTTTCTATCTAATTTACATAAATAACAATTTCATTTAAGTAATTTTCTTGTCCTTGTCCAAGTAGGTATGAGACGAGAAAAAAAATCTTCACTTTACTTGTAGTCCCCTACCCTAAAAAGGTTTTTTTAAAGATTTTATTCTACCACTTAGTCGGCATGATTAATTTAAATACCCATGCGAAATAACGGCTTTATAGTACTAAGAGTCTCTAAGCTAATTCGCGGACAGTCAGACAGACAGACAGACAAATGGACGAACATAGCGAAACCTTAAGAATTCCGTGATGACTACTGAACCCATAAAATATTTGTCTTATTGTCGATTTCTCGAAAGTACCTTCTTTCTAGTAATTGGCTGTTATTTACTTCTATTTTTTAGCAGCGCGGATACTGTCATAGATCGCGAATGTGTCCGGCTTTCATGGTTAGTCAAACGTGTTAGACTTCATCCTATAGGTCTCGATATTTTCGACTCAAGCTTTTCAATTGTCTTGTCTGAATTTGTGTCTAAGTATGTTCAGCATCTTTCTCCAGCGCCACGTGTCTATATTTTTGCGACTCTTCACCGCCTTCTCCTCTGAAATTTAATTCAACTGTCCTCTATCTGAAGGTTGTCTGGAAAAGATCGCTTCTAGCGATCGCATCGTTTATGCTTCTCTATTGTCTTTTTTGCTGTAATTAGTTTGTTTGTTTGGTGTGCAATCGAGGGTATCTGTCTCATAAGCATCAATTCGATACCAGTGGGTTTATTTTATGATCCACGTCTCGGCGTCGTGAATGCATATGGACCTCAATAGTATATACTGAGATAAAGACAACAGATCATAATGACGAATATACTATTTATGTAACATCTTAAACCGTCTTCAGAATGCCTGACAGCAGGAACGAGTACATATCCATTCTATGAAAAAAGAATAAATATATGAATAAAACATGGCAACCTTTATCCTTTACTTATTTTGCCTTACATATTATTAAATAGGCCGAGGACCTATCAAGGGTCCTATTCATACTTAAAATGTAGGAGTAATAAGAAACCAAAACTTTGTTATGCTAGTTTTACGCGAGAAGAAATAAGAAGATAAAACTGTCTGAACTGAAAACGTTCCACAACATAATTATTTATGATCCGTATACAAATTAATACCGTCACTATGGTTTCCGAGATAGTCATAAAAGTGGTTGGTTAAAATACTACTTGCTTAATTACCAACTTAATTCAGCCAACAAGTAATAAAAGAGGCGCCCGCTTTAGCTTCGTGAATATTAAATGTGTTTCCCACCTCCTTTGCGGTGGCGGTGACGACATTAATCTTAAATTAATTCCGTACTTATCTACGTACGGTTAATTACACACTCTGTGTCCTGTGTATAAATATGTACGAGTATAATAACGAGGCTATGTCAACGTGTAACTTATGTCGATTAAGCTAATTTTGTTTTATATTTTTCAAGTTAAAAATAGTGTAAATAATCACTATGCAACACCAAAGAAATCACTGATACCCCGAGTGATGATTCGTATTAGGTATACTTAGTAAACAACAGAAAACAAATTCATAACTTTGTATCACGTCCCAAAACATAAAATAATAGAAATCTTACTTTATTTACGTTTCGCAACATTTGGTTGAGGGTAGTTATAAAATTTTATCATTGATGTGTACAAAAGTCATCAGAACATTTAGATTACTCATAAATCTACAAAATGCCGCGTGTTTGTGTTAATTCTCCTGACTTATTTTGTTACGTTTGTGGTCAATTTACTCCTAAAAGTGAAAAAAAGCCAATTTCGCCTCTGTTTGAGACGTGTTATGAAGCTTATTTTAAAATTGAAAGAAAGAAAGAAAAGACATTTATTATACATTGGACATCACACACAAACAGTAAAAGACACAATACATTATTTAAATTAAAAATAAAAAATAAAAAAAATAACAAAATAAAATTTTAATAGAAAAAAGAGTAAACCAAGCGGTGCCACTATGTGCCTGTGATGTCCGGGATAATGGGACCTCACTCAGCTTGAGCCACGGCCTGAGTAGGCCGCGACGCTGGTTTTCAGTAGGCCCCGCTGAGTGAGGTACACGGACGGACAGCCGACGAAACTTAAATAAATAATATGCATATTAAATATAAAAAGAAATAAACTTAAAGACAATAAACAGTACGTAAACTAATGTATAGACAGCGTTATATATATTACTTAAATAAATATTAGGTTTCGCGTGGAGAACAGATTAAGAACATAATTGTGTGTTGTATAGATATAATAGTTATGCATCAAGGAATCGTCACGGCCGCCAGTCACACTAGGCATTACCGATCATTCCGGCCGAACGCCATGAGCGGGCGGGACGCTAATGTGCAATAATTCTGTAAGTTCAGAAACCGTTTTGAACTGGTCCGTTGTAGGTGACCTTAATTGCCATTAAAAATAAAGACAAATCGTGGGTGCCTAAAATATGTTGTTTAAAATGCTACAAATATTTGACGGGTTGGCACAAGGGTAATATTAAACAGATGCCTTTTGGTATACCAATGCAGTGGCGTGAACCCAAAAATCACGTAGACGACTGTTACTTCTGTTTAACAACTTCGAAAGGTTTTTCAAAAAAATCAAAACATTCGGTGGAGTATGCTATGATCCTGCTTTTTTATCGAGCCTTAGTCCTACTGAAAAAAATGCATGGGTGGCTTTTGTCGACGTTACAAGAAATTTCCTCGGCAATCACAAATCACCAGATTTTCATGAAAAAATTAACAGGATTCTGGATGCGTATCACAAACTAGGATGCAATATGTCATTGAAAATTCATTTCTTACACTCCCATTTAAGTTTTTTTCTGGATAACATGGGTTCAGTAAGTGATGAACACGGAGAAAGATTTCATCAAGAAATAGCAGAGTATGAGAAGCGTTACCAAGGTAGATGGGAGCCAGCGATGCTTGCAGTTTACTGTTGGAGCCTCCAGAGGGATACTGACGCTACTGACCATAAGAGGAAAGCCAATCGTTCAAAAAAAAATATATTTTTTTAATGTAGAATAACAATCTATGTCCATATTTCGTACAATTTTAAATAAAATCAATAAATGCGTTTCACTAATAAACTTGATGTGATACAACAATTTTATTTCAATATTTCAAACAGTATTGAGGTGGTGAATCATAATTACATACTGTGAACCCAGTGATTTTTTTTTTTAAATTTGTTGCATAGTGATAATTAATTACTGTCAATAAAAAATTGTTTAAATATATGTTGATACGTTACATGCTGTGAATTAAAAAGTAGGTACTTAGTATTATTAAAAGTGACTAGTAATTTGTGGTCAATACAGAAAAACACTGATTATACTTACTAACAGTTGTGTACACCAATATAGTAAAAAAAAAACTATCAAAAGATAGGTTGAAATATTTGTAACAAAATCAATTGTAATTTAATATTTTGAAGATGGAATGCACCCCGCGTAGGCACAAACAAATATTGGATTTTAAATCCTATTTATCTGATTACTTAGTTTAAATAAAATTCAAAATCGTTATCACATATGCTATGATTTATATAAATAGCTCATGCTATTTTAAATTATCTATTCCAGGAATAAACAACACTTCTGGACACATTTATGTGTATTCTTTCTGTCACAAATTAAATTCCACGCGTGTGGAGCTGCTTGCAAATATAAGGTCTAACCGAAATAGTACTCAATATTTCTATAGGTAAACTAGTACACGATACGGGTCATGTTTATGAAAATAAAAACATAAATCTAACAACGTATTTTTTCTTAATTACATTACTTAAGTATTATAAAAATTGTTTTTTATTACGCATAACGTCATCCCTAAATTCTTTTGGTTACGAGATGACCACAAGGCACAAATGTCGCTGGGCGTAGATTTTCATTCATAGATTAATGGCGTTAATTATGGAAGCGACAGCCGGAGGATCGAAACGAAACCGAAAATCAGTTTATAAAATAGATTTAATTAATTAAAATATAAAATTACAATTGGAGTTATGTCTAAAAGTGAGTAGTTGAACCGATCAATGTGGAATACGAAGTGAGAATGATGTCTGGCGGCTCGGTTCCGTTAGCGGCGCACGAGCGCTGTGTCAGCGTTTCCGTGATCTTACTATATCTTGTGAGTTCTAGTTAGGCGCCCGGGGTCAGCGGTATTCGTACTGGTAGAGTACGTAACTCATACGTACAAAACTTATACAACAATAAATAAGTATTATTTCATAAAAAATATAATATTGTGTAGTAATTTTTTTCATAACGAAGATCCTTATACTTACTCTCTGACCTTTAGAAATATTGGGAATAATTTCGGTTAGACCTTTTTTAATTAAAAATGCAGTATATATGGGCTGAACGTGTCCAGAAGCTACAATAACTTATATTATATATTACGCTAAAAAAGGAAACTACGCCGTGATAAAGGAAAAGAATTAATGTCAGTCAAGTCAGTAGAGTACACATGTACTTGTTGCTGGTGTGTTTGCGTCGAGGTCAAAGAACGGATTCTAAAAATAAGTTAGTCATATCCACAACACATTTGGGCGAAACAGGTTATCAGATAATGATCTAAATTACTTTTTAATTATATTATTTACGTACTTTTGTAAGCATTGATCTTCTATTTATTGATTGTGAATGTGGAATACGAAGTGAGAATGATGTCTGGCGGCTCGATTCCGTTAGCGGCGCACGAGCGCTGTGTCAGCGTTTCCGTGATCTTACTATATCTTGTGACTTCTAGTTAGGCGCCCGGGGTCAGCGGTATTCGTACTGGTAGAGTACGTAACTCATACGTACAAAACTTATACAACAATAAAAAAGTATTAATTCATAAAAAATATAATATTGTGTAGTAATTTTTTTCATAACGAAGATCCTTATACTTACTCTCTGACCTTTAGAAATATTGGGAATAATTTCGGTTAGACCTTTTTTAATTAAAAATGGAGTATATATGGGCTGAACGTGTCCAAAAGCTACAATAACTTATATTATATATTACGCTAAAAAAGGAAACTACGCCGTGATAAAGGAAAAGAATTAATGTCAGTCAAGTCAGTAGAGTACACATGTACTTGTTGCTGGTGTGTTTGCGTCGAGGTCAAAGAACGGATTCTAAAAATAAGTTAGTCATATCCACAACACATTTGGGCGAAACAGGTTATCAGATAATGATCTAAATTACTTTTTAATTATATTATTTACGTACTTGTATATAGGCCATATAGGCCTTAACATAGGCCTCCCCCATTAACTTCCATAATGGGGGAGGCCTATGTTAAGCAGTGGACGCTGAAATGATGATGATGATGATCTTTAATTTGTGCTATAGCGGGTCTGTCGAACAAGTAGTTAGAAAAAGAGTTTTGTATTCCACTAGCTGTGGTACCCGGTTTCGCTTAGGGCCAAGTTGTCCCTAAGCAAAACTGGGAAGAGACTGCGTGGTAGTTAGAATAAAAGGATAAACTTTAACCCACACTAAAAAGGCTTTGAATGTACTACAATGTGTGTGTTCAACAGTGATTTCTTTTTGGTAACAGTATGGAATAATTGAGTAAATGATTGGCAAATGTTTGATTTGGCGGTCGAGGGCGCCGAGGTTTTACTGCAGATAATTCGGTTTAAGAAAGTGAAGGCGCCACTGGCTCCCACGCTCGTCTCAGAGGTCATTCAAGGACTCCTTGGCTCCCACATTTACATCTGTGCTACTTTCTCGGTCTATGTTTCATTCTAGCTAGCGTTTGCAATGTTTAGGAAACATTTTGTGACCTAATGATTGCAAATTATGTTTGCTTATTTGAATGAAATAGTGATTGGCAAATTTTAAGGGTGACCATCACCATGGCAGCCGAAGTAGTTTCGCTATGTCGGTCCGGCTGTCTTTCTGTATGTCTACGGCAGCTTATTAAAACCTAGTTTCGTGCATCACCTACTAATTATCAAATTACATAATTTCAAATTACTCGTATTTAATTCGTTAGTCATGATTAGATCGTTTTAAATTATCTAATATTTTGCAAATTATTTGGTGCCATTTACAATGTAAGAAGCCTATTAAGTTAACCAAAACACATTTATTTATCTATTTTAAAAAAAATACACCAACAGTATACATATAAATCTGTATAAATGGTTATATTTTGAAAAACGTACACTATCTTATACATGGGGCACACTAAAAGTTTTGCACTTCTAGCTAATCGGAACTATTTGAATTTCGAATGTTATATTTTTTTAAACGTTGCAACCTTCTCAGTAATAAAAAAAAATAGTTTGCGGGAAATGATTTGTCAATTGTTTTTTTATCACACATCAAAGTTCTAGTACGCAACGAAAATGGAATTAAGTCGAAAAGATTTTAGAGTGATGATTTTTTATGATTTTAAAAGTTCTCTCTCTCCGCAAGACTGTGCCGCTTGTCTTCAAAATGCTTTTGGGAGAGAAGCACCTTGTTTGAGCACCGTGAGGCGATGGTTTGCTTAATTTGAGAGAGGTCGAGTTTCTTTACATGACGAATTTCGTGAAGGGCGGCCTTCAACTGCCGTCAACGAAAATAATGTGGCTACTGTTAAGCGGCTAATTGAAGAAAACCCGTGGATTACCTATGAGACAATTCGAGGACTATTGCGGATTGGTATGAGCCAAATTCAGAAAATTTTACACGAAGAATTGAAAATTCGGAAACATTGCTGTCGTTGGATCCCTCATGAACTGACAGCGGAGCAAAAAAGGCTCGCGTGGAATGGTGCTCACAGATGCTACTGAAGTACGACCACGGACATTCTAATGCTGTTTATGACATTGTCACAGGAGATGAAACGTGGATTAATTGTTTTGAACCCGAAAAAAACAGCAATCTTGTGAATGGGTGTTTGAAAATGAGAACAGGCCAACAAAAGTGAGGCAGGCGAGAAACGTTGGTAAAAAAATGATCGCGTTTTTTTTCTCAGCTAGGGACCCGTAGTATCTGTACAATTCTACTTGAAGATCAAAAGAGTGTTAATGCCGAGTGATATTCTACTATTTGTTTACCCAGGGTGTTAGAAAAAGTTCGCGAAAGACGACCCAAAAGCCGCGTTCTCCTACATCATGACAACGCTTCTTCACACACGGCCAACAAAACAAAGTCATTTTTAGCTTCCGAAAAAGTACAACTCGTCGCCCATCCTGCGCATAGCCTCGACCTAGCACCCTGTGATTTCTGTATTTTCCCCAAAATCAAAGATTTGATGAGAGGTTTTACTTTTACCAACTCCGAAGAGGCAGTGATAGCGTTCAATCAGCACGTAGAAAACATGCCTTCAGATCTGTAGTCCTCCTGTTTTAAAAAATGGTTCGATCGCATGAAAAAATGTTTAAAATGTAAAGGAGAGTATTTTGAAAAGCAATAAACATAATATTTTGGTTATAACATGTTGTTTTTTTAAGTTACGCAAAACTTATAGTGTGACCTACGTAATAGGTACATATATCTATTATATTTGAGGACATAAGTACTTACTTATGTTATGGATTGGATATGGATTTTAATTAGAACTGAAACTTTTATTTAATATACAGTGTGTGACCTAGAACCAGGGATAATATTGAAAACTGAGACTCTCTAGGGTATCAGTATTATTTCTGCAAATATTCCAGTTAACCAAAACCCATGAATTACACACACTAAGAATTTAAAGTTCCGATTCATAATCAGTGTATTATTACAAAACGATGCTATCGCTAACGTTGTCAATGTCGTGTCAAAGAGACTACGAGTAGCTCTAAGAGAATCCGAGAATAAGTAAAGTTTTGATTTTAATTGGGACCATAATTACTTAATTACTAGTGACCTAATATAGTATCTCTTTTCAATGTTATCCCCACTTCTAGGCCACACGCTGTAGAATATTTAATTCTATATTAAATAAAAGTTTCAGTTTTAATTAAATAAATTAAATAACTCTTGGTATACGACCTTCTTTATCTGTTATCTCTTTTTTTATAACCACAATCATAAATATTATTTAGCTCAATTTAAACCACAAACTGAGCATATAGCTTCGGGACTTCGTGAATGGATTAATTTATTTAAACATCAATATGTATTTGAGTGCTAGTGCAAAACCAAATCTAAGTTGAACTTTAACATTTTGAAACTGTTGCAATTGGCTGGCTTTGGCTCTTTATATATGAAAGTAGTCGTTGCCGCAAAACCAGCTTCCGTCAGCAGAACCTACAACACAATTTTATTACTACAATTTGTCCATCAGTTTTATCTAAAACTGTTATACTAACTGGAATACATTATGAATGTGACTAAGCGTTACAGACAAAATCGGCGACATAAATTTAAAAACGTTTTGGTGTTTGGTTTGATTTATAGCATGTTGTTGAAAATTTTAAACCTTAGGCATTATGCCGACAATTTCATGATGCTTTTGATGCTACCGCTGCGGAGCGTAGCGTGTCATACGCTTGCTACAGTCTCGCGCGAAAAAGCATTTATTGTAAGTAAGTAGGTATAGTGGCCGCCTGAGTTTTTTGGGAGAAAGAATGGGGCATCCCTAACCTTAAAATTGTACATCTTTCTGTAAAAATCATGTGTAATTTACTTGTATGGTGTGCAATAAAGAGTATCTATCTATCTACCTATCTATCTTAAAAGGGCAGTGGTGACTATTCGCTTTTTTGGGGTTAAAGTTTAAGAAAAAAGTTAAAGTGAATCCTGTAACTTTTTAGCGCCTATGTCAAAATTGTAGGTACCTAACAAATACAAACTTGTTGACTTGTATTATATCTAAATGGTTACAATGATTACTAAAATATCGATAAAATACCTGCCAACAATTTATTGGATCATCATCATCATCATCATCTAATTTTATTGACAACTGTCAAATTTAATCAAAAAGGGTAATTTCAATCCGCCCACGGAAACAATCTCGTGGGTAAAACCCATATGGTAAAACCTCCATTACATACAACAATACACCCGAGTGTTTTCATTTCAAACAAATTGACTTATGTGTGAAAATCGTGTTGCGAGTGGCAAACAATACTACGCATTCCTTGAAAAATGAAAACCGCTATTAAGGCCCTCCGCTGCATGATGCGGACGTCCGGACGACAGACTGCGAATGGAACTGTTTCTAAAAAAACCAAGAACACCGCTACGTTGCGCGGACTGTCCGTCGCCGTAGTCGTATACACCGAGCACCCGCGAAGGTTGTCCGACGCGGTTGTCCGCTTTACGTAGCGGTTCAGTGTCGCAAAATGTATGCTTCTAAAATAGCTTTATTCAGTATTGAATTATTATTATAATGACAACAGCAGAATTGTGGTATAGGACGTTATTTTCTTAGAAACCTTAAAATAGTTTTGGGCTATAAGTTTTGGTTAAAAAGCTAAAAACAAAATGTTATGCAAGATCTCTTAAACGGAGATTAAAATACAGGGTGGAAGGTACTTCCATATGGAAATAATTTTGAATTTTCTATTTCCTAGAAAGTATGTTATCAGCTGCAGGTTACAATAACTTTTTTAAATTTTAACACAAAAATATCAACGTTTATCGATGTCGATTACTCAATAAGTTTAAGATTGACCCGATAGTAAAAGTTTATGTAACATATCGAGAGCTGGCTACGTACCTATCGTATTTCGAAATAATGCACAAAAATATAATGTTGTTCAAAATAAAGAGATGAGGAAATTATAAAAAATCAATGTTTACTCCATTAGTAGTGTAGTGACCATCAAATCCACCGCGATCGCATTACCCCTCTTTAGACGCAGTCGGCTAAAGCTGAACTTCAACGCGCGGTTGTACACGCACACATTGTACGCGAACAATGAAGAGCGCGAGCGCATCCATCGACCGCTCGGCAGAACCAGTGCGAATCGGTCTACAACGGCGAATGCACGCTCAAATTTTTATCCGCGCTAACTACGCGACTACCGCGATTATTATATTTAAAAGTTTAATAAACATTTATTTGTGGCAAATTAACGGACATTTTAATTAGAATCCGATAGGAACCGTTACAGTATTGCCATATCTGGTGACCCATCGACTTACAACGGAGTCCGAAGATTTTAAGAGTGCAGTTATAATGGCTATGCCCCGCGAAGAAACTGTAAATGGTGCAGCAGTTGCTACCGCTGGAAGCAGTTCCGAAGTCTACCGTGTTGGTGTTCGTGTACCACCGTTTTGGCCCGAAGAACCGGCTGTATGGTTTGCCCAAGTAGAAGGTCAGTTTATACTATCTGGCATCAGTGTAGATTCAACCAAATTTTATTATGTGGTGAGTCAGTTGGACCATCAATATGCCGCAGAAGTAAAAGACATAATTGTTTCGCCACCCGCAGATAATATGTATGAAAAATTAAAGTCAGAATTAATAAAACGGTTGACCTCTTCTAAAGAAAGCAAGATTAAGCAACTTTTAATGCACGAAGAATTAGGAGATCGCAAGCCTTCTCAGTTTTTGAGACATCTTCAGAGTCTTGCCGGCCCAACGGTCACAGATGATCTAATGCGCACAATATGGTCGAGTAGATTGCCTAATAATTTGCAAACAATTATCGCATTGCAGAAAGATAGCCCGTTGGAAGCCGTAGCGGACTTAGCGGACCACGTCCACGACATCGCACCTTCCAGCGCAGCGCAGGTAGCCAGTACATCATCCGGACTGCCAGGTACTGCTTTTGATACTATGTGCCAAAAAGTAGCAGATCTGACGCGGCAGGTAGAAGCTTTAGTACTGAACCAGAAGCGCCAATCAAGGCCTGTTTCTAAAGGCAATTTTAATAGAAATAATTCAAACAACCGTCAACGGTCAAATTCTCGACCACGTCAACCACCCGAAAACCACCCACATTGTTGGTACCACTACAGGTTCGGCAACAAGGCAAGGAAATGCATATCGCCGTGTACTTTCTCTCATCAACAACAGGGAAAAGGGAAAGGCAGTCATTAGTGGCCGAAAGCGTCTGCCCAACTCCTTCAGGCCGATTGTTTATCACAGACCGAGAATCCAAGCAAAAATTTCTTATAGACACCGGCTCAGACGTGTGCGTCTACCCTCGTTCGCTTATAAGAGGACCTCGTACCAAAACGGATTACGAATTATTCGCAGCTAATGGTTCAGTGATATCTACATTTGGTTGGGCACATTTGAATATTAATTTGGGACTGCGCCGAGTGTTTACCTGGAGATTTGTGGTGGCTGAGGTAACCAAGCCGATAATTGGCGTAGATTTTTTGTCGCATTATAATCTTTTAGTTGATTGCAGAAATCATCGACTGATTGATGGACTTACAAGCTTGTCTGTTACACTGCCAGCAAAAGACGGTGCCAAAGCCATCGGGTCAATCAAAGCCGTAACTGGAGATACGGTTTATCATCAGCTTTTACGTGAGTACCCAGAAATTACTCGTCCAGCAGGCACCCACAAAGAACCAAAGCACAACACTGTGCATCACATAAAAACAACACCAGGTCCTCCTGTCTTCGGTCGTCCTCGCCGTCTTCCACCGGACCGACTCAAAATTGCTCAGAAAGAGTTTGAGGACATGGTCCAGCAAGGTATAGCTCGCAGATCTGAGAGCCCATGGTCTTCTCCGCTGCATCTAGTCTCGAAGAAGGAGAATGGATGGAGGCCATGTGGTGATTACCGGGCCCTTAACGCTCGCACTATTCCCGACAAGTACCCTATTCGACATATCCAGGACTTCACTCATCTAGTGGCAGGAAGTACAGTCTTCTCCAAGCTCGACCTCGTAAAAGCTTATAATCAGATACCGGTATTTAGCGACGATATTCCGAAAACGGCTATTACAACCCCATTCGGACTATTCGAATTCACTTACATGATGTTCGGTCTAAGAAATGCTGCACAAACATTTCAGAGATTTATCGACGAAGCGCTTAGAGGACTTGATTTTGTGTATGGATATATCGACGATATTTTAGTCTTTTCGAGCAGTCAGGAACAGCATCAGCGCCATCTACGAGAACTATTTCAGCGACTTACAGACTTTGGTATCATTATCAATTCGGCCAAGTGTGAGTTTGGCGTCTCTAAGATAACCTTTTTAAGCCACGAGTTGTCAGCTGAAGGTCTGTGTCCTCTCGAAAGCAAGGTAGACGCTGTATTGAACTACCCCGTACCGAAAACCATAAAAGAACTCAGACGTTATCTCGGCATGTTAAACTTTTATAGAAGATTTGTACCAATGGCGTCGTCGATACAAGGTCCATTGAACAGAGCACTAGCTGGCCCCAAGAAGAAACCATCGCAGCCCATCGAAATGACAACAGAATTGATGGAAGCGTTCAATGCTTCTAAGTTAGCCTTATCTAAAGCTGCAATGTTGGCACATCCAAGAATAAACTCCGAGTGGGCAATACAAACCGATGCATCAGACACCGCAATAGGTGCAGTTCTCCAGCAACGTGTCAACGATTCCTGGGAGCCACTCGCATTTTTTTCGCGTCGTCTCAAGCCTGCTCAGATGAAATATAGTCCATACGACAGGGAGCTGCTGGCAATTTATGATGCTATTCGTCATTTTCGCCACATGGTAGAAGGCAGACTATTTGCCGTATTCACAGACCATAAGCCACTTACCTTCGCTTTTACCACAAGAAGAGACAACTGTTCGCCTAGACAATTTCGCTATTTAGACTACATTTCCCAATTCAGTACAGATATAAGGTACGTAGCTGGAGCTGAAAATGTAGTAGCAGACGCACTTTCAAGAATCGAGTCCATATCTTACCTAGATTACGATGCTGTTGCACACTCTCAAGATTCAGATCCTGAACTGCAAGAGCTTCTGGAAAAAGGTTCTTCTCTAAAATTAGAAAAAATTACGACACCAGACTCCAATCGCAAGCTATATTGTGATGTGTCGCAGCCAACAGTAAGACCTTACTTACCAACAGCTTACAGACGCACCGTATTTGATGCTCTCCATAAACTGAGCCACCCAGGTGCTAAAGCATCAATAAAACTAATCGCACAGAGATTCGTTTGGCCTGGGATAAGGCAAGATTGCCGTAAATGGACAAAGGAATGCACAGATTGCCAACGCTGTAAAACCTTTCGCCATACATCCTCTCCTACCTCATCCTTTTCCAGCCCATCGCAACGCTTTTCCCATGTCCACATGGACATCGTAGGGCCTCTAACTATTTCATCTGGTTTCAGATACATCCTCACAGTCATCGATCGCTTCACGCGTTGGCCTGAGGCATACCCGCTACCAGACATTACTGCGGAGACTTGCGCTCGAACTTTTATCGCAGGCTGGGTAGCACGATTTGGTTGCCCGCACACGATTACCACAGACCGAGGCAAACAGTTTGAGTCGGCGTTATTCCACAACATCGCCAACATATTGGGTGCTGAACATCGACCAACAACCGCTTACCATCCTGCCTGTAATGGAATGGTAGAACGTCTTCATCGACAACTCAAGGCATCTATAATGTGTCATAACAACATCAATTGGACAGAAGTACTACCCATAGTCCTGTTGGGAATTCGCTGCGCCTGGAAGGAAGATTTGAACGCATCCGCAGCAGACCTAGTATATGGTGAATCATTGCGCTTACCTGGAGAGTTCTTTAACCATTCCAAAGAAGTCCCGATAGACTACAGCGATTTTTCAGCACGTCTTCGACGTCACATGATGAGTCTCAAGCCAGAACCTGCAAATTGGCATTCAAACAAGATGTTCTTCGTACCAAAAGACTTATCTAGTGCAGACTATGTCTTCCTACGCCTGGGTCCTGCTAAGAAATCTCTTGAACCGCCGTATACAGGTCCATACAAAGTTTTAGAGCGAGGAAATAAGACTTTCAAGCTAGACGTCAGAGGTGAGCATAAAACAGTTTCCATAGACCGATTGAAACCAGCATACATCACCAAAGAGGAAATAACCAAGAGTGGTAGCAGTCAAACTCCCGTTCCAGAGCACAGAACGAGAAGTGGACGATTAGTTCGCTTTACAAATCACTATCGACCTTAGCAAGCAACGGTCTCGGTGGGGGAGTGATGTAGTGACCATCAAATCCACCGCGATCGCATTACCCCTCTTTAGACGCAGTCGGCTAAAGCTGAACTTCAACGCGCGGTTGTACACGCACACATTGTACGCGAACAATGAAGAGCGCGAGCGCATCCATCGACCGCTCGGCAGAACCAGTGCGAATCGGTCTACAACGGCGAATGCACGCTCAAATTTTTATCCGCGCTAACTACGCGACTACCGCGATTATTATATTTAAAAGTTTAATAAACATTTATTTGTGGCAAATTAACGGACATTTTAATTAGAATCCGATAGGAACCGTTACAGTATTGCCATAGTAGGAAAAAAAAATCTTAATTTATGTAATACATGGATAATACTCACCATTCCTTCAATGATAGAAATAGTAAAAAATCTTAACCTTCTGCAACTGAGGTGAACTTATTGTCATGTAAGAATAAATTACATTTTGTATATTTATTTGTTAAATAGGCTTACTAGTTATCAAAATAAAAGGGATAAGGATCTCTCAAAATAAAACTTAAGGTAATTATTTGTTTATTTAATGAGATCAAATTTTAGGACGTTCTTCGCACTCCAAAACAAAAAAAAAGATTGCAAATAAAGTAACGAAACTTCTTCTTGTTTAACAATGTTGTTCTCTTAAAAAGCCTCTATTTAAGTAAAAAAAACTAAAATCAAAGATATCCTAGGGTTCAATTAGGCATAAATCTGTCTCAAAGTTAACCTAATTCTAGGTGATTAAATCTGATATGCTTTACAAATTGGAGAAGAACACTGCAGGTATATTGTTTTTTTGCATGCAAAACAGTTTTATCTGGTCTGTCTTTTTTATTTGCTAGGGCATATGCCTAAGATTTTCAAAATAAGAATTATATACTATAGTAATGACTTTACTAGGTAACAACGTAGCAACAAAAACCTACTTCTTTAAAAATACGGGTGTAAGTCTTGATACTTATGTAGGTATGTTGTAAGTTTTATGTTGTATGTGATGTAGGCGGTATTGTAAGAACGATAAGATAACTCTCAAGGGAAGGACAACTACTTACAGTTAAATAAACACTAGAGTTGCTTGAATGTTGTGTTTTACTACAACATTAATAATTGTCTTGCTTCTTATTTATATTTGTTACACAAATATCAACACAAGTATATTTAATGCAACAGAGTAATGGCTACTGCCATAATGGCCTCATAGTAGTTGACCCTAGCAAAAGAGTTAATGTTATAACGCCTAAACAATATAACATTAACAGTGTACTGTTCACCAATGTGTTAAGTACTGTATAGAGTCTATATTAAAGAGCTCATGGTTAGGCCCCATCAGCAAAGACAAAGAGTAATAACTACTATCTAATGACCGGTACTTGTGTTTAACGCGCCGAAGTTTCTGCTGATACAGAACCGCTATTTGGACACCGCACCTACGCAGCCTTTTAAAAGATTGGACAACTGCCTCGCCATGAATCGCCAAATGGAGCCCATTAAAATTAATGTTCCACTATTGTGGGACGTCCACAATGATATTTCTGAGCACTTCTAAGGCTGGAATTAAGGTGTTGTAAGTAAAAATATTACCGTACTCCGATTTTACAGTTTTAACGAGATTTTAATGTGCATGCGAAAGTTGGCATGTTTCAGTTTTAGAAAATGCAATTGTAATTGTTTTTTAAAGATTGCAGCATGTAGATGCTGCAATTTGTTGTGAAATAGATCTAAAATTTAGTTAGAAGTCATAAAAGTTAGTTCCAGGAATTCTTATTTGTTTGTTTGCTCGTAGCGCGTACTTGAAGCCACTCGGAGACTTCTGAAACTGAAATACTCTCATTGGTCTAGTCGCTTTATGTCTCATTTAAAACTTGAGCTTTATTTTTCCCTGGTGACGGGTATCTCTGGCCAAGTTTTTAAAATTTATTGACGTGAGAAATAACATAGAAGTTCTATTTATCCTTTCCAGTAACGCATACCTTTTACATTCAATTGTATAGAAGGTAGCCTTTACTTCTAAAACTGAATGCTAAAAGTTCCATTATAACGGTTTTATTTTTGAAGGGTGGAATTCCACGGTTTTTTAAAAAGATACACAATATACTCGTACCTACACACATCAAACAATACGAGCAGAAGAGAATGGTTTTATTTTTGTAAGCCGCTGAAGGTTTGCAGCCCCGCCTCCACCATTTTCATTCATTCACCTTAGCAGAGCCTTGCATGTAAAATTGTAAGGTGTGTCCCAGCGACATAATAGTTAGTTTACGTAGGATTGACGTCATTCTTGGCTCGCAAAAGATGATATCAGGATAATATTGCTCATTTTATTTCACTTAGTATTTATTATTTTCGTACCAAAGTGGGCAGGTAAAGGTTGCAGAAAATCTTCTTCCAACTGGCCAATCGTTAGGGGAGACCCATGTTCAACAGTGGACGTCCTATGGCTGCAATTATAATGATGATGTATTTATTATTTTTATAGCAAGTTAAATAACTAAGGAAGTTCCAAGTTTATACGTCAATCCATCGCCTTCTGGAAACGTACAAACTCCCATAGCAGAAACAAAGTTTCGTAGCATTTATTCATTACCTTGTTTATCTGTTTATTTAAGAAAGGCGTGAACCTTAAAATAGACTCTGAAAACAGTTTCAGACGTTTACATTTATTGTACCTACCGTTAGGCACAATCGAATTACTCATCACAATTACCAACAGGCGAATACACGGTATGTTTTCGAAGCTGGGGCGTACGCACTCCAGTAACGAATTATCAATCAAAGTTGAAAACAAACCCGGGTGGGTGAGCGGAGGCGGGAAGGAGCGGGAGAAGGGGGGCGGCGCCAGACTGGCTGGCGCGGAGTGCACTAGGTGCATCCTGCGCAGGTGCTCGCCCGTCCCTGAGCCCGGCCACCCTGACGTCATCGTTCGACACACCATCACTAGCATGACGCATGGCACGCACGCACGCCACCACTGACCGAAATCCAACAGCGCCCACGCATCACATGCACTGCAATCACGCCGTCCTAATTAATGACCCAGACTGACAACAGCAAAATTATCCTATTTGGCGTTGGATCTTTTCAACCATATAAAGTTTTACATTCAGATTGTTTTGACAATGCATCTAAGGCTTTACTTTAGCAACCTAAAAGAACTCGTGGAAATTCTACAGTTAAAATGAAATACTCCAAATATGCACCTAGTGATGCAATTTTACTCGTACGTGATCTTATTGACGTGACACTATGCGAGGAACTGATTCATAGTTGAATTTATTATTGATAACCGAGAGAGATTTTGGTATGATAAAGTTAGGTGACATAGAGCCGGTTTAAGTTGCAGGATACATAAGAAAGACAAATAAAAGTAAAGAACAGGTTCATTTTCATCGCGTCTCTAGAATTTGTGGCGGGAGCGCGGCAGTTGAAGTAAACAACATCGCAAAGAAGCCGGACGACGGTATTTCGTGACCTAGGTACTCGTATTGTTTTATTTGTTCGACGAACTGTCGTCATCTAATAAATCGGGATAGCTGGTATCGAAATCAATACCAAACTTCAAACGATAGTTTATTCCTTTAGTTCAAAGAATATAATATCATGACATACTTGCGGTTGGTAAGACATCTTAAAGAAACAATAATACTTACTACTACTAGACACATTTTTACGAATTATTTATTAGTGCGGCCGCAATGAATCCCCGGCGCACTCTTTTGCTCTCGCACTACGTTACCCCATTGTATTACAACTTAATTTCCTCTGCCCTAAGGTTGTCTGGAAGAGATCGCTTTTGGCGATAAGGCCGCCTGATTTCAAATCGAAACAAAATCAAATGAAATAATTTATTTCTTAGAAAGTGGTAAATAACTGTATCTTGTTTGTAATAACCTTTAATGTTTTTGTGCAATAAAGTATCTATCTATCTATGTGGTACCCCTGTAAAAATAAATCATTTTAATCGCAATTACATTTAGGGCGAGTGCCTGCAGGTAATCGGTCAGACAGGGTGCCCTTCTCACAAAGGAATCATCATATAGCTTGTCAAACGCTGAGGTACATGAGACCGCGTAGCAATAACATTTCCATTATTTTTTAAATTAATTAATTTTATTTGTGAAAGAGAAAAAAAAACTTAATATTATTATCAACGGCCCTGTCTTTTCATACTAGTAAAGATGAGATTTTCAATGATAATCCTTGAAATTCTGATCTGATTTCCGGTTCAGTTTAATTCAGATAACAATCTTACCTAAATTAGCTTGGGTCTGGGTGCACTGTGATATATCCCTGGCAAATATCAGTGTCTTGTACTGCAGAACACAAGGATGTTAAGTTCTTACTTCGAAACCTTGTCAATTTGTGTTGACGCTTTTTTTTGTAACGTTGTAATAAATACACCGACTTAGAATCGTATTTTTAGATTTGCGATGTGTTTACGTTTTTCAGGGTTTCTTACATGATCTGATACATGTGTCCGCGACTATTTTCACGATAACTTCCATCAAGTAAGAACTACAACATTATCCGGAATTATTTTTATAGCGTGGCTCCAGACGCTGGCCA
Source organism: Anania hortulata (assembly GCA_963576865.1). NCBI lineage: Eukaryota > Metazoa > Arthropoda > Insecta > Lepidoptera > Crambidae > Anania > Anania hortulata. The sequence goes on along the minus strand of OY756397.1, from coordinate 9,679,302 downwards.
GAGGTTCATAATCATCCAAATAACGTAAAATACAGAAATTGCAAGTTGTAAAATATGTCTAGGAAACCAAGCAAGATCTGTGGCAGAGTGACAGATGCTAGCAATAAAACATTATAGCTAGTCCATATTTCATGCACCTCACCTTAGATAAAAACCGGAGAAATGCGAGTACGATGATGATTGATGATAGATGTATAACCTTAAATATGTGCCATGCTCCAACTGTAAACCTAAGTTTGATAACACAATTTTTAAATAAAAATTACCTAACAATGTTTTTTTTACTCATGCTTTCCTTGCTTCTTGCCAAATTTCACGATTATAGGTCAACCCTATAAAATACTTAATTTTATGATTTTGTCCCTTCGCGTGCCACTAAAAATATTCCCTAATGTTTTCCATTGTTTTTCCGGTCTACCGTGGGTAAGTGGAACGCGAACGCATAACTAAATTTGCAAGTATCGAAATATGCAATCTAAATAGTCGTATTTACATTTACAAGAAGTAAAGAATAAAATATTAATTTTAACTTGATACGTCGGCCTGATTTTTAGAAAATAGTTGAAATCCAGTTGTTTTTATTTGTTTAATTTCGTTTTAATTACAAAAGCCTTAAAAGTACTGGTTGGTGTTATTTTACTATCACGTTTACTTACTCACAGTTGGTTTTTCTCTATTTTTAAAATGCATGTAAACGATGGCAGTAAATTATAAAGCGGTGTACACACCTAAAACAACAGGTACGCGGAGGCTCTCACAACAAATTACCTAATGCCTTGCCTTTAGTGATGTGCTTCCCGGTTTTTAATCGCTGTAATGCTTCGCTATACGCGTGTATACATGGTTTGTACAACTGTGTTTTAGTTACTAATCGATAACCAACGCGCTTACCGAATTGGCATAGCTACGAGTATTTGATGTTTGACGAAACATATTGCAATTTTACGGCAACATTCGAATTTTATTAGTTGTTGTGAATAATGTTGTTTTGTTTCGTTAATTTCTACAGGTTACGTTTACAAGTAGAAATAAATGATTTTATTACTCCTTACGAAGTCCTTCCATTGCTTATAAAATCATGTTATATTACTTCCAAACTTCAACATCATACGTACATAAAATATCATTCTCAATTTTGATGTCAGATTCATAGTAAAAGTTGATATATTAACAGTAAGTAGATTACGTAACTACATGAAAGAAGTTGAGAGAAATAAAATAGATGCTCTGGAGTTGTGGTGCTGAAGAAAAATGCTTAGTGTCGTGGACTGAGTTTCGCACGAATTTATCAGTTCTAGAAGAACTCGGCATCAGGCAGCGTCTATATTATTTAGGGCAATCTCGCAGTCTGGTATTCTTCGGACACGTTTCGAGGGGCGACAACCGTTACTTCCGACCGCGTTGTCGTCCAAGGAAAAGTGGCAGGACCGCGCGAAAGGTCACCTATGTGATGGACCAACCAAATAAAAGTAGTTTCCTTAACGAATGCAGAAGGATGACCTCCAGCAGGGAGAGATGGCGAGACATTGTGAAATGCATAAAATCTGTCCCCTCCGATACTATTATATGATGATCACGACCGCTTTATCATAATCAGAATCAAAATTGTCGCTCATAAAAGCTGTTTACAGGTAGTTATATCGATCACACAGCTCTTACACCTGTTATGGATACCTTCAAGTTTACGAATAACCTTGTTTACACATTAAAATGTTCTGTAACCTACTTAAAGGGTAAAAATAAATTCGAACAAGAATAGAAACCGAAGGGAAATGACCTCATTTTGCACTAGTTCCAGTTATTCGATAGCTTCTCACGCACGCATCCATAAAGTTTATTTTTGGACTGGCTCGGACGTATCTGGCGATCGGCGATTAGATCCGAAACCCCAATTAAGGCTTAGCCGAATGGCCTAAAATCAGTGCGATCTGTGCGCGTTTAATTGTGCGGTGCGAGCCCGGCCACAATTCATAAAGAAAAGCCTCTACATTATAATACTACACAAATTAAGTCCGCCATATGTTCATATTATTGTGCAATGTACAGGGTGTCCCTGGAAGTGTAGATCAAATCGAAAAGGCGCATAGCAGAGGTCATTTCTAAACTTTTTGGCTCTATAAATTTCATAAAAACATATACATATTATAGGTTCCATTTCATTTAAAAAATGTTTCGTTTACCACCTCACACCACCTATGCAGTTTCTGGCTAATTGATGATTTATTATTCGTTTCAGTCTTTAGTGAGTAAAATTAAACGGAATGTTGCAACTTACTCGTTTATGTAAGTTGAACATACGAATAAATAAAATAAATATTAACTACATAAACACACCGATTTTTATATGAAGGAATTAGTATCCTTGTGTTACAGGCGCGTCTTCCCGCAATATGACTACCAAATACCGGCAGCAATAATATTATTATATTTTTGTCGTGGTACCACAGAATATATAATAGGATAAATCGTGGTACTGTAATCCCCCCTTCTTGTTCAGGAACAAGTCAAATAAAAGAAAGTAGTCTTAGCCTAGATGTGCACGGCCGTTTTCTTCCGGCTCGGCCGTAGTGTGCGGTGCCTCGCCGCCTACCATGCTGCTCACAAATGGGTCCTATTACAGCTCAATGTGAACACGTACATTGGACAGTTTTATGAAGTAATACTAATAGCACTAAATTCACAGTTTTTAGTCGACACAAATTACTATTTTTACTTGTACGTATTGTGTTTCAAATAGTATATTATTTCGTTAATGCTTTTTATTTTTGGATGGAATGAATACCTTGTGTACGAAGCGGCCTTTAATTGTCAATGTTTATTTATAGTGGCAAACATTTTTAAATTTCCTTAATAGAGGGAAATATATTATCTTGCAAAATGGTGTTTCAGGGAATTTAAAGGTTAATTATCTTCCTACTCAGCAAAAAATTTTGTTTTCTTAGGATTTGTTATTTTATACTGTTATTTTAACACATATAATAATATGAGTATTGTAGGTCTGTGGTCAGTCAACCCTTTCACGCTTACATCATACGTAAGTATGTAAATCTCGTTGAATCAAAATGTTATTTTAGTAACGTGCCGAAATAGCCTACAATGAGAACCAAAAGTGTTTCGGTGCGTAACAAATGGTGAGATAAAGGAATTCTGTGTGGCCGTTTGTCTAGCTATTGGCTGGGTGTCGCGGGCGGCGTGTTTGAGCAGTGACGAGGGTCGCTCAGATTTGTCCACGCATGGCTCAGGTTACATATAATACACCATCAAATAATTCACTTTACTGTCAATCATATGACTTTATGCAGTATAGAAAAATGGCTAACTAACCTTAAAATAACATTTACATAATTAATCGTTCATTATTTTAAAATTAAATTCGGTGCGAATGAAAATATTTAAACACTCCATCGCTGGCACTGAATGTAAAATCTATTCCATAGAAAAAAAAACATCAAAATTAATCTATATTTAGCCAAGATATCGCGTAATATACACATAACAGAAATAAACAGTAGAGTTAGAACCTACTAGTACCTATAGGTGGTTCAAAAGGAGGTTATTTTGGAGTCAAGTTGAAAATTGTGTAAATTATACTAGGTTTCATCGGCCGTAGTGTTGTAAGAAGTGTATATTTAAGTAAATTTTGTTTTTAGCAATTACATGCTAGTTATATCTATAATATTAAAACACTTAAAAAAGTATTTTTCAAGTGTTATATTATCATAGAAGTGTATTGTGTTGTCATACAGATTTGGGAACAAATGCATGAGTTGCGTTGCGTTTCACCAAGCTCAGTTATTTGCTAACAGATTCGTTCTATTGAGTCTAAACTAAAGCTTCGGTGTCTGCGCGTTTCCCGCCTGATATAAATTTATTATCGATGCATGTAATTTTATTATCGGTTGCATTGTAGAAGTTTGTCTCGCATTGTAGAGAAGAGAACAAACTGGCTCCAAAAGAATAATCTTAAAATTAATTTATCAAAAACAAATTTAACTAATTTTAATAACTATAAACAAAAAAACATTGACATTACCTTTAACGGACAAGTTCTAAAGAATGCGGCATAAGTGACATTTTTGGGTATAATTATTGAAAAAACATTAAATTGGAAAGAGCAAACGAAAAAAGTATGTAATAAAATAAATAATAGTTTTGCATACGCTTTGTATACTCGTAAACTATCAATCGTGGCAGGTAGAGACACCGCGTTAACTACGTACTTTGCTTATGTGGAATCTGTGCTCAGATACGGTATTCTTGTATGGGAAATACAAGGTACAAATAGCAAAAAAGTTTTTATTGCCCAAAAAGCTTGCATACATGCAATATGTCACATAGCACCAGACATATCTTGCAGACCGTATTTTAGACGGTTAAAAATACTCCCTCTACCGTGTCTCTACATCTTTGAGGTCGCTAAATTTGTAATTCAAAATCGGGACAAATTCATCAAAGCAAAAGATCAATCAAATAGACAGCTCAGAAACCCGGACAGGCTTGTGTCAGACACGTTTCCAAAAACACAGCGGTTCCAAAAAAACTGTTACACGATGTGTATCAAAATATATAACCTAATACCCGAACACATAAGAAAACTCACAAATAATACATTTATTGACACTTTTTATTCAGTGGATGAATTTTTTAAGCACAAAAAAATACTCAATATTAATATTGTTGATGCATGGATTTAGATTTGCTGTAAAGTATTGATTTTTGTAGAGTGGGTAACACTAATATAGATTTTTTGCACATAACCTATGACTAGATAGGTCATAAGCAACTTGTAACTATATTTTATCTACCAACTCTGTACGAGTAACCACCTATTTATAACAAATACATGATTTTGATTTTGATTTGAGAGAGTAGTTAGTAGTACTCGTATATATCGTATTTGGAGTTCCGCACTATATATTATATTAAATTACAATTTTCTTTCTAAAAAACTAAAAAAAGCAAACAAATATCAGTATCTGTTAAGAAAGCCTGGCTTTAGGAACATACTGACCGTACCAAACAAAACAAGTAACTAAAATCCAACCACCAACTGGATTAGTGGGGCTGTTGTTGAATTAATAATTAATACCTACGTGATGACCTACAGCGTGAAATGTATACCATTTGGACTTAATATATTGTAGCGCTATTAACATGTATAGGTACGATTGCTTCAAGGATCTCGCTATGCAAAACAGTATTTCATTTTAAAAGGAGTTTTGTTTTTAATTTCTATAATGTCGAGTGACACTGATTAATGAATCAGCGATAAATCAAACCTGTCGATAGATTGACTAAAAGATAATGCGAACCCTCATGCGTGTAATATTATTTTCAGCTCACAATTAAGACAAATTACTGATTTTCTTCCATTCTTTTCTTAATACTTTTACAAATTCAAATTAGTTAAATAGAGAGACGAAATACTAAATTTGAAATAAATTATAAAAAGTATAAATTTAGATTTAGATTTTTGCAACTTTTTAGAGGTATAACTGCTTAAGAATCAAAAAGCACCTACCATAACATTGAATGCTACTGTAATGCCTCGAAGAGACTACAATATTTCGTAGCTTTAACAGCAAGTTTTTACGTCGTAACAAAAGAGTATCTATCTTTTTTGCTAATTTAACTCAGTTACTTACTGAACCAAAATTAAAACTTTGACCGAAGTAATTTTTTTATAGAAAATATAGTTAGAAAAACAATTAATTAACACAATGATTTGATCTTAAAGACAAGTAAAGAGCAAATAGGTACGTATACCAGTATTACCTTGACAAATCTTTTTTAAACTTATTCAACTTATTTGAAATATTCAAATCAATAAATTCATTTTTCTAAGTAGAGCCAACCAATATAATAGCTATGTTAGTATAATTAATAATGGTTACTCGATTACACATGCAACAACATCCAAAGGGTGAGGATATGACCCTTCATCCTCTCATCTTCATCTTCTCCTCATCTCCTTTATCTCAAAGAAAAAGCTATGTGCGAGTTGGAGAGGTTCTGTTCTTTAGGTTAGGGACGGTGACGGATAGATAGCAAGGGTATAGTCGCATATTATCTCGTTGGCACCAATCGAGTACGGAAACCTATACTTATTTATTCATGATATTCTTAATCCTAACTATCCTAAGTCTAAATACCCTTTTATGAAAACATAAAGACATAGGAACAACGACCGGTACATGATTTTCATAAACAACTGTACCGTTTATCTCCGGACACTCAATACTCGTTTAAACAATATCGGAGGAAAATATAAACAAGTAGATTAAATGATCTCTGAAAGACGACAAAACTATTAGATCGTGGGTTGATTCAGGGACTAACGAGTGTGTTGGCGGGCGGCTGGCAGCCAGCCAGGCTTGGAGAAGCATAAATTTTCGGTGGAGGACCGCTGAGGACAAGAACTCACGGCGTGATTTTTGTGCAGACGCTAAGGTCCTGAAACCGATTGCAGAACTATAAAATTTAATTAGGTAAAAAAACTTTCTTTTAAGTGTAGAAAGTTTGTAAATAAGCACATAGAACCCCGAAACATACTGTATCTTAATTAATCAAACTGTGCATGGAATTTAAAAACTACACAAATTATTTTTGCGAAATATAAATTACATAAAAACAAGACAAAATTAGAAAAACAGTCGCCTGAACAGCAAAGAGACGTGAGTTTGATTCCTACCTTTTTATGGCATGTAAAATTATTTTTAAAAAGTGATAAATAAAACTGATTGTCCGAATTGATTACCAAATAGAAGAGGCCAAACCACCATATAGGTAAAGTAGGTAAGTCCTGCAGCAGGACACTTTACGTAGTAATACCATTTAAAATATGAATATACTTATTTGAATTTTATGCTTATTAGTTTATCTGATTTTACTATCAAGAATCGACTAAATCATTAGATCTATGAATTTTGAGTAAAGAAAAAATGTGCGGGAAAAAATCACCCCGTGAGTTCTTGCTCGAGTGCTCGTCTGGCCCTATGCAACGTGACGTGGAAAAGTGAAAACGCCGACGTGCCCCGGCTTTCATGATACGAAACGGGAGCGTTAGCCGCTTTTCAATTATGTAACCTAATTTGCAGGCGTACATATCTTAGCGAAAGCTATGAATGGAACACGCTAAAGTAGCCTATCGGAACGGGAATTTTCTTGCAAGATACGAGTTGTGCCAGCAACTCCACCAATGTTTATGGTTTTGCTTTTAAATACAATTCGAATGCAATCCACGGGATTTCTTCTTTATAGTTGCTTGAAACTTTATGCTCCACTGTTTTATTGATATTTGCAGCAACTTCTTATGAAGATCAAGAAATAAAGGGAAAAGTGAACACGTATAATACCAGGCCAGTTTTACTTGAGTGAATGAAAATGATGGCAGAGCAGAGCAGAGAATATAAAAATAAAATGTTATGAAAAAATACATTCTGGAGTAACAACTTTAAGCAGTTAAAGTAGACACAAAGAAAGGGCTTAAATATCTCTCATTAAATAATCATCATAATATTACTTATATGACACTGTGCTAATTCGTTGAAGATACTTAATCGGCTAGGAAATACTCGTATTCCTACTTCAACTTTGATTTTGTTAGTTGTTACTTACAAAATCAAAGTTGAAATTTAAAAATCTTTTGACTTTAAACCTGAATATTTAACAATTAGCTGGGATCAACGGAAATACCGATAGAAGAAAAAAAACATAGTTTGTTCAGTTCGCACAGAAGAAAAATACCAAATTTGTTCACTGTGAACTTGTAGTCGTCTTAGAAACTCGAACGGCTTTATTAATAAATATTGACAAGATTTAAACCATGACTAAGATAAACTCAATTTACTATGTATGTCAGGATTACCGAGACATGTTTTTGTGGCTCTCTAAACTATACCGAGTATTGCGCCCCTAGTGTTAAAAAATTGTTTCAACAACCATACCGATTATTTAGTCTCAAAGAAAGCATAGTTTGTACTATGGCGGCTAGATAACGGATATAAATACACTAAGTAACATCCATGAATAAAGCATTGTTTGTGCTCATCACACAAACACTTGCCGTTACCTACTGGTTTTGAACCCGCGGCCATGTAGTCCAGAGCGGGAACCACTAGACCGTTACATTTACGAAACGTTACTTTCTTAGAAGTTTCGAATCAGACCTATGTTTTAGTGTATTTTGTGACAAAGCCATGTCTAAAACTAAAAAAAACATCGAATATTTAGTATTTGTATTACCTCTACCTAAAAACCAAATATCGCTTAGCGTTCATAAGCTTTATTTTGCCGCTATCAAAGGGCAATAACAACTCAATAGAGGAACAGAAATAAAGCAATTCATGTGTAATAGGTATACATAAAATAAAAGGTTTATTGCCAATTGTATAAAATTGCTAAGCTATTTGTAGTCAATAACAATTTCTTAGATTTATTAACAGCTATCGCGAAGACTGTTTGTTACATTTAAAAATGGACGTTATTGCTCGGTTCAAATTCCAATTTTACGACGAGTGAGCAATATTAAAACGACAAAGTGCTGATCGAACATAAGCCCAATTTTCGAAAAGCAATAAAGTACAATGAGGCAGAACACTGTTTGTGCGTGTTCGAGGCAGACTGGCTACGGTTCCGAACTCGAGCGCCAACGCTCAAATAAATAACATACGTTGAATATCTACAAAAGACATACTGAGGTACTCAGCTAGGTATTTCTTAAAGTGTAAAAAACTTTTAATGATCAAAAAGTATGTCACATCGCCAAAATAATTAAGCGAGTTTTTAATAACATTAGTTACGGTAAGTCCAGTAATTCGTAATTGATTAGCCTATAAAATTAAGCTGGGGGATTTCTAATTAGATTATGTAGTAGTAGATATTTCACTTAATTTAAAAATATTATCGGAGACAAAGTATGCAAAAAATATTAGAAAGTTACTATTATTAAAACGGTCTTATCGTTGGTACCCGTACTAAATAGCCTTCGGGCATAGTGCTTGAGCATGTAAAGAATCTTTTAAAATTTTATTTCAGCTACAATTTTCATTACAATAACACCTCACCTTGTATTGTATCACCTTGTATTATTATTTTGCCACGTGTCCTCTTTATGAGATAATGAGTAGGTTTGAGCCATACGCAAGGCCCGGCTCCGTGTGGTAACATGTACGAGTATGACGGAACGACTTCCGTTCCGCCGCGACAGACGCGTCGCAATAGGCGGAACCATAACGCGGCTACCAAGCCACGGACGCATATTGCCATTGTTTGGCATCTCCTACTCTTGGCATCCAACCTTAACACACCCAACCGACTGCACTGTCAGCTTAAGCACTTTATCCCTATAATGTATGAATATTAACACACAAGTTCCGAAATGGAACCATTCGACTGTCTTCGCCTTACAAATGTTAGCGGATTTAATTACTTGTTCCAATTGCGTTGTTTAACTGGGGTTCGCAAAAAAAATTCTGTAGAATAATAAGAATAATATTTTCACTTTGTAAAAAAATTTCAACTGCCTTTGGTAGGATTTGAAACAATTTTTCAAGCGAAAATATTATTCTTGAATAATAAACTAGCATTATTGTGCATACAAAAATAAAACAAGTTAAAATATGTGATGATATTAATATACTTCTTTTTAAATTTCAGATTTTTGCAGTTTTTCAAGAAATTGCAGACCTATGTATTTGATATTAACCTCAATTTTTCTTTTGAGTTACGAAATCCTTGCGATAGTTAGTCTCAGACCGAAACAGAATTATTTGGTCGCTAAATTTATTTCCCTCAAAAACTATTTTCTACCCAAAACCGCAATCGATGGCTAAGGGTACAATGTTTGGAGTTTTCGATTATACTTTTCTAATATACCAGCAAAAAAACATTTGAGTTTAAACTTGAATGAAGTAAAGCTCTTTAAATAAAGCTTGCAAGTATGTAAAAATAAGACCATTATTTAATTTAGTGACGAAGCAGATAATTTGCTTGCATTTATTCTGCTAACTATTTATTATCTTTTCTCTACGTAGGCGCAAACAGACTAGCTCAAAATTAGTTTAACTGGTAATAACTAATAATTCAACCCAAGATTTGAATATTTTCTATTTTGCTATTACACCTGATGCCTTTCACTGTTACTTTACACATTGGCTCCTAAACTATTGTAACCTGTATGTCACTAAGTGAATACATACAAACAGGCTGTCATACCTTTATAAAGTTTGGTCCTATAAAAAATTAACTTTGTGATAGGTTTGAATCTCAGTTAAATGTTTACCTACGTAATAATTACATGTCACATTTTTCTTGAATATTTACGATTAAACATCCAGTGAACTATTAACAAACCCTGATTTTAAAAATACTTTCTGAGAAATTATTGTATGCTGAATTGATGCGCTATACACTTCCCAACCGCCAACAGGAGGCGTGTCGTAAGAGGCGACTAATTCCTGTAGCACGAGACGGGCAGCAGTGTCTGCGTGCGAAATCTTATAAAAACTGCGCTCGCCAACCCGCCTGCCAAGCGTGGCGAGTATCGGCAATCCCCCCCGATAAGTCATTGGGGGAGGCCTGTGATCAGTAGTGGAGGTCCATGGCTAAAATGATGATGACGATGATGAATTGATGCATATGTATACGCTTTGTTAATTCGAAGCCATTTGTTGTCAAGCTTTTGTCTGCTCAACAAACAAGCCACTGGGGATCTTACAAGCCGGTGTGGGACGTAAACCTATTAATGTAATTAGTCATCCGCGATGTAGCAACACGTATGAACCCATTAGTCAGTATTGGCAACAAAGGAAACATTAATTGAAATGTACTTAATATAGCCTTGGTTACTGAAAAGAGAAAAATAGATGACAATAGGATAGAATATTTTAATCTTATTGTAAGAATGATTATTTACTTGTTGGTTTTAATATTTGTTTTACGATTTAAGGCCGTAACTTGATAAATCAAACATTGGCGCATTATTGTTTATGTTGATATAATTAAGTGCGTATTGCCAATAATTCATAATTGGTAAACAACAAACAAGAGTAACGGGAAAATCCCTACCGCCTAGGTCGGCGTACCTACTCTGTATCCTTTCGTAAATATCCCTATTTTTTGGTTAAATCCTTTACTTTTGAAAAAGGCAAAGGCTTTCGCCATAAAGCCGCCAGTTTCAATATCCTGTGACAGATGCCTAAAATCTAACACAGACAACCAAGTATCATGCGTTCTGTTATCACGTTAACGTCATATAAATGAAGCACAAAAGATTTTTTTAATAGAGCCTATTCCAGGCTTAAGTTGCATGTAACCTTAATAACGTTATTTTGGTGTACACAACCATACGTTAATCGAAAGAGAAAATAATTACAAACAACTGTACTTTGTTTAGAATTTCAATTTGATTATGTAAATAAAAATACCTAAATATTACATGTTCACCCTGAAATTCTGAACAAGGTATATAATTTACGACATTTCGTCAAAGAGTATTTGCTGTTTGTAATAATTTTATCTACCTATCGATTAAGGCATGTTTTATAGGTTTACACCAAAAAATTTTTATTTAAGATTGCTTGCAACTTGAGGTATGACAATTAGGTTCAATGCCTTTTTAAATGGAATATTGAATTCAAACTGAAGTGTAGTTACATAAGTACGAATAGCTTGTAAAATAATTACTCGCTATATATAATATAATCAGGGGCGTGCATAGGTTTCAGATGGGAGTAGGCTGTGAGTGAAAATTGAGTAAGTTTGAGTGAAACAGTAGGCGGTCTCGCGGCAGCCTAATATTGGTTAAATTGCACAATGCACAGTAACGATCTAAGTTGCGCGCTTTAGTAAGAAATAAGTACAGGTAGACGACAAAATGGTTACAGAATATTTATTGTTAATTGTTGAATACGTAATTAATAATGGTTAGCTGTTCTGTCGGTTTTTTATGAAGGTAGGCTCTGCATAATAGCCTATATGGGATGCACGCCCCTGAATATAATAACAACTCAGTCTAAGGATTAATATAGTTGATTTATTAAATAGTATATGTGGTAAGTATAAGTTTGAGCTTTAGAATTAAGTACTTAGTTGAAATATCAGAGTTATGATTCTCGTAATGTTACAGAAAATTTACGTTGAAGCTTAAATTACATAGGTTACTTACCTTTGTTTATATTATGGAATAAATATAAATAAATTAATCATTTATTTCATGTTACTGTTACTGTTATATTGACCAATACCTCCTTTCAGGTAAAAATATACCTGTGCCAGGAAGTATGGCTCTTCTTAGCTAAAAGTTATGTTTTACACAAAATCTATAAAATATATCTCTTAAAATCTAAAAAACTACTAGTTACAATTAGTTCAAGTAAGGAAAATTTACAATACAATAAGACCAACAATCGGATTCAATAAAGCATTATACTAGTATTTTGTGTAGAAGCAATTCAGTTTCTTCATAGCTGACTGTATTTAGCCATTCAGTCACTTTCTTTTTACAATCATAGTAATGTAGGGGGTAAATATTTAGTATTTTGTTTATATTGTTGTAAGTATGAGCAGACTGTTTAGTGAATTGACTTACTGCGAAATAAGTTTTGCATTCATTTACTATTGCTACTTTATCTTTCCTTCTTTTACTCAGGATTTTATCATCATATTCCAAAGTTTTGTGGACTTTTAGGATCATCAGTAGAATGTACAGCTTACGTACAGATAATAACTGGGTATTATCGTAAAGTTGGATATCTACGCGGCTTAAAGTTTATAACCTTTAGTAGTGAGCGTTGAGCTCGTACGACTTCAAGGAAGTTCGCTTTTCCAGTACCACTCCATATCGTAATACAATATCCCAGAACTGACTGGCCCAGTGCCAATAGTTTTTTAAAACACAAAATAAATTAAAATAATAATCATTGTTTATATTTAAACTTAAACCTATCTACTTACTATCTACCGGCTACCGCCATGAGCAACAGTCCAGACCCAGCAAAAAGTTAAGGTCAATCTTAATAAAAATCGTTTGAGGACAATTGAATTTGAATTAAAAGAATATAAACTAGTTTTTAACTTGTGCTATGTCTGAATACCTATAACTAGATAATCTATCACAAAAACAACAAAAATTTATATTTTTTAAATCTCACATTTGAGTTGAAAATATAACACAGTATAATTTAAAAGCACTAATCTAAACTTAATAACTTCCACCATCGCGGCATAAGCATAAAATTTATCACCAAGTTAGTCAAAGTTTTATGACTTATACAGGCAGAGTACCAGCCCAGGTCCTACAATAATTTTACTTTGCTTTGAACCCGAGTTTATTTTAACAGTACACTAACTTACAAACTACAGCTATTACAGTGTGACCTTTCTGTTTTTAACATGACCCTTTCTATCGGTCGTCAATGGCGGTAAAAATATCTTCAAGCGGCTATAAGTAGGGCTACATAATTTAGAACGGCGTTCGCCGATCGATGACGAATCGGACACTTGGACTCGGTAAACCAGTTATTAAACCTCTTTGGAATTATCCTAATTCAATTGATATACACGTGATATATGTAGAGCGAGTCGATTGTAATTCCTTAATTAATATTTTCCAAAATAATCCTATTCATGTGTAAGCAACACATGAAATTTTACGAAACGAGCCCTCTACTGTTGATATTCAATAAACTACAATTTTTTTTTTTTTTGTTTGATTCGGATGGCGTTTATTATTATTATTATTTATTATTCTGAAATGAAAGTTATTAGTTTGTTCTTTTAATTGTTTTTTATTTTTTGTAACAATCCTATGCAAAACTTGCTGAATTCTATTTTTAACCGACTTCAAAACAAGAAAAGGTTCTCAATTCGACTGTATGTTTTTTGGTATGTATGTTATGCGATTATTCCGCCAATTATAAAAATCAAATTTGATAATTCTTTTTTTGTTTGGTAGATTATACTGCAGAGGTATTCCCACATAAATTTGAACAAATAACAAAATATATACCCAGATAATGTTTTGGTTTGTAGTTCTTGTATCTATGTTACCCAATATCTTTGAAAAATGTGACCGATTTTGATGTTCCTTTTTTTTTAATAGCTTGTACTTCAAGAATACTATAATATTGCGAAAAAAATTCACTCCTAAGGGTAGAAAAATAGAGGATGAAATCGTTGTTTAACAGTTAACTTTTATTTGGACTCTTATAATTTGTTTTGATTAGGATTTATGATGAGATATTTTATAGTGTTTGTATAAACGCCACCATGTCGGTCCGAATACAGGAGCAGAGCACGAGGGCGATTCCTCTGCAGCGCGGCGTAAGGCAGGGAGATGTTATATCTCCGAAACTGTTCACTGCTGCATTGGAAGATGCCTTCAAGCTCCTGAAATTGAAAGGATTCGGCATCAACATTAACGGCGAATACATCACTCACCTTCGGTTTGCCGACGATATCGTGGTCATGGCAGAATCGCTTGAAGACCTCGGCACAATGCTCGATGGCCTTAGTCAAGTTTCCCAACAAGTAAGCCTTCGGATGAACATAGACAAAACAAAGATCATGTCCAATGCCCATGTTGCGCCCTACCCAGTATCAGTTGGGAGCTCTACTTTCGAATTTGTTAACAAATATGTCTACCTGGAACAAGAGATCCAGTTGGGTAGGTCAAATTTTGAGAAGGAGGTCAATCGTCGAATCCAACTCTGCTGGACAGCGTTCGGAAAACTACGTAACGTCTTCTCATCCAAAATACCTCAGTGCCTAAAGACGAAAGTCTACAACCAGTGTGTGTTACCAGTGATGACATATGGAACTGAAACGTGGCCTCTCACTATGGGCCTCATAAGAAAGCTCAAGGTTGCACAGCGTGCTATGGAAAGGGCTATGCTCGGTGTTTCTTCGCGAGATCGAATCAGGAATGAGGAGAGAGGTTTCGTAAACGAACAAAAGTTGCTGACATAGCCCAACGGATAAGCAAGCTGAAGACGTTCACCTACAAGGTGGACAGACGACCTGGTAAAGGTTGCAGGAAGCCGCTGGATGCAGGCCGCTTCCAACCGGCCAATCTGGAAGTCGTTGGGGGAGGCCTATGTTCAGCAGTGGACGTCGTATGGCTGAAATGATGATGATAATGAGGATTTATGACAAAAATTAAATGAAATAAGTAAATTTTATTTGAAAAATTTGACCGTCGTTAAAAAATTCAAAAGCTAAAAATACTATCAACACATAAGTACCGACCTTATTTTATTTTGAAATATATATATAATCTTAACTTTGTATACTTACCCACGTTTATACTAGATAGGCGGCAAAATAAACCAAACAGAATCAAGCTTAATTGTTTCGATATTATCTCTTTAATTCTGTTTCTGGCAATTCTTATGCTTGTTAGAATATATTTAGTTGGTATACCTTCCTCTTATATAAATGGAAATTCTGGAGGTGAACAATAAACCATGTGTGACCTTTTAAAATGTTTACATAAACTACTCCACATAATATAGTATCTTAATAATAATATTAATCTAAATAAATTATCACAATTCCTCGATCCATAAACAAGCAGGTCGCAGGAGTCCTAAACACACAAATCTAATACAAACACCGGTTCCTATTTATCCCCGGACTTCTCATGTGAGCATCGGTGAATATTCAATTATAATAAACCGCAATAAACAACTATACTTTTACATCCGCCTCGCACCATTATGTGCCTTTTGTTTTATCACGTCTGCAGAGTTACTTTTTCATTTAACTACGTATTTTTAACTAATTACCACACTCTATTGCTGATCTACCTTTTGTAACTTAAAATAACATGTCAAGATGATTTTAATAAAAAAAGGATATGGCACTGTTAGTAAATCGATAAAAATATATGGGTTTAAACTCTCCACCGCGCCTCACCAGTACAGGACTTGTCGTATCTGTGAAAAGAGTTTGACATAAGGAGCCTAGTTGTTTGCACTGCTTCTTTTCAGCACTAGCTTACAAATTGTCTCGAAGCAGTTTAAAATTTTGGACTTTTTATGGTGCTATTATTAGGGCCAGTTTCACCACTTGCTGATAAGTTCCGGATAACCTATATGGCACTTGTTTTGACAGATAACCTATACAATTAGCTGTCAAAAAAGTGCCAGATAGGTTATCTGGAACTTATCAGCAAGTGGTGAAACTGGCAGACTTTTAATTTAGAATAAGAATAAAATAATGTATTTAGGAACCACTTATATTTAGGTACTTAAAAAGGAAAAGTAAAATAGAAAAGTACAATTTCAACTTAAATTAATTAATTAGTGGTTAATTATCATTGTTTTTTTTGTAAAGATACGTTTATTTTATAGATTTTAACAATGTAACGTGCAGTTATGAAAACATACACACACACGCACATATCATACTTGTACAGTCATTTGACAAAAATACAAATAAATCAGTATACTGTAAATAATCATTTGCAATTGCATGCCTATTCTTTACAAGACTACATTAGGCAACATTTTCGTTTCCAATCCTTGTTCTAAATAGCTCTCCTTATGCTTTAGAGCAAAAATCTGAGCACATAAATACGTGCACAGAGTGTTACGGTACCAGATAGGTCCGTTTTGTTTCCGCGGTGCCTTTCTCACGCGTAGTAGGAGCTTGGCAGTTTATTATATCGTACTCCCGTTCGCCCCATTGAGCTACATTGAGCGGTTCTCATATCGGCTCCCATTGAAGCAATAAAGTACCCGTACTATGATTAATGGGCTTGCAACCTCCGCCTGAGACGCCCACCCACTCCGACTCGTAACTCTTGATCGTGACTCACTACTATACAGATAGTGATTCATGTTCACTTAATAACAACATAAAATAAATGTCTGAGAAATCAAGAAAACTACTATTATGTCAACGGCTTAAAGCGTTATTTATTTTCTTTGAGAGATTTTGGCAAATAAACACACACACAGTTAATTCGAAATGTATCACTGATATTAACATTATTTGCCCTAGATAGAGAGCCGGTAAATATATCTAACAAAAAAAATATAATATTTGAATAAATAAATGTCAAATTAATAGATATTGGACAACATCACATACATTGCTCTGATTCTGTGGTAAATAGCCAAAGCACTTGTATTACAACGACGGTACCACAACACCCAGACCCAAGAAATAATAGAAAAGTTGTTTTTCTACATAGACCAAACAGGATCGAACCCAGGGCCTTAGATAGCGACACCAAGTCCAGTATGCTCGCCTCTCGGCTACGGAGGTCAGGACTAGATAATGTCCTCCAAACCAATTATTTACATTGGCAACAAAATGTTACGTATTATAATAAAATTTTATATATTTTGTTCATCGTGTAATTATTCTGATCAGGTTTAATGTCTAATAAGAAGCTTATTGTTATCATAGAAAATGGTTTTGAATGAAAAATCTCAACAGAAAGGATTTCCCTCCGAGATTTTAAGGCGATCTTAATTGTCACCGTGACAACAATGCTTCTCGAGTCTTTACAGGTATTTTTTGGCATTTGGTACGCAAAAAAAAATTGAGATAAAAAAGGGACAATTAAATCCATAGTTATACTATAAAATGTGTGTCTGTCTGTATCTGTATCTTTATCATATCTTTTCACGCATAAACCGCTAAACCAATTTTGATTAATTTTAGTATAGAGATAGATAGGACCTTGGAAAAGGACATAGGCACCTTTGAAACGTGAAAGCTGAACCGATTTTGATGTAATTTTGTACGAAAAAAGCTTGAACCTTACTATTTTTATTCTAGCTTTTATGCGAGTAAATTAGGGTGTGACAAACCGTATTCTACGCTAAAGAAGCCGCGGGCACAGCTAGTGATATTGTAGCGACATCTATCTCGCCAAATACGAACTAAACTGACGTATCCTACATCTCGATATTAAAGTTATCCGAGCGATTGAAACATTATAGAAGAACCCGACAACAACCGTCGGGCAGAAGCCCACCAGACACAACACCCGTCTGGTCGGAGGATCCTCCCTTTTCAATGGTGGATGAGGAACTACCCTGTTCCTCACACCCCCAAAATATAATTAATTATTGTAAAACTTATTTCTTACTTAGTTTCTATTATTGTCGTTTTATTTTATTCAATTACATTTTCAAAGTATATTTTACAGATAAGGTTCATACCAGCATAGTAGCGTATCATTATGCGTTCGATATAGGTCACTATCACCTAGAGCGACCTTACCCGGAGAGAATTACTTACTTAATTTCAATCAGAGTAATGCAATAAGCTTGTAAGACGAAAATTATGAATCTGTTTTGGTTTTCGTTTAGGTTTTCCCTTATTTCTAAAACTCAGTCAATATTTAAGAATAATTTATGTAACACAATCCAAATAATAAAAATGATAGATTAGTGTTTTTTTTATATAAAAAGTTTTTCACAATCATGCAAACATCAAATTAGTAAGTAGTACAAGAATCATTGTGGCGATAACTTAATGTCATTGGCTTCCCGCACTATCTATTACTTTTAATAGTCTATGTAGGTACGTACGGGATTTTTTACACTTATTGAAAACATTTATGTTCCAAGTACAAAAAGTTGTCTAGTTATTTAAGAAATAACCTACATTGAGCATTACTTACACTACATTATATTGTTAGGTTGTTAGTTTCGGGTACCAATTCGTTAATTTCAGGCTGAATTTACCGACCAACCCAAAGTTGTCGGTACTCTAAGGAGTTTGTGGTAAGATTTACGGATAATTACTTTTCTGATGGTATGAAGATCAGAAAGAAAGAAAGTATTTCTCCAAAAAGTTTGAAATAGGACTCCTCTGTGTATCAAATGACGTTGGCATACTTGCAGTCGCCGCTCGGGCGCCCGAAGATGAAAAGTGGCATAAAATATTTTCTTTCACTCAGCCAAAGGTCAAACATATGAAATTGCCGTTTAGTATCAGAAAAGTGAATCAACTTTTTATAATGAAATTATTATTTAATCAATCGAAGTATGCGCCGTTGTTATTGATACACCTTCGCCATTTTATAGGCAGGTCATTGATCTCTTTAAAAAAAAAACCTGGGAGCGAGAGTCTATGAACTTTTTAAGGCGATTTTGACTGCCTCATCAGAAAAATTTCATCAAAGAATTTTTTCCTTGTAAAAGTTATCTAAATAAAAAAAAAAGTGATATTCGGTTGGGGCAAGATCTGGAGAGTATTGTAGGTGACGCAAAGGTTCCAGTCGCAGGTCCTCTAACTTGGCGACCGTTCGATGTGCAGTGTGTGGTCTAGCGTTATCCTGAAGGAGCAGTTGCATTGTTTGCAATTGTTAGCAATACAAGTCTGCAGTAATCGTCTGGCCTGATCTCAAGAAGCTGTAGTAGATAATGCCAATACTAACCAGAATCTTCTTTTTGGTCAGTTTTCGCTTAGGGCAAGGTTTTGCCGGTTTTCCAGGGTTAAGCCATTGTGATGATCGCTTCCGATTGTCGTACAGGATCCATTTCTCATCACAAGTCACGATACGGTTCAAAATCCCCTCATTATTGTAACAATTGAGCAAAGAAACGCAGCAAGCGACGCGTGTTTGTTGGTTTTCTTCAGTCAATTTGTGCGGTACCCACTTTTAGAGTTTTTAGACTGTTCCGATTTGGCGCAAATGGATAAGTATCGTTTTGTCACTTACGCCGAAGGCTGCTGCTAATTCAGAAGTGGTTAAGATGGATCCGCTTCCACTATCACCTTCAACTCTTCGTTATTCACTTGAGTATCAGGTCGTCCACGTGGCTCATTGTGTAAATGGAAATTTCCAAAACGGAAACGTTGAAACCAAAAACGCACCGTTCGTTCGTTAGCGGTGCCTGATCCGTACACGTCGTTAATTCTTCGAGTCGTTTCTGTGGCACTGGTGCCACGGTGGAACTCGTATTGGTAAATACCGCGAATTTTCAATTTGTCCATAGTTGTTGTTATAGCAATGTTGAAGCTCATACAAATGATGTGAACACAAATGAAGTACAAAGTTCGAAATTCGAGCGCCCCACGCTTTTACAATCAAATATTATAATTTAAAGCACATAGTTTACACTTCAGCCCAGCAATAGAGACAACTTGAACGATCCATAATTTATTTTTGGTTTTTACGTGCGTTTATAAAAGCGAGTTTTTAGAGTGTTTTTTAAACTATTAATTTATTTTATACTTTTTAGTCTGATAACGAAATTTTAAACATTTATACATTTATTTCAAGTAGGCGAATGAGCCCGCATCTTCTCCATCTCCGCCAGTGCGTCTGTATTGTATAGTGTTGCACCTGTCAGATTACAACAATCTAGCTCTTCAATCTGGAGACCACTAAGTGATTTTACTCTACTTAGGGCCACATACGCCTGTATCGGTTTGTTATAACCTTGAAACCAAAGTTCATTACGTGACCTTTCTCACAAGTGCAAACACGACTATGATACGATATTCCATCATGGAATGCCAGTGCCTATCTTCCGGCTTTATCATCAGACCTTGAAACTTAATCGTGCTCAAAGTTCATTACAATACTTTTCTAACAAGTCCAAACACAGCTATGATACCATGTTCCATCATGAAGTTACAGTTCATATCTTCCGGCTCCATCATCAGATCAGTTCGACAGTACCATATTATTGTATTGTCATCAGAACTACATACAGCTGCCAATTTTCATGATGCTACGATCCTTGGAAGATGGTTAAATTAGTTACCTTAGATTCCATTACATAGTTAGTTACATACAGGTCGACCTAATAAAAGCGTATTAAAAAAATTATGCGTATTCCTGTCGAAGATTCCACATACCTGTTTTGTTCTTAATATTTACGATATTTAATTCTTAAGAAGAATAGAGAAATTTACTGTTTGCATGTACATATACCTACATACAATATTGTTAGTAAATCTACTAGAAGCTCGAACACAAAATATAAAATAATACTTTATTGCAAATAGTGCCTCCATCGGACAAACTTTTAAGAAAAATTACACTATTACTTTAATAACTTTAAGTTTTCATACCTTTTTTGGGTCGAACGTACAAATTCCAAGCAATAAAGTTCCATAAAGTTACAATTAATATCAATCGGGGACAATATAATATGTTCGTAATAAAAAAAACCTATGACTCTATGTTAAATTATAATATCAGATGTAATACGCGTTGTAATTAATTTTATTAAAAAAATAAAACCGTCTTCGGTGCAAACGAAAACATTGAATCTCTCATCGGCTGGCACCGACTCCAAAAAAAAAAATCTGAATACAATATCACTCTGCCGATACCTGAAGTGTTTTAGGGTACCAATCACACGAAGTTTAAGCCTGAACTAAAGAATGTAACTAACAGCATAAGCATTTACATTAGATAAGTAGATACAAGTACATTCCTTCATTGGGGTCGTTTCCTTTTTAGAGGATTAATAGATAATACCAACTTACAACCACGCTATCTACTTTTAAAAGTTCTATTGAAACTGAAGCATTACGTATTAAATTGTAAATCGACTAAGATTTTTAAGAAGAACACAGGATTTTCAAGAAGAAGAAATCCTACGTAAAATTCAATCTAGGTTTGAAACTAACGCTATAAGGAACTTTCTGCAATTGCTAACACTGTTGTTGATTTTAAAAGGAATCCGTGGATTTCGCCGGCTAAGTCTAGCACAATTTCATCGTTTTACGTGCCCCTACCTACTAGCTACCTAGCTCAAACATTATTTTTCAACAAAGTTTTCACTTAATAGTCTTCGGTATAGTAATTAATAGGTAAATGTAATGCATTTGAGATAAAGTTTTCTAATTAGGTAGGTACATTGTCACAAAAGTATAGTAAGTAAAAGAAAAAAAATTATTGAGCCAATACAGTACAGATATACAATTTAAGAAAAGGTACATTTTTCGAGGTCCTACCCGTCAGAAGCCAGTCTTCAATCCAGACGTTAGTCTGTGTCTCGGAGAACGGGTTCGTCTCGAGGAGGAGCGCTGTTGTTGGTGTTTTAAACTACCTATTAGCTACTATGATATTACATAACTAAGGAAATACCTTGTTTCCCAAACTAGACTTGGTCTGATTTGTTGGGAAAAAGGAAGCTAAATAAATATATATATCTCCATGAAAGGAAAAATTTGTGAAACTCAATGTACACAACTGGGTGAGGTTGTAAGCGTGAGTGATAATGTGTGCGTTTTATGCTCGTGAGTTCCGTGTCCATTAAACATGTAATTTCGAACAGACTTAAGACCGTTTGAAATTAAAGTCTGAATAATTAGTCTTAAGCAAGATAACATACTTATTTCAAACTTTTAAGTGAGAGTATTTAACATGACACGGCTAAGTAAATTTTCTGTCACGTTTACAATAACTTTTAATCTAGATCTACCTAGACTTCTCGTGTCTAGGGACTTAAAACTTAAGTCTCCAAACGCATTGAAATGCAGGAGCAAGTCCGGAATTATTGAAGCCGATTGCCTTTAAGAATGGCAGCACGTAGAAAGAAGCTTCGTAAACATTTATCGGATCGAAACTCTAGCTTATTGTTCGACCAGATAAACATTATCTGTGCATTCCAACTCTTGTTAACTCGCGCGGGAAACTTTCAGTCTCTCTCTGGCGATGCTAATTTGTTTAGTGCATTGAGCTTACTTTCGAAGCCAAACACGCTTTACGTGACAAAGCCACTAAAGACTTTTGAATTTAAAACTGACGGCAAAAAGAAAGCTTGTTCCTTAGTTAAAAAGCAATGGGTGTTTCAAAGGCTTCAGTTTTTAGTCTGTTTGGACTAAATCTTTGTATAAGGTAAATAGAAGTATACATCGGTACATAATCAACTTATACCAAAAAATGTGAAACACGAATGAGATGTTCTTCCATAGGCTTCACTGACAGAAGGGTACCTAATGTAATACATCATATAACAACAAATCATATATACCTATATAATCATACATTAATCAATATGAAATCGTATAAGTACTTTATTTTAAATGAATACAGATTGTGAGTGCTGAGTAGAACGGAACGACGGGATAACGTATGACCGAATAAAAGAGAACGACTGATTGCCAGTATGAGCGAGAGTGAAAGAGGAAGAATGAACTTTAAAAATATTGTAGTTTGGCTATGGAATTCGGTTGTTCGAAGGTAAAACGGAAGTGTGTCTAGTTTTACTTGAGCAGTGAAACTGTGCGGAACGTTTGAAAAATAAGACGTTGTGTATCTAGTAATTTTCCGTGGAAATAAATAATTCATTTGTTAAAGTTTTCGCGAATTTCACTTGAAGACCGTCCTACATAAATATTTTAAGGAAAAAAATTTAAATTTAATAATAATATTGTATTTTTGATCCTAATTTTAAAGGAGAGGGCCGACTCGTCATACATTGTTTGCCCCAAAAGAAAGTCTATGCGTCACAATTAAACTTGAATTTCTGGGTTTGTCGTGATGATCGCTTCCGATTGTCGTACAGGATCCATTTCTCATCACAAGTCACGATACGGTTCAAAATCCCCTCATTATTGTGACGTCAATCGTCACAATAATGAGCGAGCAAAGAAACGCAGCAAGCGACGCGTGTTTGTTGGTTTGCTTCAGTCAATTCATGTGGTACCCATTTTTCGAGTTTTTTGACTTTTCCGATTTGGCACAAATGGAATAAATATCGTTTTGTCACTTACGCCGAAGGCTGCTGCTAATTTAGAAGTGGTTTGAGATGGATCCGCTTCGCCTATCGCCTTCAATTCTTCGTTATTCACTTGAGTATCAGGTCGTCCACGAGGCTCATTGTGTAAATCGAAATTTTCAGAACGGAAACGTTGTCACCAAAAACGCACCGTTCGTTCATTAGCGGTGCCTGGTCCGTACACGTCATTAATTCTTCGAGTCGTTTCTGCAGCACTAGTGCCACGGTGGAACTCGTATTCGATAATACCGCAAATTTTCAATTTGTCCATAGTTGTTGTTATAGCAATGTGGAAGTTGAGCTTCCAAATGATGTGAAAACAAATGAAATACCTTTAGGCATTTTTTCTTGGAATATAAAATAAAATAAATTTGGAATTCCTAATAATCAAACGCAAGATATTTGATGTTAAAGTTGCCAGTATTGAGTATCGGCAATTTCATATGTAAGGACCTAAATTTTCATTAAATTACAGTACCTAAGTATATAATATTTGTGTAATTTTTTTGATGACTTTTTTTTCCATTTTGTAGTTAGTGACATAATAAGTAGTCCCGTTGCAGTAGAAATTTGGGACCTCGTGTCAAAAAAACGCGAAAAGTAGTTTTTGAAGTCCTCTCTTGATGTTAACCTGACACTGCCTAAAAAATTCTGAAAAGACCGAAACAGGTGGAAATTTGCGGGTGGCAAAGTCTAGAGGTAAATCTCACCTTTTACAATATAGTTTATGAGTTTTGCCTGTAAGATGATTTTTTGTCTTCTACACTTTACATCAAAAATGTTGTCCTGCAATATCGAGTTTTTGTAAATAAACGTTTGTTATATAATTGCC
Source organism: Anania hortulata (assembly GCA_963576865.1). Classification (NCBI taxonomy): domain Eukaryota; kingdom Metazoa; phylum Arthropoda; class Insecta; order Lepidoptera; family Crambidae; genus Anania; species Anania hortulata. The sequence goes on along the minus strand of OY756397.1, from coordinate 9,654,765 downwards.
ATAGGTTCAGTGTATATATTCTAACCTAACCTAACAACCTTCCGATAATACCTGTTATTTTAATTCAACAGCAGCGTCGGGTTAAGACTATAAATACCAAAAGCGTATTTAATAAACGTAAATCATAACAAAATAAATGCTTAAGGTAAGAAATTTCTCTCTCTTCCGTTCCGATGTTCTCTTCCGTCTCGTCATAGATATCGTGTATAAACTTACTGCAAAAAAAAATCGCGGAAGCTTAGCTTAAAAAATAAGTTATCTTCTACACATAACTTAGCTAGTCTATATGTAGCTCATACACTTTCTTTTGCAATGTACCTATTTTGTTATTCGTCAACATATACATTTTATTACTTTTGACTTTAAGTCCTTAAAACTGGATTTGTCGAAACTCATAACGTGTTGCGAACGACAAGCGGTTCCAAAGTAGTATACTGTTCCCTGAGCGCCTTGTAGCTACTGCCCTGAATACGTAATGTTAAACAACCTACACCTTACACAAGCCTCCCAGCATGAGCTTTCAGAAACGCGTCATTTCTTGCTCAAAACTACGAGATCTCGGCGACATGTCATACTGTTCATATTTATTTCTATTTTTAACAGAACTAAGATAATTTAAAAAAAAAAAACTTTCCGTTTTCTAGCTTAACATTTTTTTCGTAGCGTGAATATTTCTACAAATCTCAGTTAAATCAAAAACTTCTTGTACTAAAGTGACTCGTCTGAATAAAATTGAGATTCTTTACAAACTTGGCAAATAAGAATAAAAGGCACTAGTTACCCGATGGATAATTTAAGTTTTGGGCCTTCGGGAAATGACCCGAGAAAATAAGGAAAAATATAGGAATTTGGAACAGCTAGCCAGATTTCTGCACCTTTCTTTGCGAGCCGAGACATGCAATAATACTGAGGTTATTGCAGAGTGTAGTCCATTTGATGTCTACCTAACAAATTAGAATCACCCTAATATCTACAAAATACGAGTGTCCCTTAGTTTGGAAAATCAATATTCATAGCTATGAAAAAGACATAAAAAATTACATGCCTACATATTTTTTGAAAAATTAACGATACCATGGTGTATATGTTTCAGCCAAAGTTAAAATCTGGTAAATAATTAAGGATGTTGACCAGTAATTTAACATAATTATTATCCAGTACCCTTGGAATAAGAGATAAAACTTGAAGTTAGCACCTTTGGGTCTGAATTCTGATAAAGTTTTCTAACATGCGCACAATACCTACACTTTAACACGAGAAGCCGAGCAAGTTTGCGTGCTACGGCAGCGGCCAGCGAGCACCAGATCCATATTCGTGGAACCTCTTCAACCTCAAAGAACCCAAAAATGGCGGACTTCAACAAAGAAGTAATACCTAGATCACCACCTCGAGAAGAGAAAACCTAGCTTTCCTGCATTGTTATGCATCATAATTATGATTAAATAGTAATTATGATTAATAAACTTAAATAAATACAGAATGTGGTTTTGAACAATAGCCAAATTTAAGGAGGTAAATGTATTCATCAATACAAAATACTCTTACTAAGGGGTAAAAAAATATTACGGAAGTACTAGACTAGCTTTTGCCCGCGACTTCGTCTGCGTTGATCTTACCCTGATAAAAGTATCCTATCTGTTAATCCAGACCATGCAATGGTCTATCAGTTTGCCAAATTAATCAAAATTCATTTAGTAGTTTTTTCGTGAAATAGTCACAAACTTTCGCATTTATAATATTAGTAGGAAGTAGGATAGGCAACGTTAGTCTGTTTGAAAAAACAAAAAAAAATCGCGATTTCGACGTTGACCCCGAAGAAAAAGTTGTTTAATTGATAAACACATTTTCCTCAGCCGCCTTAAATTTGGCTACTGTTGAAAAACAGTCTGCATGCAGGTTACCTATTTTAAATCCGAATTGTTTTAGTACGAACTTTATTTTTCCGAAAACGTTTTGTCCTTTTTTTATTTTACATATTTTTATTATACCGAAAACACAATTGACATATTGCTGATATTCCGATTTTCGATTGTTATTTTTTTTAAATTCTTTATGTTTTGAAATCTTACTCAACATTTGCCAAAGCTATTAATGTTAGATAATTTAGTTTCCAGAAAAATGCTTCTAATATTATAATATTTAGTCCATCATCCTTATCCTTAGAATTTATCCTTAGTTTTTAAGCGCTGGCACGCTCGCTCCGTTCGCTCGCCTTCGCGCTGTGTGTGGTCACTGTTCTAACCTAACCTGATACAATTAGATAAAAATGAAAATTATTGTAAGTAAAACAACGGTAAAACCAAAAAACGTAGTTTTGATAATCGGTTATATGTTTTTCTAGAAAATGAAACATCGGTAAAATAAATTTATTACTTACAATATTATGTAAAAAAACTGCCTGCTACTCAAAACTTTGTTAAACCGTTTTCGAACTATTGAAATTCGAACAGAAGAGTTTCGAAAGTGAGATAGGTTACCCTGCATGTAGTGCATACCTACCTGTATTAACACGTCTTCTGGATTGAAGCGTAATCGATGATTAGAATGAAAATGTATATGACATACCCGATAATAGATGTAAATTTCATAAGCCAGATAGAGAGCCATTACTTGAGCTATTACTAAGAGAACAAAAGTAGAGAAGGACTACTACTTACTTTGGAAAGTAAACGCCAATTTCTGAGAAGTAAAATCATAGTGCAGTAAAGTCGCGGCTATAGTTTTAGAAGCTTAATAAGTTTCAGTAATTAGTTCTTCTCATGTCAATGATAGAGGCTTTATAGACTTAGTTGCCGCGTTAAGTACTTATTTAATTAACTAATTGATTTATATGTAAGGACATAATTTGTTTGAAATTTTGCCTAGTCTTTCATTAGTCCATAAAAACATACATGATATGTTTCTACCTATGTAACTCGGGCACCACGAAGTAAACCAAAATGGGAGTAATATTTTAACCCCGTACTGGCTACGCATTTGAATGTGTTTCCGAGCGGTCATTCGGTAAATGCATGCACGCGGCAGGTAAGCCATTTCTAATGGAATGAGACATTTTATCAATTTGAACGTGACACATCCCCGATAGTCTGGGTTGAACAATCCCATCGTGCCCTGCTTACGAATGCACAAGACGTCGCGGCCTCAAAAGCGAATAGATAGGGTTTGTGGAGAGAGAGCGCGCGCAATCGAGCAGGCCTCACTTTCCCCGGCGTGGCTAAAAATAGACGCTCACGATGAGAGGCCGTCACAGTATATCTGAAGAGAGGAAGTTGCTTCCCAAAAAAGTTGCCCTCCGTGTACCCATAGCCGTTATACTCACGAACTTTCGAGATTTAGGAGTGTTATAGTTAGTTTGCGCCCAGATAATTGGACTTCGTGATAATTACTTCCAAGTTACTCGTGGACTTCTTATGTAGGTTTCATATAGTTATAGGGCAGTTATATTTTTATTTAACAAAAACTCGATCTGATTTAAGAAAGCCAAGCTAATTTTCTTAAATTTAGGATATCTCTTTCTTGCACGACTGAATGATGAGAGCCTGATTCCCTATTGATTTTAGTTTTTTTTACCGGTTGGATGTAAATAGTGTCTGAAATTCGGTATGTAAATTAAAATACCTAGTCTTGCCTTAAATACTGAAACAAAGAAAAAAAAATCTATTTAAAATAACATTTATTACTTTTACAGTGTGTTAGTTTAATACATAAACAATAAATATAAAACAATTTAAAATATAAGAAGCTTATTCGAAGTGGTCTCCATTGGCTGCAATACAGTCCTTTAAACGTTCAGGCCAGTTATCAATAAAAGCACGCACTCTTTCCATGGGAAAATTATTCACTGCCAATCGTACGGATTGTTTTAGGAACTTCAAATTATCACTTACCGACGTTTACCGACTTTTGGCCGACCGTTTGGCGACCATAAATCATAATCCAGCGGATTAAGAACGGGACTAGACGACGGCCAGTCTTCAGCTCTGATGAAGTCCGAAACGTTCGTTTCCAACCAAGACTGTGTAGACCGAGCATTATGACCCGGCGCCGAGTCTTGCTGGAAAGACCATTCTTGGTTATAGAACATGGTGCTGTTAAGGGGCTTCACTACCTTCTCAAGAATGGTGTCTCGATACACTTGTGCCGATATTTTAATCTTATAGCTAATACCCAACCAAACCATCACTAAAGTCGGATAGTGCCCACGTTGCACTCTGTCGACTAATAAGGAAGCTTCCTTAGAGCTTTGAGCATAATACGGTCATTTTGTTTGTTAAAATATTGCTCAGTTGTAAAAAATGTTTGTCATCCGTAAACAACATTTTTCTGTGACCTCCCTTTGCGTACCGCCGCTTCAGTAGTTGTTTCGATTTTACCACCCTATTCTTTTTAAATTATCAATTAAGAAATGACCAGTACGTCTCTTATAGGCTGCAAGTTCTAAGTCATCTTTTAAAATACGCGACATGGTTCTAGGTGCTATCTTCATCTCCCAAGATAAAATATTTTGCATTCGTCGGACAGGTATTTTTCCAATTTTTTCCATTATTGCCTTGACCACCTTTTTCGTACGAACACTACGTGGACGGCCAGAACTTTTTCTGTCACAAGCAGAGGAGGTCTTATTGTATCAATTAATAGCCCGGTACACAACCATTTTACTAATACCAAGCTATGGAGAGTTTTGAAAATTGCATTTGGCTCCATATCTACTTTGTGTAATGCAATCACAGCGATTCGGTTCTCCTTATCACCCCACTCCATTTTAATATCGCAAAATGTCGTACAATGTATTGGCGCCAAAATGAGAAAACTCAATGAATAATCATATAAAAATAAGATTCCAAATTCAAATGTAATATTTTGTTTATTTTTAATTGTAACAGTATTTATGGCTTGACTAAGTATATAACCTCTATCATAATTTGAAAACCATTTGGAGATCTTACGCTTCTAAACTGTATTTTGCTATATACATCACGTACAAATAATACAAAATGAGGTTTATTTTTACAAAAATAAAAAATTGTAGGTTGTATTACAATGCCATTGTAGTCGTACGACCTCTAATCAGGGAAGAAGCGTATGCGTGCACTGACCTCTAATTAACTTTACAGGCTGCTCTGAAATCAAATACATGTCTATTTGATTATTGACATTTATTACGTTTCATTACATGATTTCAAAAATAGTAAGCTATTAATATTATTACCTTTGCGCGTTATTTTTAGTATGTATCAATATAGCTACTGTTATATTTTCACTATAAATAGCCAACTGCCTCGAATGAAGCTGATTCTGCCCAATCATGTTATTTAATGGGTATTGTTCTGACAGTTTTGTTTGTGTTTTAAAAATAATTTGACAGCTGCCTGTCCAGTTTATTAAAGGTCAGTTTCACAGAATATAATAATAAGATAAATCCAGAATTGACACTCATAGATATTTGCTAAAATATAATAGCTACTCTAACCGTGCGGCAACAAAGAGCAAATTAGCTTGCAATGTACTCTAATTGTATAATAGCCTACAAAGCGTTACTGCAAGCGATAATCCACCAAAACGCCACAAGCGATAGCGCTTTTTACTTTGTCCTATCAGCTACCAGAGGTCTCTCGCAAGGGCTGCGGCTTGTGTTTGTGAATTTATCCGATACCTACGCATTAAATAGTATGTAGATAATCAGTAATAGTTCCAAAGAAAATGTAATATTACTTTCCAGTACATCAATATTACAATTAATTTTAGAAAACACCCTAAACGTATTGTGTAGCAGTAGTGTTAAAAAACCCTGTATAAAAGTATCGCAACGCAAGTACTTACTGAGGACTTAAAATATTATAAAAGTAGTTTAAGGACTTATTTTATCATTGTGAAAGTTCTGCTGGAGATCCAGACGTTAGTATAATCATTTTCGATCAAAAATCACCGCGCCAGTTGCTAACGGAGCGATCGCGTCCGTCGTTGCTACTAATGCTACCCGGTGGCAAAATATAAGGCTCGGACTACATGCATCCGGAATTTTTCATAACTCCATACAAAACGGCTCCGGGCAAGCTCGGATTATAAATAAATATTGGACAACATCACATACATTGCTCTAATCCTGTGATAAGTAGCTTAAGCACATATCACAGAAATCAGAAACAACGACGGTATAACACCCAGACCCGAGACAATATAGAAAAGTTATTGTTCTACAATGACCGACCGGGAATCGAACTCGGGACCTCAGAGACAGCGACACCAAGTCCGGTATACTCGCCTCTTGGCTACAGAGGTCGTCCGTTTTGTATGGGGTTCTGAAAACTTCCGGATGTATGTAGTCCGAGCATATTAGTCCAAGAGCAGCGGATTAACGTTGTGATTTTGGGATGAAATAATAACACATCTAATAAAAATAACGAATGTATTATTACTCATTATTAAAATATTACAATTTAAAACAATTACACCCAAATGCTGCACAATTTCGTCGGTTTCTTATAATTTTCGTATTCATAGTGAATAAAGTCGTAAGTGTTGGAACCCGTATATGTAAACTATTTGTATTATGCGAGCGTGTAATAGCGCGCGCGCGTGACTGTGTCACTCGACTGTGTTTAGTCTATGGATTTAGTAGTCGTTGTACTAATTCCCTGGTTTAGTCACTTCGAAGGTTACTCTGAGAAAAAAATATACCATACAGAATTCGGTATGATAAGTGTTTTTAAGAGTATTTTTTATATTTTTTTCTGAAAGTATTACTTAATTAAAGAAACTAATTTAAATATATATTAATATTGTTTAAACAGTAGGTAATTATTTAACATTTTTAGAAAATTTTGTCTTGATGATGCACTATGTAAGGCCCGACAAGAAAATGTATTTACCACATGCCGAAAAAAAACTCCAGACGTTTATGCACCACTGACCTGTTATAAACTGGACAGGCTGCTATTTACAACTATAAATATATTTTATCCACCTACCGTACAAATTCTATACACGTGATTCTGGCGGAACAGTGTACCTGCGGTGGCGAAACATACGTTTATCGCCAAAACAAAGAAGAATAAGAACAAAACCGACAGAACAATAAATTTTCCTATAATGATCGCCAGAATCAGGTTCATTTGAAGCAGGTGGCAGTTAAAACGGAAAATATAAAAGAAGCTATAAAAATACTTACTAAAACTGACACGTTATAATATTAATAACTAACTATAATCGCATACGATCATGTTTTTTGATTTGGAATATCAATTTAGTACATAAAGAAATAATAAATGGCGATAATCAAATAGGCACGAATTTAATTAGACGACAGCCTGTCCAGTTTATTACAGGTCAGTATGTGGGTGGATGTAACGAAAGATTTAAGCTTCTCCGCGATTAGAGGTCGTATGAATGGCAAATGCTTTTTTGTATTTTCGTAAAAATAAACCTCATCTTAAAATTTTAAGTGATTTAAATAGCCAAATACTGTTCAGAAGCTTAAAATCTCCAAATGGTTTTGGAATAAGCATATATCTTATTTTACTTTACATACCAAATTGTCAATGGATAGTTGACAACTGCTTAGTTTGACGGCTGATGCTTTTTTATATCAAGGATAATATTTTTCACTTGAAAAAATTTTCAACTGTCTGGTTTGATTCGAACCCACGACCGTTCGCTATCGGGGCGACTGCTCTTTCGACTAAGTCCGTAGCTCAGTTGAAAGAGCATAGTAATTTGGCTAATTTTTTCAAGTGTTAATAGCTGTTAGTAAGCTAAGCTAAGTTTAAAGGTTTACTTTAGGTTTTAATTACTTGTTTGTTAGAGAAATGATAAGAAATAAATACCAACGTTTAATCTTCTACGTGAAGCTTGCCTGCCTTGCCTATAGAAGTATAAAACTATATAATTAATTTAAAAAACAATAAGTACAAGATAAAGTTATTTTTCGTTAGTGTTCTGGTACCGTTTGTGTTTCTGTATTCTATAACACAAGTGCTTTGCCTACCTTAGGATCAGATCAATATACGCGATATTGTCCAATATTTATTTATTTAACAAACACCCGAAGGTGCGAAAGATAGTTTATTTTGAACTATGTATTAGAACTAGTAATAGACTAGTCGCACCTAGCAAACATTCGCAAAATCGCAAGCGTTGTAGCCGCAGTCGTTCGCAAATTCGCTAATCTCCGAGCGCATTCAGTATTAATCAAATATTCGCTGATATTAGGTCGACCTACTTAAAAAGTTAAAGGAAATTGAACCGATTTTCAACTTCAAAGTCTGACACGTAGAGATCAATATCGGGAGAAAATTTGACGTTTTGTGGTAGGTTGACGAGCTGTTGTCTGTACTTACATTTCCTCAGTACTCAGTGAAATAAACACACGTTTTTATGGAAATGGAACTACAATAATGTATATTCATAAGGCCAAAAAGTTCGGAAGTGAACCCCGCGACGCGCCTGTTCGATTTGATCCATACTTCCAGCGACACCTTGTATAGTTGGGTAGTAAACGTAAGTCGTGAATGAAATCCTGAACACTTTTATTCGTCTCTATAGCGACAAGAATCGCTATATAATCAAACACGTTATGACAATAATATTCATCCATATTGACAATATTGGTCTGCAATAAATTGTATTACTTTTGTTTTATTATGTACATATTTTCATGCCGTTAATTTTAATTACTAAATCTCTTCAAACCTCGAAATACACATTTATCTTTATGACGTCGCATCATCAAAATAGAATCTCGTTTCAGTCATTCCGCTCACGATTTCATGAAGCAAACTTCGGCCATTTTATCTGTTTTCTGATTGGCCTTTGGAGGTTGGTGTTTCATTTACTTTATCCAAATTACGTTCCCTTTTATTTCCAAATGCCGGCTAATTTAATTCTGTGAAGAACGCATTATTCATCGTTAGCGGACTGAAGCGAACCCGAACCTCTGATATAAACATCCGACGACGTTTTCGTAACGCTTAGTTAGCGTACAAAAACACGCGCAATTCATCTTGTGAATGTTAAGGTTTTTTCTCGTCGACCCATAAGGTGCCCATCGCTGCCTATCGCCCGGTTTTAAGACTAGAGATATATTGAGTTAAATGTTCTTCGAAAAGCATTTACAATAATACATTAGTTTTCTTCCTTAACTGATCTGATGACTCATGATATATTGAAACTAACCCGGATAAGTCAGTAAGGTGAAATTTAAATTCCTAAGTTTCTATAGAGCAGTGCATTTTTTTTGTTAGATTGCAGTGTTGGTCCTATAGAAAAAGTTTTAGAAATATTAGTATATTATAGAGGGAGGTTGTTGATGTTTTACAAATGACTCTGTATATGCATAGACCTAAAAATAACCTACTCTTATAGGTAGTACATGTTAAAATTTCTCGCGGTTTGTCACCAGTTCTTTGTTTTATTTAACTTGGCACGGAATCTCTTGAAGGAGAGTGGTAAAAATTTTCACAAATGGTTTTTAGCTATCATTGTTGCGCCATAATTATTTTGTGTAGGTTAGAGACAAAACAACTAGTATATAACTTTTGTATAAAATGCACGAAAGAAACACTATAGGTACTAATATAATTCATCCGTAGCTCATAATAAACATTAAAAAATATTATTAATGTCAATTAATACACTCACATTTTAGTCTGTTAAAAACACATAACGTGTAGGCGTTTAGCACAGCTCATTAAACTCGCCCCGAGTCAAGTGGGGGCCTGGATCCCTTTTTGTACTAGACAAACGTGCGAAGTCAAAAGTGACTGCCATGTGACGACGATAGTCATTGAACCCACGAAAGGGGGTGTTTGGATAAATAAAACCAAAAGAAAGGCTCGATTCAATATTTTAAAGATTTCACACATCATTTAATGTATAATACATTTGTTTATGGTAATGTTCTTTTGACGTCAAAAAGAATTTTAGAACTTTTACATCGTCCGTCCAGAAAGATCTCGCGTGCATAACATGTAAATAAATAAATAAAAAGTTTATTACTAAAAAGATGTATATAACTATTTACTCGTAGTCCCCATATGAATCATACAATTAAATATTCTGTTCATAATGATCATCATTATCATTTTAGCCGAAAATGGCTGAAATGATGATATTCACGGCTGAACATTTTGTTACATTGCTACGAATAGGTATTATTTCGACTAGCGCTACGATTGACTACGCGCTACGATTGACTACGCGCTACGATTGACTACGCGCTACGATTGACTACGCGATACGATTGCCTACGTGCTACGATTATTATCAACGCGCTACGAAGCGAGTGTGCGGACAATGTGCCCGATGTTATTTGTTTTAATTAAATTCAGTTTATTGGGCATAAAAAAAACAATAGTATGGATGAAGTTCCATACATTTCGGATTACGGTTGACTAACATTGCAAACACCGTCTATGGCCGCCTTCCATCAAATTATACATACCAACGTATAATTTAATAACAAATAGTTGTTATAAAAAAAATCTGATACGAAAAATATGTGCCAGTAATGCGTCTTTGCTTATTTTTTCAAACTCTTTTTAAGGGTATTAAATATTTATTGTTTTTGCGTGTGGGCAAATAAATATTTAATACCCCTACAAATCAGCATTTATGAGTGTGGTAGATAGCTTATATACTATACTTAAATGTATTTCTCAATCATTAAGGCAAATGTTATGAGGAAGCTGTCGCACTTGACAGATATACAACAAATTGCTTCATTAAATAAAAAGGTACAAAATTAAAGTAAAAATTTCTTTAAACCTAAAATCATTTCAATGACCTTTAACTTTTTGGGTAGGTTGACCTGTCTGTACAATATTTCCACGATACTAAGTGAGGCAGACGTAAATCAAAATAACAAAGCAAGTGTCATTTCGTATCTTTTTCTTATCAATTAATAACAGAGAAATGCGTTTTATTTACAAAATTAGTTCAAAATAAATTGTAAGCAATTTTATCTTCTTCTTAGTCGTTTTCTTTATTTCTGAAGGTCGCGTCCCTAAAAGGCCTTCGCAGATTTTCTCACAATTTCCTGCCATCTTGTCCGGTTTTGAGCTTCTCTTAGGGCAATTGCCACCGTGAGGCCAGTGAGAGCAGTCACCTGGTCATACTAGCGGCTTGGTGATCGGCCGCGTGTTCTTTTCCCTTCCACCTTTCCAACCACAACCAACTTTTAGAGGTTATATGGCCGTCTCGACGAGCAATATGACAAGGATCCGAGAAGTAGCCGAGGATCCGCTGGTAACAGATCGCTGAGAGTCTAGTTTTTATATTGAGCCATTCCAGAATAGACCTGTTAGTTTTCTTTGCTGTCCATGGTATTCGGAGCATCCTTCGCCAGCACTACATCTCAAAAGCGTCATCTTCTTCCGTTCTATTGCCCGAATAGTCCACGCTTCCGCGCCGAAAATAAATAATAAAACCAGCGTCCGGACTAGTCTCACTTTGGTGACATTGGAGACTTTTCGATCCCGCCAAATTCGTGTTAGTTTGCCGATTGCTGTTTTGGCTATTTGTGTTCTTCTTTTAATATCACTTTCGCTTCCCCCCGGTCAGTAAGCAAGAATCCGAGGTATACAAACAAACCAGCAAAATTTTATGAATTTTATGATTAATAAGTTTAGCTTTGTTTATCACATGTACTTTGACCACCTCCGTAGCCAAGGGGCGAGTACGCCGGACTTGGCGTTGCCATCTCTGTGGTCTCAGGTTTGATTCTCGTTTGGGTCAATGTAGAAAACGATCTTTTCTATGTTATCTTGAGTTTGGGTGTTGTGGTACCGTCATTGTTTCTGATTTCTATGACACAAGTGCTTTAGCTACTTACGTTAGGATCATAGCAATGTATGCGATGTTGTCCAATATTTAAAAAAAACTTTATATGGTGTGCAATAAAGAGTACTTATCTATCTATCCAAATATAGTATCGAATCGATGCATTGAATATTTGTTTCTGTTTCCAGAGTGCCCGCCAGCCGCGGACGGCATGGAGCGGTTCGCGTGCCCCACGCCGGACCGGCAGGGGCGGTACCGCTGCATCGACGACCACGTGCTGTGCGACGGGTTCATCGACTGCCCCAGCGGCGAGGACGAAGACCGGCAGGCCTGTATGTTCTACAAAACGGTACGTGGCCGTTTTAAATAACTTCTTCCCACAATAAGGATGACGACTAACTTTTTTTTCTTCGTCTATCAGGTAGATTATTAAAAAGTATTGAAAACTTCTTTTTTTTTTCACACAATCAAAATATTACAGAGATATATTCATTTGAAATGTCGCAGGACGTCACGCCTAGGTGCAATTTTTAGTTATTGGAAGTGACGTCATGAACTTTGACGCGCTTTATCTTTGTTATTTATTCGTTGATTAACAAAAAAAAAATGGAGTCGACTTTTTTTTGATAATCTGATATGATAATATGATAACTGACGGACTAAAAAGAATTTCATTTTCTTAACCCAGTCGTCATCCCCATTACTCCAATTATCTAGCCCTGAACTAAGCAAAGCTTGTTATATGGTAACTAGATAACGTTATATACTTATATGCATTTTTAGGGTTCCGAAGCCAAATGGCAAAAAACGGAACCCTTATGGATTCGTCATGTTTGTCTGTCTATCCGTATGTCACAGCCACTTTTTTCCGAAACTATAAGAACTATACTGTTGAAACTTGGTAAGTAGATGCATTAAGATTTTCACACAAAAATAGAAAAAAAAAAAAAAATTTTTTGGGGGTTCCCCATACTTAGAACTGAAACTCATTTTTTTTTTATCAAACCCATTCGTGTGTGGTGTCTATGGATAGGTCTTTAAAAATGATATTGAGGTTTCTAATATAATTTTTTTCTAAACTGAATAGTTTGCGCGAGAGACACTTCCAAAGTGGTAAAATGTGTGTTTTTTTAATACGTCATAAATCGTAAACCGCAATTTACACTATTAAAACATCGATCAAAGTTACAACGAACTACAAAAACTTTTATATATGTTACTTGCTGCTACGGAACCCTTCATGGGCGAGCCCGACTCGCACTTGGCCGCTTTTTTATAAATGCATATAAGTATATACATACATGACTAAGTATAACTGCTCGTGCCCATCCCTCAAATATTTGCCCCGTGCGGGATTCGATCCGCAACTGCCTCGCTTTGCAGCCCGGAGCGCGAACCACTAGACCGTCGTCATCAAATATAGTCCTTGAAGCGGCGGCAAAGCATTATTTTGGGACGTGTATTATCAACACATTCGCTTCCTTAAATTTGGTTACTGTTCAAAATTAACACCTTATACAGGGTAACATTGCAAAGGGGTGCCAAATCTTTAGCAGTGGCAAGCCTACGACACTCCGCATTTCGATCGAGATAAATACCTACGCGACGCGTCCCTTCGAAGATGCTAAAATCAGTAGAGTGTCACGCACGCGCGCTGATACACGCTCTTACTATTAAAGGTAGTTTTTTGTACGCGTTACACTTCCAACTTTATTCACTATGAATAATAAAAATAAAAGACACCGAAAATATTGCGCAGCATTTGGGTTACGAATAGTACCAGTAAAGATCCAAAATCGACACTTTTTACACTCCCTAAGGATCTTGAAAAGTAAGATTTTTAATTCATTTATTTAGGAAGTGAGGAACATTATGTGTAAAACCTACACAGGTGTAACATATCTATTTAAAACCAATTTTAATAGTGTGTTTAAAAAGAGTTTAGTTAGATCGATTCAAACTTAAGATGTTTCATTGACTTCGAAATCACTTAATACATACGTAAGAACTATTCAAGAAGAAACCTTGATCCAAATCAACCTGGTCAATCTGAAGGCGTTTTGACAGGTTAGTACCTACCTACTTACTTACGAAATAAAATAACCCTCTGTACCTATCTACCAGCTAAAATTTAAAGTCATTCACGGAATACGATGATAACTGTTATTCATTTGATTAATCTACAAGTAAAATCTACTAGCTGAATATACACATAATTATTACGTTAACATCATTATTACGGCTACAACATACTTTAGTTTTTTAACTGAAGAGACGTTGTCAGATAGTCAGTCGTGTATGCAACATAGGCGCCATACATAATTATCTACATACCTATTTTATGCGTAGGTATCGGCTAAATTCACAAACACATTGTCGCAGTCGCAGCTCTTGTGAGAGAGCGGTAGCTGACAAGACAAAGTAAAAAGATCTCTCGCTTGTGGCGTATTGATGGATTATCGCTTGCAGTAACGCTTTGTAGGCTATTAAAAAATTAGAGTACATACTTTGCCCCGTGCAAACCAATTTGCTCTTTGTTGCCGCACAGTGAGAGTAGATAATCTATTTTAGCAACTTTCTTTAAGTGTCAATTCTGGATTTATCCTATTATATATTCTGCGGCAGTGGCTCAGGATCAGTAACTTAATCAAACTCTGCAAAGAAAAAAAAAGGCACTTATGCAAGTCCCAAAAATATAGCTTTGCCCTTCCACCGCTTTTTAAAAATGTATTGATAGGCTACTGTTAATATAATCTTCCTCAGAGAGTGACGAGGTCCAAGACAGTATTATTGCATGTGAGGCTCCTTCCCTTAACACAACGGTTGATTCAATGTCAGCAGCAGAGCCCCATAGCAATAAACCATACGACAACAATTTATGAAAATAACCATTATAGTAATCTTGCCGTTTCGACATCAGTTGAAAGCCTCGATGAACACATTCGTCTCCTTAAATTTGGGTACTGCTCAAAACAACATCCTATATATTTAAAAAATGAGTTTTTCTATGAAATACGTCATAATCTCTTTGTATAGGTCACCTGATCATGTGGTCCTTGTTTTGGCGAATTACGTGTCCATACTAGCGGATACGATTTTTCCGCATTTTTTTCTGTTTAACGGTAACTTTAGGTCCTACGAATGCGTTCGTTCCGTATTTTATCAAGTTTAGTGACGCCACCCGCCCAGCGCAACATTTTTATTTCCGTAGCAAGCATTTTTGTTTACCACATTTCCGTGTACCTACCTAATGTTTATACTTACTTAGTCTGGCCATAAATACTGTTACAATTAAAAATAAACAAAATATTTGAATTTGGAATCTGTCGTTTTTATATGATTGTTCATTGGGTTTTCTCATTTTGGCGCCAATACATTGTACAATGTTTTGCGATATTAAAATGGAGTGGGGTGATAAAGCGAACCGAACCTAATTACAATAAGGTATGGAGCCAAATGCAATTTCTAAAACTCTCCATACGCTTGGTATTAGTAGAATGTTTGTGTACCGGGCTATTAATAGGTACAATGAGACCTCCTCTGTTTGTGACAGAAAAAGATCTAGCCGTCCACGTAGTGTTCGTACGAAAAAGGTGGTCAAAGCTGTTTGGGAAAGAATTCGAAGAAATCCGAAAGCAAAAGATTTTATTTTGGGAGATGAAGATAGCACCTAGAACCATGTCGCGTACCTATTTTAAAAGATGACTTAGGACTTGCAGCCTATAAGAGACGTACTAGTCATTTCTTAACTGATAATTTAAAAAAGAATAGGGTGGTAAAATCGAAACAACTACTGAAGCGGTGTCCGCAAAGGGAGGTCACAGATTTTTTTTATTTACGGATGAGATTTTTTTTTACAATTGAGCAACATTTTAACAAACAAAATGACCGTATTTATGCTCAAAGCTCTAAGGAAGCTTCCCAATTAGTCGACAGAGTGCAGCATGGGCACTATCCGACTTCAGTGATGGTTTGGTGGGGTATTAGCTATGAAGGAGTGACTGAGCCATACTTTTGTGAAAAAGGTATCAAAACATCGGCACAAGTGTATCAAGATACCATTCTTGAGAAGGTAGTGAAGCCACTTAACAACACCATGTTCAATAACCAAGAACGGTCCTTCCAGAAAGACTCGGCGCCGGGTCATAAATCTCGGTCTACGCTGTCTTGGTTGTAAACGAACTTTCGGACTTCATCAGAGCTGAAGACTGGCCGTCGTCTAGTACCGATCTTAATCCGCTGGATTATGATTTATGGTCAGTTTTAGAGAGTACGGCTTGCTCTAAACGCCATGATAATTTGGAGTCCCTAAAACAATGCGTACGATTGGTAGTGAAGACTTTTCCCATGGAAAGAGTGCTTGCTTCTATTGATAACTGGCCTCAACGTTTAAAGGGCTGTATTGCAGCCAATGGAGACCACTACGAATAAGCTTTTTATATTTTAAATTGTTTTATATTTTTGTATTAAACTAACACAGTGTAAAAGTTAATGAAATGAATAAAATGTTATTTCGAACAGAAAATTGTTTTTTCTTTGTTTCAGTATTTATGGCAAGACTAGGTATATTTTATTTATTTATTTAATAGTTTAATAGTAATTTATACGCTATTCAGCCTGGAAGGAAGATAGCCTATGCAACTTAATACCGAAAACTTACCAAATAGTAGTCTCATGACTGTGTGGTTTCAGTAGTTGAAGGGATAATGGCAAGAGCCTACTAGCTTCCGAATTGACCTTATTAAATATCCAGCCCATCGGAAGTTTAACTACCCACTACTAGTTAATAGCAGATCGATCCAAGACAATAGAACATTTTGTTAGATATGGTGAGTGTCTATACCTAATAAGTAAGACCTTAGTTATTTTGTCTGTAAAGTTTTAAGTACAAAAACACTAAAATAAGTGTAGTAAAATAACTTTCTGCGAATTTTTTTCCATTTTTTAAAAAGATAACTACATGTCGAGGTTCTCTACCAAGTAAACTAAAAATAAAATGACGGAATGGAAATCACTTTGTGCGCCGATCCGCCTACGTTCTAACCTAGATAGCTTTCCTTTCGTTGAACTAACTACCCAAGTTATAACTTGAATATATACCTAGTCAAATTAAGACTGATATTGAATATCTCGACACAAAAATTCCACTCGGTGTACAATCGATGAATATTTAGTAGATAACGATGGCAACAGTAGTGTAGTACAAGGGTATAGCCCATGACAGCATCGGACATAGATTAATATTTAACTTTGCTATCGAAACTTATCTAAATGCCTGCATTTCAAAACTATAGTACACAGCAGTTTTGCCGCGTCCCACAAAATCGGTAGTTTCGATGATTTCGTAGCGGGATGCCTACTATCGCAATTAGCCGAATTTTTAAAAACTTTCATAGAATTTGTAGCACAAAGACAACATTATTAAAATTGCAAACTTTAGATCACACGATGCCTTTTTTCGTATAAATACAACTAATGATTACTTTAGAACTTTTTGTCGCTGTAGGTATGCCAACTTTTATGATCATGCTTGATTTTTATATTTGTATTGCCTACAATTTGTACAAGCAAAAAAAAATCTCCTAATATCGTAAGAATTGATTATTATTTAATTAATTATGAATTATAACAAATTTATTTCTAATCTATGTACCTACCTCAAAGTTCCTAACATAAGTACGTATATTTACTGATACGTGATAAGTGAACAAGTATGTTGCGAATATCATGATCATATTTAATACCTACTTTCGTTTCTTATGGCTTTTGATTTTTTGTTTTTTCAAGAAAGGATTTTTGGAAACTGTGCCGATTAGGTAACGAATGGACATACATATATAGAAAAAATATTTTAGATGGTCGTCCAGCATAACAACTCTGCCTACTACCTACATAAATGAATAAATGATAACAAGATGCCTAGCGTACAGAAAATGGAAAAGGGACCGGAAGAAAATCTAATATACAGAAATAAACTGTTCCCGAGTTGTCTTAGGCACATCATAAAATTACAATTAGTCTCGGGTCTGGGTGTTGTGGTACCGTTTTTGTTTATGATTTCTATAACACAAGAGCTTTAGCTACTTACTTTGGGATCAGAGCAATATATGTGATGTTGTCCAATCATCATCATCATCATCATCATTTCAGCCATAGAACGTCCACTGCTAAACATAGGCTCTCTCCCAATGACTTCTAAATTGGACAATATTTATGTATTATTATTTATAGCTAATTCAGCTCTGCGACTTTACCCCGTTATGATAATTGACATAGTTGTCATAACATCTTACTAAATTGCTTTTCATGTTTAGTACTATAACATCACATAGATGGCGCTAAGCATATTTTAAAACGCTTTAGTATTGTTTTGTATTACCAGACTAATAAAAGATGTGCGTTGATTCAATCTTAAGCACTTTAATTACAATACAACATAGTAGTTCGCATCACCGCACCCGCCGGAGGGTGCGAGGTCCCCGTCTTTCATTTAGGCCGATACAGACATGTGCTTGACCGTTTTTACCCTGTCCACCCTTCGGACGATGGCCCATGCCGAGGTCCGAGCCTACAGAGGCGAGCTTGAGGCCCGAGTCCAATACATCTCCAGATCGGGCCCGACAGAAAGGAGCCCAACAGCTTTCCTCAAAGGCAACTGGCGATAGGTCCGTCCAAATAAAACGCTGTAACCTATAGGTACAGCATACATAATGTTACCTACTATGACATTAGAAGTACCTACATGTTTGCGATTCAACTAATTATATTTTAATAATATGTGATTGTGTTACGTCAAGTCTATATTGTTCCTTATTTTTAGGTCGACAATAACGCAAGCGAAGTAATAATAAATAAGTAATTTATAAATATAATTACCTACTTTGTTATTTTTTATTAAACTACATTAATAGTTCGTATAAAACGTATAAAAACCATGTTTTGATGTAACAATTTATATTATATCACAGATTTAAAATAAGTATAGTACCTATAGTGAACTAAATACCAGATATTTATTTTAATAAATGTCATAATAACTCGCCTAGGATAAGAGGAAAGATTGAATAGCGAACCAATACGCAGTAAAACTTTAAATAAATAATTCGACAGCTCTATTAACAGGTTAACTTCTGTTTTCAGACGAAGGCCCACTTAGACGTCCTGGCCGACGCGCTCTTGCGATGGGCGCGCGGCCGCTAAGGACTGAACCCCGGACCCCGACCCTCTAGTGCTCCAACATTCTGCTAGTTCTACACGGACCCTATGATATGAACAGACACTCGATCGACCGGTACAAGTGCTCTCCCGCGATCAGTGCTAGCTGCGAAATCCCACTCAGAACACACACACGGACGCAACCAGGCAAGACACTCGCAGACGCGTTGAACGTAATGAAACATATCAAGTAGTGGTGCAGCATACGCCAAAACCATGACCACAAAAAGTGTAGTGTAAGGTTTCAGGCAGCAAACAGACGCGACAGATCCGATTTGAGCTGGTGCGCGCGCGCATCGTATGCGTTGAAACTAATGAAGTGATGCGATCTGGTTTCGTCCCGTTAAACCTTTCCGCAGCTGATTTATTTTCCAAGTATTTCGTACCTTCTAGCACTTATTAACTAAAATGTGAGACTGGTAGTCGACATTGTTAGTCGTAGAACATATACATAAATATTTTAGATTAATTAATAGTTCTTCATTTGACAAAACATAAATGTTTATATCCATTTGTTGAAACATTATTAATTCAGTTACGTAATGACTCTATATTAAGTTACGATATTCCTTATTATAATGAGGGTTGTAAAATAAAATAAGAGAACTCTAAGAATGTGTACATAGGTATATTGTATTGATTTGTAATTTGTTTGGTTAACTATTCGGCCTATACTTGACGAGCGGCGCCTGTTTCTGCGGACTCGGACCTGAGAGCCGCCGATAGTGTTTCACTCTTTGATACGGTCACCTGAACATTGTTTTCGTGGAAAACACTTGTGTAATGAGAGCATTTAAAATATATTTTAACATAACATTTAAATCTCAAATATAGGCAGCTATTATTGTTAAAATGTTAATCCATAATATATGTACGATAAAATTAATTTATTTCTTTAGACATATTGTATCTGTAATAAGTAAATTCGTTGTAATTTTTCGTACAATTAGCACAAAGTTAGAGTTTTGACTGACGTGATCATTGTTGTCGAATGCCGAAGAAGTCTGAACAGCTCTATGTGCCGGCTCTAGTCATTAATCAGTTCCTACATATTGTTTATCGACTACTTTATAAACGATTTACTTAGCTAGTCCAATACGTGTATCAAGTTTATTGTCCTTTTTCTATATACACGCCGTTACTTCATTGTGTTTAAAAGACACGCAGTCATCATATTATGTAAATATAATCGCTTATGGTATCTAATTTTTTAACCATTCTCATGGACAATATTACGTGAGAATCAATTGGTATTGATTTAACGACTATATTCTGAAACAATATTTAAATAGAATCAAATTAAGCAATTATTACTGTGTTTTTGAAAATTGATTAACATTGTTACCTACCATTGATTTCAAAATAAATTCTATATTCGTATAGCTCGATCGAAAGCTCGCAGTTAACATATAGACTTGGAGCTTAATTTTTCAAATATAGTAACGTACGTGATAATAATTTTCTATTTCATCTCTTATTTCCTTAATCAAATATTTTAACCTCATTTAATTTGATTAAGTTAAAGGAACACCTATTAATGTTCACATCCTCAAAATTAATATAAGTAATATTATTATAAATATTCTATTGTAAGAATAAGCCTAGACGTAATTATTAATATCGAATAACCACCAAAAACATTAGTAGCATAGGTGTGTAGTTAATAAAGTAGAAATATAAAGTAGAGACATTATAAATGTGTAACAAAATTATTATATTCTTGAAGTCAAGATCAAATATAAATTAGTTAATATTCTCTCGGCATTATTGTTTTCTTTATATTATAACAAATATGCACAAATCATGTATTTATTCAAAGTTAATTAGTATAATTATTTTACAGCACCAAAGTGTAATGTTAATGTAGTGATAGATTAATGGATCTCATTTGATAACATTTTAACGTTTATTATGCACATCGGTATTTCGCCATATTTCAAGATTAGGATTTTAAAAATAAATATTTTGGATAAGAGGTTGATGTGAACATTCAATAGTATCGATAACTCTACTTTGAGATTCTGGAGGCACATCAAAGCAATGCCAAGTAAACTATTATTTTGTTATTTATGACTTCGCTTGTACAATAGAAAATAAATACCTGAATAATTTCTAAAAACACAAAATAAACACCGCTGTAGTCTGTTAGAACGACAGTTCTTGAGCCATCAGACTCTGCGGTATTTATGACCTTTTACAACTTTCAAATGGATAAAAAAACGGAATGATGGTTTTATATTTCAAAAAATCTCGTAGCTTGCTTTGGTGTAAATCTTTTAGAAGACTTATCGTCGTTCCTATGATAAGGAATACTAAAACTATTAGAGAATAACTTAATATTGTTTGTGTTCGTTTAATATTATTAGAAACTTATTCAGTTATTTAGAATAATAGATTTCACCAGAACTTGTGTTGATGAATAAAAGTTTTAAACAAACGGCATCAAATATTTCAAACACGTATCAATACCAAGAGATTCTTAAAGGTTTTAAATCAGGCCACCATAATTATTTTAAAACAATGATTTAATTGAAAAATATTTTAAGACTTGAGTGAAGTATTTTGGAAATCGAAATGCTCATTATGAATTTGTTTTTTATTTATATTATATAGTTTTAAGTATGTCCGGACTTGGCCGACTATAATTTATTATCACCATCACATATAATTCGTACGCGTGTCACTCGTTCGCGTTACGTGGTATGACGTGTATCATTTTTTAAGTGTAAATGTTTTATTAGGGAGGAAAGTAACGCTATTATAATATAATACATTAATATAATTGCACTCAAAATTTGCCTGTTTCGTATGTGCACAGCAATTTATTGTGATATTTTAAATACTTTAGGTTAAGACGCAAATCATGATCTCGAGAATAGACTATGTACCTATCAATGTGATTATTATTAATTTATATATTAAATTATAACTATGTATCTACAGTTATGTAAGTCGGTATTGAATACGGGCTGAACGTATTATCTGTTTGGGCTTTCGGACATCTCCAGGGTTATTTGCAGATTCGAAAGAAGCATCTGTTTATTTTTTTGTTTTTAAAGCGATTGACTGTTCCCAGTTGCTTTAAAATGTTTGGCAATTTCTGTCAATTGATATATATTGTACTTATGTGTAGGTAGATTACGAAGCTATCGTCGCCGTCGTCGACGCGGCACGTCCACGCACTACTTCATCGCACCAACCCTCAATGGGTGCGATTCCCTGCAGCCACTCTCTGAACCTTGATTAAATTTACCTGTCGCTTTCTTGGCATGAAAATAGAAGAGAAGAAGAGACAGACATTAAGAGACGTAAAACTAAGAATATGTCGTGCTCTGAAAATTTAAGCAGTGATATAATATCACTAACCTAACCTTTTTTTTTTTTTTTTTTTTTTTACGTCTGGAAAATGCTGTTCCGCATACCCGTCGGCCGCGGGGGCGGCCGGGGGTTATGTGGGACTCCGGTTCTCAGATGAGAGCCGCATACCCACTAAAAACCAGACGGTGTCCTCCGGTGCCATTAAGTGAGTTGGAACTGCGGGTTATCGCCCCAGGCAAGCCCTGGGCATTCGTCCGCAGCCTGGGCATTCGTCCGCATCACTAACCTAACCTAACCTAACCTACCATGCATCCACTAAAATGTGATGTGTTAAGCAATAGAGCCAATTAAGTACCTACTTGGTTTAGTTTGGCTGTTGTATAACATTTATGGTTGTCTTTTTTCGTTTCAGGGCCGATTTTTCAAAAGCCAGATAACTTTTATCCGACGAATAAAATTGACGCTTGACACATTTTTTATAGGAAAACTGTCAACATGTCAAGCTTATTCTTCAAATAAAAGTTATCTGGGTATTAGAAAATCGGCTCTTAATCGGGGAAGAAAGAGATACCTAAACTTATATCAAGATAAAAGAGTGGCTTCCTGGAATCGAACCTACTACTATATTTATATAATTATTGTTACAATATATGTACCTAAGCACAGACTATGAGCACAATTTCTCTACACGTATCGAGTAATATAATTAAATTGTTTCTAGTCACTTTTATAACTCGCAACATTATTGCGATTGGAAGGATGTCTGACTACATCTCTTCTTTAAGAGGTGGAGAAAGCTCATTAGATCTTCCGAACCCAGTTCAAATTACATAATGTAATATCTACCTTAATTAATAAAAGATTAAATAGAGGACAAATGGGCAGCAGGTTTATATTTCAATGACCCGGCTCGCCATTGCGATCTTATATACCAGCAGCGCCATCTCTTGGTGGCGCAGAGAACCGCTAGTTTGTCATACATTCATACCTGTACTTTAACTTACATAAAAATAATCTCGCTCAAATGGGAGAGAACTAAGTACTTCAACTGTTGAAGAATTGTTGAAGATTCATATTTTTAGATGTCACACTTGTAGTATTTATAACACAAATAATTTAATTTGGTCAATTATAGATTTCACATACAAGATTTTCGTAAACATTTTCCGCCAAGTATCAAAATTAAATAAAGCTAATGAAAGCGCATTTTCAGCTGTTTTCCTTGATGATATAATTTAAAAATGCAAACTATTTTTGTAGATAAATATATTTAATTGATTACCACTAGATAGAGATTTAAAATAGGTATATTTTCTCAAATGTTACGTTTTGCCAAAAAGACAAATTTAACTTTTCTGACCGCACAAACTTGAAACATGTTGGAAACTAGATAATCACACATGCAATCTTGTCATTTGTACTACTTACAGACGGGCAACAGATATCGCTCGGCCCGCCGCTCTGGTCGACGCATCTCGCGACTCACGGAATACTCTCCGGGAGAATACTGCCTGCGAGCAGACCAGCCACAGAGTACACTCTTACTCGACTATTTGTAACACCAATGTTCTCTCCGAGACTATTCCCAATATTCGACCGTGTCATTGATGGGTTGCATTAGCGGAACATGTGCAGGCAACTCATATGGCGATAATCTTATAACGACTACGCTATTTTGTAGGCGTAATATACTTTTGGACTATTTATTATGTATTGTTAATTACTATGTATGTTGTATTAAGATAAAAAATTGAAAAACAAAAATAAATGTTAATAAATGCCTCAGCCAGATGAAAGTAGTGTTTCATTTGTATGGTTACCTAACTAACTGACTAAGGACGGTACGGATTCAGGATTTCTGATTACCAAACAAACAGAGTAATACAAGAGAATCTTACTATTATTAGTGTATGTACCTAGTCTTACCATAAATACTGGAACGAAAAAAATAATTGCAAATAACATTGCTTTTACAGTGTATTAGTTTAATACATAAATATAAAAACCTTTAAACGTTGAGGCCAGTTATCAATAGAAGCACGCACTCTTTCCATGGGAAAATTCTTCACTGCCAATCGTACGGATTGTTTTAGGGACTCCAAATTATCATGGCGTTTAGAGCAACCCGTACTCTATAAAACTGACCATAAATCATAAGATAGCGGATTAAGATCCGGACTAGACGACGGCCAGTTTTCAGCTCTGATGAAATCCGAAACGTTCGTTTCCAACCAAGACTGCATAGATCGAGCTTTATGACCCGGCGCCGAGTCTTGCTGGAAGGAACATTCTTTGTTAATGAACATGGTGCTGTTAAGGGGCTTCACTACCTTCTCAAGAATGGTATCTTGATCACTTGTGCCGATGTTTTGATACCTTTTTCACAAAAGTATGGCTCAGTCACTCCTTCATAGCTAATACCCACCAAACCATCACTGAAGTCGGAAATTGCCCACGTTGCACTCTGTCGACTAATTGGGAAGCTTCCTTAGAGCTTTGAGCATACATACGGTCATTTTGTTTGTTAATGTGTTGCTAAATTTTTCTGTGACCTCCCTTTTTTTAGTAGTTGTTTCGATTTTACCACCCTATTCTTTTTTAAATGATCAATTAAGAAATTACCAGTACGTCTCTTATTATAGACTGCAAGTCACGCGCATGGTTCTAGGTGCTGCTATCTTCATCTCCCGAGATAAAATCTCTTGCTTTCGGACAGGATTTCTTCGAATTCTTTCCATTACTGCTTTGACTACTTTTTTTTGTACGAACATTACGTGAACGGCCAGATCCTTTTCTGTCACATACAGAGGAGGTCTCATTGTACCTATTAATAGCCCGGTACACAAACATTTTACTAATACCAAGCGTATGGAGAGTTTTGAAAATTGCATTTGGCTCCATACCTACTTTGTGTAATGCAATCACAGCGATTCGGTTCTCTTTATCACCACACTCCATTTAAAATTGTACAATGTATTGGCGCCAAAATGAGAAATCTCAATGAACAATCATATTTTATAAAAATTACCAGATTCCAAATTCAAATGTAATATTTTGTTTATTTTTAATTGTAACAGTATTTATGGCCAGACTAAGTAGTTTGTACTCAAACGAACGGCGCTGACTAATATAATAGATATTGATCTAGATATACATATAGGATATTTTTTATCACGTAAAAAGATTATTCATTTCTCATTGGCTTAGTTCTGACGTCTGACGAAGTTGCGAGCAGAAGCTCGTTACACAATTATTTTGCAACAAGCGCCATCAACATGAAGAACTGTTGACGTTGCTGGCACGGCAGCCACGCACACTAACGTGACGTTTAAATGTATTGTCACCGGTAAAGTTTGTAGGTACCTATAATTAAGCGTAGCGTTTTCTAATTACCGTACTCGGAGACGTCACTTTACTTTAATGGTTACTTAAGAAAATTCTGTGATACTAAAGTCGATACGAAGATTGATGAATGAAAAAAATGTTAATCAAAACTATACTGACATTCTACCGTAGATTACTTACCCATTCTACACAATAGGTATTCTGTGTAGACATACATCATTTCAATATTTGACGAGCCTTATATACATGTGACAACCTTGTCACGTACGTATGATGCAATGAGTATGAAATCTACCCAATAATTAAGAGATAAAATATACAATAGTGAATGAGCCATAGGACAGAAACGACTTTGCTGGTATACTAGGATTTTGTTTGTCTTAAAACCTGAAAATGTCTAAGCCGAATCAGAGACGAATTCGATTGTTCATTTAGCACGCTGGTCGTTTTAACGTGTTTACAATAGCCAGTTGATTTTTTAAGGCGAGTAGTGCCCCTAAAATAGCGACTCGACGAATGTTAGTAAGAATATCGCACGAAAACTAATTAAAATAAATACGGTTTCTAACAGCGTACAATAAAACGTGGCTGTTACGACAGTCGTTGCGTCTTTAAAAAGCGAAATTTGGGAAAATAATACTTATCGCATGGATGCAACAGTTCGAATAAAAAATCCTATGCTCAGTTTGTAGCTATTATGTTGGCCTATCAATCGATGTAAAAACGAATTAAATCGGTCAAGCGGTTATAAAGAAGACAGAGAATTTGCCTTTTTTTTTTTTTTTTTAAATAATTTCAATGTTTTTTTTTTCCTGAAGTATAAGTACCAAAACAAACGCTATGCTCAGAATGTTGTGTAGGTTTTGACAATTCTTAGTATATTTTAAATATTTTTCTGACAAACTGGGCCTAAGTAGTAGGGTTTTGGAACCACATACTAGTTTACATTTGACGACTACTTAGTCTGGCCATAAATACTGTTACAATTAAAAATAAACAAAATATTACATTTGAATTTTGAATCTGTCATTTTTATGTGATTTTTCATTGTGTTTTCTCATTTTGGCGCCAATACATAGTACAATATTTTGCTATATAAAATGGAGTGGGGTGATAAAGAGAACCGAATCGCCAAATGCAATTTTTAAAACTCTCCGTACGCTTGGTATTAGTAAAATGTTTGTGTACCGGGCTATATGAGACCTCCTCTGTTTGTGACAGAAAAAGATCTGGCCGTCCACGTAATGTTCGTACGAAAAAGGTGGTCAAAGCAGTAAAGGAAAGAATTCGAAGAAATCCTGCCCGAAAGCAAAAGATTTTATCTCGGGAGATGAAGATAGCACCTAGAACCATGTCGCGTATTTTAAAAGATGACTTAGGACTTGCAGTATATAAGAGACGTCTGGTAATTTTTTAACTGATAATTTAAAAAGAATGGGGTGGTAAAATCGAAACAACTACTGAAGCGGTACGCAAAGGGAGGTCACAGAAAATTTATGTTTACGGATGAGAATTTTTTTAAAACAATTCAAAATCGATAATTTTAAATATTATACTGTAAAATGAAACTGATTCACCTTGTATCTGCTTTTCAGAACTTTTTTTGCACTCCTTTACAACGCAAGATGGCATTTTTAATAGAAAAAAAAATTAGGTCTCATGACGCCTGTTCCGTGTAGCGCACGCTGTCACACTGCGAGTCAAATCAGATGACTTTGTTATTTCAGATGAGTTTGAATGCCGTCACTCGGTACTTTGACAGGTTCGGTCTATCTTTTTCTGATCGTCTCTGGTTTCAGTGTTTATGGCAAGACTAGGAATACTCGCCTTAAGTTATCATCATCATCGTCATCTATACGGTCAATCCGTGTCCGCTTTCCTTGATTTACTCCTCCACTTCGCAAGGTCTTGTGCGTCTCTAGTTGTGAGATCATTGGCATGCATGTCAGCCTCTCACGACTTCAAGTCAGCATTTCTTGGGTCTACCCCTTTTGCCAGGACCCGGCGGTGGCGGTATGCCAGACATTTGTTTCCTCCGTAGGTGGTAGGTATTTTAAGCATTTTAGCGGGTGTACCTATATTCGTAAGTGCCTATAGGTACTACGCAAGTTTAGGTGTAGGTATTTGCTAAGTTGGATTCGACGATTGACCTCCTTCTCAAACCTACCCAACTGGATCACTTGCCCCAGGTAGGCATAATTGTCAACAATTTCGAGAGTAGGTAGCAGTAGAGGTCCGAACTGATACTGGGTAGGGCGCAACATAGGCATTTGACATGACCTTTGTTTTGTCCATGTTCATCCGAAGGCCTAATTGTTGGGAAACTCGACAAAGGCCATCAGGCCATCGAGCATTGCGCCGAGGTCTTCAAGCGATTCTGCCATGACCACGATATCGTCGGCAAACCGAAGGTGAGTGATTTAGGTACTCGCCGTTAATGTTGATAATGCCAATATGCCTTAGCGTCAACGAAGGTCTGCAGTGCCATTGAACGTCGTTCTGCCTAAGGTTGAGGGTGTGCGTAAGCGTAAGCTTTTGCAGTTTGTCTTTACGACGGGGTCTAAAAAATGTTGACCCGACCGCTTGGACAGTTTCTACGAACCTGTTGTTAATCTCGTCCACTGACTCGCAGTTCTCCAGGCATCCAAAGCGATTAGATAACTCCAACGGAAAGCTCTCGGGACAGTAAATATGGGCATTTGAGGGTCGGACCGTAGATTTCATCAAACGGGACCTTTCCAGCTTGACGTTGATATTAAATTTTCCCTGACCATTCGGTGATCACTGCCGGTTTTCACCCTGTTAATCACGGAGACATCATTGAATATTCGTCGCTTTGTGGTTATGATGAAGTCAATCTCATTCAAGACTCATCTAGGTCCACTTCCTGTGAGGCGGCTTCTGAAAGAAAGAATTCATCGCAAGAGGTCATCCTTCTTTCGGCTGGCCTCTGTCCCCTGGGGTTCCGTTGCCCATAACCAAATTGCCCCACTCTCAATTCATTATCACCTCGCATGCCGTTTCGCGTTGAAGTCCCCCATAACAAATTGAAGTAGGTTTAATTAGTATGTATGGCCCAATGGGTATGAGGCATGGAGCACATACCCTATAGAGTAGAAATGTCATATGATTTGTTTTTGTGACAAAATTTTCCGCCATTTTTTTATCTGTATCTGTGCTGTTTTTATATGGGTGAGCGTAGTCATTTCATAATCAATGGAAGTGAAAAATCACTTACTAGTTTCGGAGAAATATGGTTTGTATTGCTGCTCTATACCTGGTAAAGGTTGCAGGAAGCCGCTGGATGCGGGCCGCTTCCAATCGGCCAATCTGGAAGTCACTGGGAGAAGCCTATGTTCAGCAGTGGACATCCTATAGCTGAAATGATGACGATGATGATGATAATGATTTGCTTAGTAATAAAAAAATAAGAATTCATACATGGCATTTGGATTTTAGGAATTCTATTTTCTAGAATACTGGATTATAAAGATTGCTGATTACATATAGTCATACTTTAGTTAGTTTATACTAAAGACAACGCAAACTAAGTCGCGGGCAACAGGAAGTGTTACATATTTTTTCACATTTAAACATTTTTGATAACTTAACAGTGACATCTAAGAGACGCTTTCTTTAATGACAGTTGTCTTAGATGCCTCGGGTACCGTACATTTTTCGGGATAAAAAATAACCTATTTGCTATTCCAGGCTATAAACTACATGCGCGCTATAAATAACGCAAAAATGAATTATTTAGACCAAGATAATAATTAATAAATTGTATCTACAATCACATCAATTATCTAGCCCCAAACTAAGCAGAGCTTGTACTATGGCGACTAGATAACTCTACCTAAAGGTTGTCTGGAAGAGTGTCTCTGTCTGTCGCTATTAGCGATAAGACCGCCTAAATTGTACATCTTTCTGTAAAAACCATGTGTATTTTACTTATATGGTGTGCAATAAAGAGTATCTATCTATCTATAACTAATAAACATACCTACTTATATACTTTTTTATAAACATCTGTAACTAAGGTACAAATGTTCGTGCTCATCACACAAAACATTTTCCCTTTGCGGGATTCGTACCCGCAACCGCTGGCTTTGTAGTTCGGAACGCGAACCACGACACCAGCCCCCTTAGCATGAGCACCAAAACACGATATGATATAGCGACATATCGACACCAACTGTAAAAATATAATAGGTGACGTCACATGTTATGATCGCTGTTTCGATAAAAATTCAACATGGCGGCTATATCTATCATATTTTTAAAAAAGACAGTTGGTGTCGATAAATCGCTATATCACATCGTGTTTTAGTGGTCATGCTCGTCGGAAAGCAGACGGTCGTCAAATTAGGTAAGTCTATTTTATTTAAAACACAATCCATTTAATAAAAAAATATAATCCTTTATACCAAAATCTAGTTTATTGCAAGAATAGTATTCGTAGGTTAATGATTAAACTTATATTATAGTAAGTAATTAAGTATGCATCATCTACCCAAGAATTTAAAATCTCATTTTTGCTTCTTAATCTCTTGAAGTGTACTCTTTAAAGTGGGCAGCAGTTCTTTCAATTTGTCTTCTACATCAGATTTTTCTTTCTCGGGCGCGGTAAGATAATTGGTAACTAATTCTGGAACAGAATATTAATCAAATTACGTCATCATCCTAATATTTTACTTAAAATTTAAATAAGTTCGATTCCTTCGTATAAAACTAGATTAACTAAAACTTATTTTATATCAATTTTGGGCTTAAACTGAAAAGAATAGGGTTACTTACCACTAAAATAATTGTGATATTTTTAACAAACCATTTTTATTTTATTTCATGGACTATGAAACGACAAGTCAGTATCAATCAAACCTTTAAGGCGAAGGGTAAGGAGAATCAATCAACCCTTTAAGGCGAAGGGTAAGGATAGGCTCAGTTTAAAAACTTTATTCTTTGGCAATTGTTCGTTTAGGTTTACCCTTCGCTCCTTTTGCACTCTAATAAACTAGACTGACTTACGTAAAAGATTCACTAGATTTTGGTTTACATTTCATTTATGAACTTAGCTTACTCTTAACATTTTTAGTCGTATAAAATTTTGTTTCCTTATGAATTGAAGATATATCTGAACTTAAAACTACTCTGTGATAAACTAAATGAATCGTCTGCGCGTCATCTATTTTCACAAGAGCGCCCCAGATCAATGTATTATCGGAATAGATGCGCAACTTGACGCTAAAAGCTCAAGGTCACTTGACTTTCCCTAAACACTAAAAGACAAACATAGATACATTTACTTGAAAAACATTAGACTGTTTGGTAATAATGGTGTTTGTTTACCTTGATATAGCTGTAAGTATTCAAAATGGTCTTCTTTGACATGCGCCTTTAAGTACGACATTATCACAGGCACTTGTCGACCAGACGCGTGAAGCATGTTCTGGGTCACTATAGTGAATATTGCCAACACGGCTATGTGTAGGCAGAGAGCTGGATCGTCACAATTTTCTAGTTCTGCTATTAGCTTTTCCCTGTGATTTTGTATAAGGATTCTGTAAAAGAAAATATAGTTAGAATTTATATGAATTAAGTATCAAATATGAAAGCACTCAATAGAATTTCACATACTTGTCCTTTTTCTTGTCGACCTTTTTCAAAATCATACCACATTCTGACAAACAAACATCAACAGCTTGATAAAATAATTCAATATTCTGCTCGGACAATGCAGCATTTAGCGCTGACAGTGGCTTCTTGTATTCATCAGACAAATCCTTTAGAATCTTATTTCTTTGTTCAACTGAGAGTACATCAACTTGAACAGATAGATTACATTGATTTGCAGCATATTTACAGAATTCCGCAAGAATATCACCACCTAAGGTCTTCAAAAGGTATTTTATAAATTGTGTCTGTTGCTCAGATGGAAATGATTTTAATCCCTTCTCATAAAGCTTTATGTCATTGACTAAAATATTTATCTTATCTTGAGAAGATGTATGAGTTTGCTTTCTACTCTGGTTTGCATCTTGGAGTAACTTGTCAGCAGTTTCTTTTGCTATTGCCAAAGCAGTTTGACTGAGGCTCCTGAAATTAATGTTTGTTAAGGTTATCTGTTAATGGTAATAAACTAAATTGATATGTTTATGATTGTTTAATTTGGGACTTACTCTTGGAGATATTCAGCTATTTGATTGATTAGATCATCAAGTCCTTCATTTTCTAATGTTTCTTTGATTATATTTTCCACATCATCAACAGTAATGATTTCTAAAATAGGTTGAGACCTTTTGGTGACATTGGGTGTCTCATCTGAATCAGAATCGTTAGCTGCTAATTTAGATGATCTTTGATGTTTTTTCACAGCTTTAGTTTTAGTTTCTCTGCCCTGTGTCCCACCACCTCCTTTTCCTGATGCTGCTTTCCTCCTGCGTTCTTCTCGTCTCTCTGCTTTTAAATCGAAATGACCATGAGCATGTTCAGCTGATTTACTAAGCTGTTTTTCTAAACAGAATTGTTGGTACTTTCCAGACTTCACAACCTCTTCAGCTTTTTTCTGTGTTGTTGACATACAGCTCTGCTTTAAACTCTCAATGTAGTTGTTACTGAAAACTGCAAAGGAAATAAAATTAGGTACTATATCACATAAAATATATATACATGACTTATCTTCTCTCTGCTTACCGGTATTATTGAACAAAGTCGTTGATCTGGAATTATTTTTCAAAAGTGAGTCTAGCACATTTTCGATATCAGTTTTAGACAAAACTGATGGAAGCAAAGAAACTACATCTAGATAGCTTTTGGAAGCAACACATTCTTCCAATGCAGTCTCTAACTGCTGCATAATTTGGGGGCCAATCGCACAGGTGCTGAGAAAAGTTATGTCTTCATTTGGGAAGATTCTCTTCACATAGCCTTTAGAGTCTGATATTCCCAACCTGGATAAAGCATCATATTCCAAATAGTTGTTTTGTTTGTAGAAGCTGACCACCCAATCATTTTGTGATTTAGTATAACAAGAAGGCACATATAATGCACCTGCTTGGCGTCCTGTCAAAACACCTGGGGCATTTAACTGATCAAACAAAGACATGAACAAGCGATCAGCCAGATTACAGTGATTAATTATCACAGTTACAGGAGTAGGTTTTAGCAAGCCCATCAATGCTCCACGGATTTTTGCTTTTGTTCGAGTAATATATTCTTCAGTGTAGAATGTCCTTGGTTCTGAGGCATCCTGTTTACCAATAATAATTTTGCCTAGATATTTTTCAAGGACATTATGTTGTATTAATTCTGCAGGTAAGTCATATTGCAAAGTTAATTCTCCTACTGATATTTGACCTTGTAACTGTAACTTTTCATTGATTTCTCTAGCAATTTTCTCCAGATAATAATTTGCAATTAAATAGCCTGACACCAGCTGAACTTCTTTGCTTTTTACGATGTCTGCAACACTCGCATTGATTTGATTTAAATCTACACTTAACTCCTTTGCAAGGTCAACTGTGTTAATTCTACCACCATGAACATACAATTCATCTTTGATCTCTTTTGTGAGCTGCTGAGATGTCAAATATTCCTTTCCATCAGTAGTAAAGATAACATCAATGAGTTTTAGCTCAATCAATTTAGTTACAATCTCAACACAATTTCTTTCTGACAACCTGTCATAGACAGAACATAAATTTAAGAAATTGTAGTACGTAATTGCATATTTATATTTTTAAAAATCAGAGAAAATTATATAAAAAATTATTTAGTTATGTAGTGCGGCAAAATTCCAGTAATTACAGCCATTAAATCTATAATATGAATACTTAGATTAGAACATTGGAGCATACCTTTGAGCAGTAGAGCTCAATTGAGCCTTTTGGAAATCTGCAGCTAATCGCTTTATTTCATCCCAATCTGTGGAAGGAGCCATGGTGTATGCTGAAATTAATGATACATAATGCATTACTAAAATTACCAAAATCCAACAGCACTGTAAAAGATAGACAAATTAGTAATTCCTGCTTACTTCTATACAAATTACAAAGTTTAAACTGTGTAATAAAGGTCGGACGAAAAAATAATAATTTATTTGAATAGTAAACAGCAACAAACTAGTTTAGCATCACGAATATTTAACAATTTATTCTTTGAAATATTACGATCACACTATTTCAGTATTTTGCACACACGTCACGTCAGTCGTCAGCAAAGAAGAACTAGAGGAAAGTAAAAGTAGTGATACCAGAGATCAAGTAAAACTTAATACCGGTGACAGATGGCGGCGGACGCGGCTCCAGACTCGTCTTGACATTGTAAGGTCAAACGCTGCCATTGGTCGATCCTTTCGTCAACTGCGCCAGCCCTTCAGCAAGACTCCGCCCTTTCCTGTTCCGAAACTGGCGTTCGGCTGCCGTGTGTCACCGGTATAAGTAATGTCAAACAGTCATGTCATTGATGAATACTAGCAGTTTATAGTAAAAAATGTATTGTACGTGCTTTTTTACAATATAAGATATTTATATACAGAATACGTAGTGATATCAAGTCAGTAAGACGTGTTTTTGCTTTCATTGTTGATTGTTTATCACTTAAGACAAGTAAGGATCTAAACGGACTGTACGTAGTAGTAGTAGTAGTAGTAAAGCTGGTGGTAGTAGTAGTAAAGCATTGGTCAATCCTTGGGCTGGCGGAAGTTGTCTGAAGGATAGACCAATGGCAGCGCTTGACCTCACAATGTCAAGACGAGTCCGGAGCTGCGTCCGCCGCAGTTTGTCACCAGCTTTACTACTACTACTACTACTACGTCCGTCTAGATCCTTACTTGTCTTAATTGATAAACAATCAATAATGAAAGCAAAAACACGTCTTACTGACTTGATATCACTATGTATTCTGTGTATAAATATCTTATATTGTAAAATAAGCACGTACAATACATTTTTCACTTTATACTGCTAGTATTAATCAATGACATGACTGTTTGACATTACTTATACCGGTGACACACGGATCCCGGACGCCAGTTTCGGAACAGGAAGGGGTGGAGTCTTGCCGACGGGCTGGCGAAGTTGACGAAAGGATTGACCAATGACAGCGTTTGACCTCACAATGTCAAGACGCGTCCAGTAACGCGTCCGTCGCCGTTTGTCACCAGCTTTACTTCGTCAAATAAAAACATAAATTAATTTGTGGTCAACAATAAACAATTGTCTGGCTGTATGTATAGCTCCAAAGCCGTAAGAGTTTAATAAAAAAATGAAAAAACAATTGTCAAGTAGACAGCTGATAGCAGCTGACAATGACAGCGGGTTGCTATTTCATTCAAACTTCAGTAAACTTCAGTTTGATTTTTTCATTTATCTAGCTGTCCTCTTTGCAAGCGAGATACTTAATTTTAGATTTAGTAGTTAGTTTGACAGACATGTCTGACCGACCAGACATCACTGTAGCGTTTGTAAATCGAATCTTCATAGCGTTAACTTACAATTAATTTAACAACTTCAACGCCTTACAGATCAGGCAAACGTAAAATATCAGCTGTTAAGTGACTATTTAACGAATATCCACTCATTGATAGAATGCGGGATCCC
Organism: Anania hortulata; assembly: GCA_963576865.1. Taxonomy (NCBI): domain Eukaryota; kingdom Metazoa; phylum Arthropoda; class Insecta; order Lepidoptera; family Crambidae; genus Anania; species Anania hortulata. Next base: position 9,619,513 of record OY756397.1, on the reverse strand, counting down.
ATGTCTTATCTAAACTGTGAACTAACTTCTTGACATTAGATTTTTAAAGCACGTGCTTAATCAGTGGAAGAGTATCAACTAACAGCTCAAAAATAAACATTAACCATGTTAGAGAAAATGGAATATGAGCCGAAGGAAGCTACAGACTTGCTTGCTGGAAGTCACAAGACTGAAGTTAATGGGAATCCTAACCATGGTTCTAAGAGAGGGCCACCAGATGGAGGATTTAGGGCCTATGCTGTAATGGTAGGATCTTTCCTCACCAATGGCCTCTTGTTTGGTGTCATAAATTCGTACAGCGTTATTTTCACTGAACTTGAAAAGAAACTAAATGATGCCAATATTCCGAACGCCGAAAGTCGTGCATGTAAGTATTTTTTTAAATTAATTAAAGGTATTGAAGTGGCTTTGGTAATTTAACTATTTACTTAGTAGGTAAGTACTGAGATTGAGCTCAGGCTGTTATAATTTTCTGTTGAGGCAGATTATTATGAATAGATGATGCAATAAAGAGTGCTTTTACACATGGAACCACCATCATAGCATATTTATGGATACTAAATTTCAACAAAACTAGTGGTTTAATACATACAGGTATACCATTCACACAGAAAGTAAAAATGTTACATTTATATTCTGTTACCAAAAGAGATGTAGGTACCTATAGCAAGAATATTTGGTACCAAAATAAATAACAAACTAATTTATTAAATTTAATTTTATTTAATTAAGCAGCCTAAAGTTACTGTTACTGCAATTCATTTCTTTTGCACTTACACATTCAAAGTAGGTCCCAATATTTCCTTTTCTCTAACTTGTGTACCTACAATAACCTATTGAATTTTTATTGCCTACCTGATAAATACAGAACTCTAGATGAAGTTCTGTATTTATCAGGTTGGCAATAAAAGTTTTGTTTCATTTTCAAAAGTAACAGCTGACAGTATGCTGCACTACTATCGCTGGAAGATTTGATCTGCATTGTGAAATATTCAATAGAGAAACAAAAGGTTACTATAATTTTTGTAATTATGTAAAATTGCCAAGTTGAAACTATAAAGTAATTGCTAATACAACATACTAGAGTGAGACATCTTTCATCTTAAAATTAGATTAGATTAGGTACCTTGATTCTTATCCAGAGAAAAAATTTTAAGTTTTTAATTTACAAACTAACTTTTTTATATATTTATAAAGCCACTGTGTTCATCAGGTAGAAGGTACATATAATTACCTACCATTTTATTAATTTAAACTTTTTAATTAACCTATTTTAAACAATGAACCCATAAGTTTTATGTATGTAATAATATAGCAATAGAGTATTACCACTTAGTTTTATAATTTGGATAATTATAATAATCATCAAAAATTATTGAATGATTTAGTTTACCATATCTTGTGTCATGCCCTCTTTACACATGTATTATTATCTATAACTGCATAGCAATAGTAAATATGAATGTTATTTTAATGGTACCTATGATAACTTGCAAGCATGACCAAGAAAAGTACATTGTAAGTAAGTAGGGTAACAGCTTAGGAGGAGATAATTACACATACTTTACTATTGTAAACTATAGCACACATTAAGTTATTATTCTTATATCAGAAATGAAGTACAAAAAAGGTGCTCTATATGCAATAAAAAATTAATAATAATGTTTATCAAATCAAAAAAATTCTCTATGTAGAAGAAATCTATAAAAAAAAATTTTTTTTTAAATTTCCGACAATGACAACATCACATACTCTGATTCTAAGGTAAGTAACACAAGACCCAGACCCGTGACAAAAGTTCTTTTTCTACATTGACCCGACCGGGCATCGAACCCTGGATCCAGAGATGACGACGCTAAGTCTTGCGTGCTTGCCTCTCGGCGACAGAGGTCGTCGAAAATGCTCTTACTTTTTGACTGAAAGGTAGCCTAGCTAGGAATAAAACCAAGTAAGATATAATAAACAGTACTTCATACCAAGTAAAATTGGTAACACTGTAATAGTATAACTTTAATTAACTGTAAATGTGTAAATTATTTAGATGACAATCGCGTTACATGGTCGCATCTTTTTGGAAAAAACCTACACTTATACTATGTTACTAATATCTCAAGAGTAAAGAAATAGTACATACACTAATATTATTAAGCTGAAGAGTTTGTTTGTTTGGTTGAATGCGCTACTCTCAGCAACTACTGGTTTGAAAAAAAAAAATGTTTGTGTTGGAAAGTCCATTTATTAAGAACGTTTAAGGCTGTATAACATTGCGCTTAGACCAATACGAGCGGATTATCAATGAAAATGCTGCAAAAGCGGGAAAAAATATTCCTTTTGGGAGCTTCCGTTGCACTTGCGCACGCTACGTAAACGGTTAAAGTTGCGCAAAAATTATGTTTCACGAAATTGTTCCCCTTTAAAAGTTCTAAAAAAAAGTCTGTGACAGCGTAATTAAATTTGTTCTAAAATAATGCATTAGTACTAGCGTCGCTTGTTCTTTTACTTTTAGAGCGAGGCATTGATGTGGTTTATTGTATTATTTTAAGCTGGAAAGTGACATGGGTCGTTGATAAAGACTTTCAGTGACAAATCGAACTCACATTAATATTGCAAATCAACTCCTCGACGCGGGCGCAGCCGCGTGAGGAAGCTAGTGTAGTATTCTACATATCACACATCAATGCAAACAGACAACTGTTGTAGTCTGGAAATTCGTAAATTATATTTAATTAACCGGCCTATCTAGAATTATATTTAATTTACAAATTTCCAGACTACAACAGATGTCTGCAATGTGCCGACTTCCTTAATCTTGTCAAATATACCAACTAACGATTCCTTGGTCGGTACTCGTAATTTTACTGGCTTATTTGAAGTGCCGTTAGGCATGCTAGTGCAATAAAATGGCATTATTCAATTAGGAAGGTCTTTAGCTTGGCATTCCCAACGACGAGATGCGAAGATGACCGCCTTTTTTGTCCACCGTACCATAATGGCGAATATTAACCGATAGACATTGTTCATTGTCACGTTTGCCACGGCGAAATTTTGTCCGGGAACATCAGGTAGCATCAGCATGTGAGTTCTATGATCGCGTGTGCATTAAGTATCCAAAGCACATCTTCTAAGCAACATAAGATTTTATTTATAAGAACGTTTCCTATTAGGTAGTCCTTTATTAGTAATGGCAACTTAATTTTGGAAGTTAACTGATGCCTTTGTTATAAATTATAACTTATAATAGATATGCTTAACCCGGAAACGAGGTTGTTTTTTATTATCATACCTTGATTGAAATAAACTAACTATGATTTAGCGCAATGCGCAGTTAGGATGACATTGTTGGTCGGCGGTACCGCCATATTGATGCGCGTCCCTTTCTCAGGCTCCTGGCTTGCTCCTGGCTTCTGAAGATTAATCTTCGTTTTCACCATTAAGCATATTCGAACACAATAAAGTACCTAGTATTAAGTGTTTCTTACCTCTTCTTAAGAAAAGAAACTCTGTAAAAATGTATTTTCGCCATGCCAAATGCCACCTCACAAAGGGTTCTCTAATATGTAGGTAAAATAATTAACAGTAAACGTGATTTTATTTTCTAAACAATAACTAAATTATTTCATTTAACAAAATAATTGCCACTTATCGTAAAATAAAAATAAAAGAGATATACTTATCGTAAAGTAAAAATAAAAGACATATAAATATGCCACGAGACTCCTAAATATTTATTACGAATTGCATTGAATTGAATCAATTAATTAATATTTAACCGGCCTATCTGGAAGTCACTGGGGGAGGCCTAATGTTCAGCAGTGGATGTCCTATGTGACTGAAATGATGATGATGATGATGTATTTAGAGGTAAGTAGTTTGAAAAGCGGGCATAGGTAAGCAGCCTCTACTTTACCAGCTTTATTGTAAAACATCATCTTTTATTATATTTCATACGTAAATATAAAGATATCATTTGAACCTAAGTGACACCAATTATTACGATTAAAATAAGTATAGTAAACAAGATGTTTGTATTCTGTTTTTCATAGTTGCGCGAATTTTTTCAACCTACTTTTATCGTTACCTCTATTATCGTTACTTAATACGTAGGTATTTTCATATTCGTGTATGTTCATCATTTACATAACAAAACATTAACTGTGTTTTCAAACCAATGAAATATTTTTATTTATTGAAAAAATAACTAACTTCAAAAACCCTAAAAACATTTACACAAACATTCCTTGTATGGCTATAATATTTAAGGAGTTCCCTTGATTCCTCATGGATGGCATCATCAGAATTGAATTTTGAAAATAAGGGAAGTAAACCCTTCCAAAAAAAAAGTTTTTTTGTAATTGGTTAATTAACGGCGGAGAGGTAACAAATAATCAATAATGGACTAATAAAAAAAATTCGGCAAATTTTAAGTATTTTAAAATTTTCAATCGATTAGTCAAAGCCAAAAATTAAGATAAGGATTAATTACGGACAATTAAACAACAGTATGTCCTTATTTATTAGTATAGGTATTGTAAACATGGCTAATTAGCTAAATAGAATAAGACCCAAACTCACTGACATTCCGTCAATTGAGGACCTTCCTAATCCTGTGTTAAAGACTAACAGAGCTGGGTCTACCTATCTCTTTGAAATCTTTACGTGACCTATTTCAGTAAATCTCTATAGCAGCAAAAGTAAGAACAAGCCATAATTATATTTTATTCTGTGATAACAAGAGTTTAAGTTTCATAGCATAATATTTTACACTGTAAATAAGACAAGATATTTTTTTGCTTTATCAAATAATGCTAACCCTTGACCAGGTCAATTTTAATTGTAACATAATTATCTACATAATATTATTATCCTGTCTGCAATGTCGAACACTTAATTGACGTTATAATAATGTGCCCGGAAGAAACATTTTTTTAAATGTAATAAAAGCCACTTTGACCGTCTTACACTTAGCCAGTTTGATCACATCCTTTTTTTTACTATTAATACAGTCACTTAGGCTAGACAAAGGAATAGATAAGTAAAAATATATGTTTGGATTTGAATATCTAAGGTGGTCCTTAGATATTCAAATCCAAACATATATTTTTCTATTTTCTACATATTGTCTCAAGTCTCAAAAGATCACGTGTAAACCATTACAATATGTAGAATGCCAAAATAGAGGTTCATATATGTATTACACATAAGCAGCTTATTCCGTTTTATTCCAACAAGGTTGTTCCGTTTTATTCCAACAAGGTGATTCCCTAAGGTGACTGTACTGTTATTAGTACTTGAAGTACAGATATATTATTTTAATGTAATGCAATACAGAGCACAGATCTTAATATTGGAAACGGGCACTGATAAGGCCCAAAGAACTGCATTATGCACTGATAAGGTCCAATCAATTAGTTCATAAACTTTAACCTTGTATTGTAGGTATTTACTATTTACCTAGATAGATTTAAAGAAAATCAGATGTGTGTTAAAATTTTGCTAATTCGTTAGCTTGACTACTTAAAGCGCGTGTCGGGCCACGCGCTAGGGTTCCGTAGTTTCCTGTCACAATATGCGGTACTTGCTACATGTTTTACATAATTAACTACATCATCTAAGTATTTTTCTCCAAGTACATTTTACACGTTAACTCGGTAACTTGTACAGCCTCCTTCCTGTTGCTGCCAAATTTTTCGCTGGGGGGACGGCGGACTTTAAAGCTTAATATTAGGTACGCAAACGGATCTCTGAAACGAAAATTGGGTTTGCAGGCCCACGTTATATTTAAACGACCTATCCAACTATATAACCTACGCCATGCAATAAACAAGAAAAAAAAACATCCCGGATGTAAATGTAGGTTACCATAAAAATGAATTTTTCAAGTTTTTATTTTACCACTTTGTCGGCGTGTTTAATATACCCATGCAAAATTACTCCTTTCCAGTCTCTAAGCTTAGCCGCAGAGGCGCAAACAGACAGACAGACGGCCAAACGTGGCGAAAAAAACGCAAAAAAAAACTAAAAAAATGCAAATACAAACTGAAAAATTTGCGTCTAGAGTTAAAAGGTCAACAAAGACAGCACGATTTTTTAATTGGTCTTTTTTCAGTTCTTTAAATCTACAAACTTTTCCCAGTCTCCTGTAAAATAAGTAATTAATGCCTCATTTAGTCTATTTCTAACTAGGTGTTCTTTTAAGATGGGACTTTACAATGAAAAGGAGCCAATGAATTTCTTGAGTGTAAAAAATGTTACGTTTATTATTGCAATAGACATCGGGCGCCGTCTGATAGCCGGCCGGCGCCCGCGCCGAAGGTCGATTTATTACTTCCATCATTCTTTTTACGCATTGTCGTTTTACAATTCGGTAAAGTCAATTTATGTTTCTTTTCACACGTGCCTTTTTAATTTGATAAGTGTATCAAATTAAAAAGGCACGTAAGTTAGTGAACTTAACATTTAGGTACTACTACTTAATTGATTTTATTGCATGGCTATCGTAATGCAATCCTTTGTAATGATTGTGAATATGTCTGGGTATCAAATTGATACTTCTTGTAATTGCAAGTAGTTAACCGATTCTGTCTGACTGTAGTAAGTACTCCAAAACGTATAGCGAGCGTCGCAGACAATTTTTATTTTACTTAAAATGTCGTAAAGATAATCTTATCCGCGTGTGTTCGACCACGTGTACGAGTAGAAGTACTGTATCACGTGGTTTGGTAAAATTACGAAATCCACCCATGTAGACCTTGTTAAACAAATTTTTTGAATTCGCTGTGTGTAATTTTACTTGATCAGTGGCTGTGTGCGCGATGACAGCGCCCCTAGTGGCCACAATTATTGTGGACTTAAGATCTCTAAGAAGAGTAACTGGATGGGTTTGAGAATGATTTTCGGATCGTTTTTATTCGAAATTAGATGAAAATATCTAAAAAGCTTCATCATCATCAGTTCTGCCATGGACGTCCACTGCTGAACACATGCCTCCCCCAATGACATTCATCGGGGGCGATTGCCAATACTCGCTACGCTTGACAGGCGGGTTAGCGAGCGCAGTTTTTTATAACATTTCGCGCGCAGACGCTGCTGCCCATCTCGTCTTATAGGAATTAGTCGCCTCTTATGATATGCCTCCTGTTGGCGGTGGGGAAGTGTATTCTTTACGGCCGTCCGCACACGGCCCTAGCAAAAGTTTGGGCACATTATAATAAGTGATTTTCTTACTTGAACTAAAATATGAATGTTATAATACGTGCGGGATTTAAATGGATACAACATGATATAACTTTCCAACCTCAACCTATACAAAAAGGGAAAGAATTAGTATTAGCACAGCATGTGAGAGACGTTAAAGAGAGCTAAAATAAGAGCTATGATCATAAGACAAACGTGTGTGACACAAACCCCCTACAAACTTTTATCTTTTCGCAGCAGCTATCCATTTATTTCTTTGCCCCAATTTCCATCTTGATGTTGGAAACTAATAAAACATGCACGAACTGCTTTTCCCATTGTTTCTACACTTTATAACACAACACGTACTACACGTACGACCCATATCGCGAATTTTAACGTTTTTACTAAAAAATACTTAATAACGTTAGTATAGAATTCTATGGAAATATAGCAATTTGACACATGACCGTCCAGAGTTATTTCACATTTCTGCCAAATAGCGTGCTGCGATCGATTTGACGGCCCCACCACCCACCACCACTTTGCACATAGCGAATATCGAAATTCAATTATAGCCCCGTCAAGGTCGTTTTTTTTTAACCAGCATCCGGCTTCCTCTAACCTTAACCAGGTCGTCTGTCCATCTCGTGGGTGATCTTGCCATATCTCCGAGCCGAATTGACAAATTGTATATTTTCAATCGCAATTCAGATCTGCAACCCTGCAGATGATGACCCATGAACTCTGTCGATTTGGTACCATTAGGTCGTCAAAACAATCTTTTTTTTTTGACCCAATTCTTGTTTAATGGATTTTGACAAAATACAAATTTGTTTATCATTCACTCAATTTAGTACAAAGACGATCATTTTGACACTGATGACAGCAACAAATTGATTTCTTTTGTCAAAATTATTAATATGGAAAATAGTCACAACAAACTTTTCATTGATTTCTGAATTAATTCTGTAAACAGTAACTAATTCTAAGAAATAAATGAATTATATGTACTTAGATATATCTAAATTGAATAATTTTACTTTGCTTGACTGCTACGAAATTGCAAAGGCAATTATGATGTGGCTTTGAGATTTTGATTTGAGCTTTTTTTGAATTTGTACCATGAACTAAGGTACATAATTCGGTTCAAAAATTAAAATACTCAAAATTTGGCTGCATGTCTCTGTCTGTAGCATTGCCATTTCCTTCGTGGATTTAAATACTAGGTACTACTACCATAGACTTAGAATACGCTTCTGACGTAGTTTAGTTATACTTGATCAGAGTACGCTACGCTTATAGACCATTGATCAAGTAAAACCAAGGAATTTATAAGTACCTAGGTACTACCTACGTACAACTAGTACTTATACATTCCTTGATCCTTACAGACCTAGTCACAGACGTAGTTTTACTTTATCAGTGGTCATGACAGTCTCGGTTGCAATTTAACGTAGTCAACACAACTAAACACACAACACATATGCGTATCCAATTTTTTGTATCATTTTTTATCAAGTCATTGTTTATTTTGTACATACTACGACTATTATGACAGTTGTCAAACGAGTGACACGCGGAAATTTTTAAATCAAAAACTGACAAAAACCATGAACGTCAGAACCGCACGTGTAGTCGAATTATGCGAGTGGTATCATAGTGTTTAATTTCTCCAGCAAGTGTTTTTTTTATGAGATCTTGGACCCTGTATAAGTACAACATAAGCAAAAACAAGCTTTTTGTCTTGAAACTGATCTAGATTGAATTTAGCGCATAAATAGATCATGACCTTTATAAGTACATACGACTTTTATTTGGAGAATATTTAATAAGGTTCCCAAGGGATCTGCGAGCTGTTTGTTTAAAAATAACTTTTAGGGTTCCGTACTTAAAGGGTTAGCCCCTATTACTTAGCTCTACTATCTGTCCGTCCATCACATACACCTTAAAACGCTTTGTCCTTCTGTCATTAGAACCGTAAAGGTAGACTTTATTAGACAAATTTTCACAGTTTCATGGTTACTCTGCTGCTATTTTATTGAGTCTATGAAATATTGGTTTGTAAATTCGTAATAAGTATTATCCTTATGGTATGCTAGAAATAATGATATGAATATCATAAGATAAGATAAGAATTTATTCATAATATTCATTATGTCAAGAAATAGTAAAATTATAACATTAATTTAAATCAATTACATTTAAGTCCTGATTACATAACACTTTTAAAGATATTATTTAAATGTCAAAGTTATAATTAAATTAGTTGTCAATAGTTACTTATGTCAAGATTAGAGTTGTAAAGTGTCCGTCACGTTATAAATGTCTGACCAATATGACCGAGCAAATTGGACATTTTCTCAATGTGACCGGACATTTTGGACATATATTGTCAGTAACGTCACATTCAATTCTATTGACAAACTATGAAAAAAAATCATTTGGGCACAAATAAGTGCATTATTATAAGAGAGACCGGCTTTAGTAGTGGTGATCCTTACAGAAATGAAATTTCTAAAATCTTTCTGCACGAACAAACGTAAAAGTGTCGTATCGTTACGCGCAAGTTTTTTTTTAGTTTGATCCAGATCCAATTACATGTTTTATTGTATGTTTTTATTGTCATGACTATTATTATATTATTATATTTAACATTTAAGACTTTCTTTAGTGGAATTCTTCTTTTTTAAATTTATACTAACAAAAAAATATGTGACCATCGTGACAATAAATGTCCAATGTGACCAAGCATTTATCATAAATGACGGACGCTTATAGCATATGACCGTCAATTTACAACTCTAGTCAAGATTAATAATTAAATTAGATGTCTATGTCAAAAGACTTCGAACTTTTTTGTATAGAGCCTGACATACCAAAAGTTGCAAGTGCCTAAATGACGTATTTTAGTGTACGACACCTATAAAACATATACGAATCGACCATTGACTTATATATTACTTCGTAAGGACAGGGCGGACCGCACGTCAGGCTGTTGCCTATAACCGGGCCCTACTCTGACCCTACCTAGGGCCGAAGTGACGTAGTCAGTGGTCGGCTGTCATCGGGAGCCGGTGTCCTAAGAAAAAATAATAAGCCTGGATGTTCTTTTAAGAATTATGTCAATTACGACAGAAAGTTCACCAAAAATAATTCTAATATTAAATTTCACCGGTAAATCGTAAATTTGATAATTATCTACATTCCTAGAACATTTTTTTTATCGTTCTTGTCAATTATACGAAGCGACGCCATATTTACCGTACGAATGTCCGATTTAACTTTGTAGCAGCGTGCATTAGTTCTACACTGTGAGCACTATCATGGTTAAAGGTGATGTCATACATATATTATGTTTCATGATGAAAAAATATCTGAAGTTTCGATTTATTTAATATTCAAGGAAATCAAACTGTGTTTCAACGTAGTAAGTGTAAAGTACAAAGAAATAACTACGTTTTTAACTGTAGATTTTCTACTGATCCTTGGCGAAATGAAACACGATGTCGTATTTTTATGTAAGCAAGCAAGAAGTTATACATATTTACTATGATATCACTAAATATTATAACATATAAAATAAGAAGTTTTTTTACCGAGTTCCTCTTTAATTATAAGCCGCTCTGACAAGGCTACATCTGTGATGCGGTTTAACAGTTCACATTATACTCTAATAGATGGCGTTAGTGTGTCATGTATGGCGAAAGTGTAATGTGAATTGTTCTGTCAGCCGTATCTTTACTTTTTAAATCAATGGAATCGACAGAGAAAATAATTACACACAACATAATAAACTCTTGGATAAAATGTGGTAATGATATACTTTCTTCAGAATTTCAATTTGAATTATGTAAAATTAAATTAAATATTTTTTCCATTTAGGTAGCAATCAGAAAAAAATGATTGGGTACAAAACATTAATACTTCTTGTTGTAAATTATCTTGTAGTATTAGACCTAGTTGCCAAGAAATTCGTATTTTTTTGCCATTTTTGAATAAATGAAGTCTTATTGGTATCACTTTTGACTTTATAGATGGTTTAAGAATTTACTAATAATAAATAAATACCTCACTGCCTAAAGCCTACTACTACTACTAGTGTGAAGTATAGAACTGAAACGTGGTCTCTCACTATGGGTCTCATTAGAAAGCTCAAGGTTGCACAGCGTGCTATAGTAAGACCTATGCTTGGTGTTTCTTTGTGAGATTGAATCAGACAATCATGAGATCCGTAAACTAATAAAAATCGTAGCCATGACTGAAGTGGCACTGGGCACGTATAGCACGTACAACTGACGGCCGAAGGGAAAGAAAGGATCTAGAATGGAAACCACATACCGGCAGGAAGTCCTGGGTGGACAAAGGTATACAAATAACCTGGTAAATGTTGCAGGAAGCCGCTGGATGCAGGCCGCTTCCAACCAGCTTCTAAAAGTCACTGGTGGGGGCTATGTTCAGCAGTGGACATTCTATGGCTGAATTGATGATGATTATGAAATAAATAGACGTCCAACCACTCTAAACATATCCTTTCCTTTTTTGTCTCTTTTCTTTATATTTGATCAAAGGTTTTGCCGTAAAAATAATTACCCAGTACTTGAGTCATCGGTACCTACTCAAAAATACCACACAGTAAAGCGGTGCAATCAAAGCTCATGATCTATAAATGTACTATTATGACACCTATATGGACATATGGAATCAAGCTCCAATTCCAATGTTAATACCATACAGAGGTTCTAATCTAAGATACTGCGTATGATCGCTGTGGCACCATATTATATAACAAAGACCTATGAATACCTACCGTCGAGGAAAACGCCCAGAAAATCGTCGAAAAATATAAAAAAGTATAGATAGTCCTAATAAGCTGGCTCAAAACCTTATGTCAGAGTCTCTAATTGCTAGGAGACTTGAACGGAGAATACCATAAGACCTAATATAATAGAAAGCCAGTCATGAAAGCAAAAAAAAAGAATAAATAGAAGGATGCGTCGCTGGACACATGCCTTGCAAGACATATTTAACACAACAGCCACAAAAATGGCCGAATGTCCTAAAGAGAGACAGATTGCAATCTACAGAAGACAAAGTAAAGTTGTTAACGCGTGGATAGTGTATTTGACTACATATTTACTTTTATTAAAAAGCAACGGCTTTGGACGCAACCGGGATTGACCGTATAGATGAAGAAGAAGAAGATTTAGTTTTACTATTACTTAAGGTCAACATTCTTTTTTGTTAACGTGACAATTGGTAGTTGTTTTCTATTCCAAATAAAGAGAGAGAATAAAGTATATCGAGAACTCGTCACGCCCATTGCAACGCGGCATCTACCGTGCGCATGCGTTCCTTTTTTATGACATTTTATTTGAGTTTTGTAACTGACAAAATCATTTACATCACATTTTCATCTGTTTTAGTTTATTTTATTTCGGTCTGTTTTTTATATGTATAATATCATCATCATTGAAATATATTTTTTTTGTAAAATATTAAAATATATAAATATTGTTCAACTTATAATATAAGTCAATGGTTCAACTGTAAATATTATTCCAGTCAAGAGCAGTGTACTTTATCATGGTTGCCTTCTAATTTATTTTATTTCATTATGTTTTGTTTTTAACATAAAGATAATTTTCAAGTGTCGCGAATAGGTTTGATCGTCCTTATTTAGATTTATTTATTCACGGTAACTAGTAACACGGTACATAGAGCTTCTAAAAGTAAAAATCTCAAACATGTTTCGCCAACATAGTCAAATAGTTGAATCAAAGTCGTCTTTCCGTATTTGACTGTGTAAGCGCTAAACGCTTCATAGATTATGATGCAGTGTTTACAAGCATTTAGTTAGAGATTTTCTTATAGTAACTTTATTGAAAAAGGATTATGTGTAATAGATATACCTGTGCGAAATCGGACTCCCTCACTGAGGGTTACGTTACCATTGCACCACACACATTTGTATGTTATACAGGGTTACTGGTTAGACAGTTAGAGTATCGCTTTACCAGGATATACTTTTTTGTTTCTACCAATGAAAATGATTAACTGTTACTATGGCATTAATATCAAAATTGGGAAAAAGTTCAATCTTTACCTCGACGTTAATGTGTATAACATCAACTATTTCTTTCGTTTTGCGACACTGACGTTAGTGAAAGTTCTTAAAATTTTTGTTTATCGTTATTAGGACTAACGTAGAAAATACTAACACACAGACGGCGCGACGTAGGCTAACCATAGTCCAGTCCCGTTGGTACTCTTTGGGTACAGAAACCTAAAATACCATTATACTTCCTAATAATATCCACACTAAACGAGATCACGTTTTCAAAAACAAAGTGACATTTGAGATACTTAAATACATACATAGAGGTGCTCCTAGCTTAGTGGCGGCAGCGCTTTGGTAGTGATTACCAATGTCAAGTCACCTATGGCGCGGTTGTGATTAGATGGGTGACTATTCCAACCATATTTAGCGAAATTTATCACAAGCATCTCCAGTGCTTAAAAGTTAAAGGCACGTTAAAAGTTGGTCCCAACTAATATCGTTTGATACTAGTAGTGAAGCTTAGTCAGAGGCCTTAAGACGGCCTAATAACATCTGACAGTAAGATTGTCACTGGCCTTACAACACCTCTCGACGTGTGGAAGCCTGTGCCCTGCGGTGGGACTTATATAGGCATACTTTACTTTATACATACTTATAAAAAGTAGGTAGACTAGTTGTTTTATGTAAGGTAATTATAATTAATTGTTGTTCATTTGTTTTTCAGCTCTGGTGGGAACATTGGCTATGGGGACGACTTTCTTCCTGTCACCACTCTCGGGAGTTCTAACAGAGCTGATGGGTCTCCGTTTGACGGCAGTGCTTGGCGGGACTATTGCCACTGCCGGCCTTCTTATCAGCTCTTTCGTCGTTGATCACATTAATATTCTTTGTTTTACCTACGGCATTATGTACGGCTTAGGCGCATCTTTCGCTTACACGCCTTCTTTAGCCATTCTTGGGCATTACTTTAAAAAGAAGCTAGGCCTAGTTAATGGCATAGTTACGATCGGTAGTTCCATTTTTACTCTTTTCATCCCTGCTGTGATGGATGCTATGATAAAAAACCACGGTTTAGATTGGATGTTCAGACTTTTAGCTCTGTTTTCATGTGGTATCGCATTTTGTGGGTTATTATTCAACCCAACTCCTTTAATGGCAAATGAAAAGCCTATTAGGGATGACGATAGCATAAAATCGTTGTTAAAAACTATCGTAAACATCGAAATTTGGAAAAACAAGAAGTACAGAATGTGGGCATTGTGTATGCCCGTGGCGTTGTTCGGTTATTTCGTCCCTTATGTCTACATCAAATCATACATCAAAAAATATTTTAAAGAAGTTGGTAATAAAAACCTACCGTTACAATGTATAGCTGTAACTTCTGGTGTAGGAAGACTGATGTTTGGTTTTCTAGCCGATAAACCAGGAATGGATAGGATTCTGTTGCAACAAATTTCATTTTACGTCATCGGCACTCTTACTATAATTTTACCCTTCGTCCAATCATTTCCTTTCTTGGTAGCTATTTCGTTAGGAATGGGATTGTTTGACGGTGCGTTTATTGCTTTGATTGGGCCAATAGCCTTTGAATTGTGTGGGAGAAAGTATGCAGCGCAAGCTATAGGTTGTATGTTAGGTCTAGCAGCATTCCCCTTGTCGATTGGACCGCCGGTAGCTGGCTACCTTTATAGGTACTATGATTCTTATACCGTTCCTTTTATTTTGGCTGGTATCTCCCCATTGGTCGGTGCCACATTGATGTTTTTTGTTAAGTTATATCGTAATCAAAGTGTCCATGAAAACAATTCAAACACAAATGGACACCTACCACTTGATGCTGTGAATATTGGTGAGTTACTATAGCTTTGATATCGTTAAATGATCATTTTATTTGCTGTGGATTATAGCTATTTAATGTTGCTATTTTAATTTTATTACAGGAAATTCACCAGATCCTCTTCTTGGAAACAAAACTGGTGTCAATCAGCAATCGGGTTTATAACACCAAACAAGTGCATGATCCGGGCGATTGTGAGAAATGGACCGCATTTATAATGACCTATAAGTGTTACAGCATAATCTGATGTAAAAAATCAGTAAGGTGGTCAGTGGTAAATTCTTAATTTACGTTCTTATTGTATATTTTCCATAGCCAAAGCTGGCTGCGATTATTAGAATTAGATACTACCATTATTATGAAAAATTGGTGCCTATAATGTAATAAAGTGTGACATTATCATGGTTGAAACAATAAGCTAGTTTCCTGAGTCAAAAAAATATTATTCTATTTAGTCCGTCAGTTGGATTATCAAAAAATATTGGACTCATATTTTGTCTTTTGTTAATCAAATAAAAAAATACGAAGATAAAGCGCATCTAAGTTTGGGAACAGGAGCACGTGACGTCACGCCTTGCTCAAAAGTGTCTCAAGGCGTGACGTTACGCGGAATTTCAAAGGGCTATATCCTCATCATTTTTAGTTTGATTGAGAAAAGAAAAAATACGTGTCCAATATTTTCTGTTAATCTAACTGACGGACTAATTAGATTTTTTAAGGAAACTAGCCCATTGGTATGGAACTGACGAGTTTGAGAGTTTGGAGTTATTGTAGTCTAACCGGTTTTAGGGCAATTCCAATTCTATAGAATTAATTTGACAGTAGGTACTATTGCATTGAGTACGTAAGTAAAGTTGATTGTGGCGTGGGATAAACGGCATATACGTAGGTCACACTATAAGTTTTACGTAACTTAAAAAAACAACATGTTATAACCAAAATATTATGTTTATTGCTTTTCAAAATACTCTCCTTTACATTTTAAACATTTTTTCATGCGATCGAACCATTTTTTAAAACAGGAGGACCACAGATCTGAAGGCATGTTTTCTACGTGCTGATTGAACGCTATCACTGCTTCTTCGGAGTTGGTAAAAGTAAAACCTCTCATCAAATCTTTGATTATGGGGAAAATACAGACATCACAGGGTACTAGGTCGGGGCTATGCGCAGGATGGTTGACGAGTTGTACTTTTTCGGAAGCTAAAAATGACTTTGTTTTGTAGGCCGTGTGTGAAGAAGCGTTGTCATGATGTAGGAGAAGGCGGCTTTTGGGTCGTCTTTCGCGAACTTTTTCTAACACTCTGGGTAAACAAATGGTAGAATACGGCATTAACACTCTTTTGATCTTCAAGTGGAATTGTACAGATGGGACCCGTAGCTGAGGAAAAAAACGTGATCATTTTTTTACCAACGTTTCTAGCCTGCCTCACTTTTGGCCTGTTCTCATTTTCAAACACCCATTCACAAGATTGCTATTTTTTTTTCGGGTTCAAAACAATAAATCCACGTTTCGTCTCCTGTGACAATGTCATAAACAGCATTAGAATGTCCGTGGTCGTACTTCAGTAGCCTCTGTGAGCACCATTCAACGCGAGCCCGCTTCTGCTCCGCTGTCAGTTCATGAGGGATCCAATCCAACGACAGCAAAGTTTCCGAACTTTAAATTCTTCGTGTAAAATTTTCTGAATTTGGCTCATAGCAATCCCCAATAGTCCTCGAATTGTCTCATAGGTAATCCGCGGGTTTTCTTCAATTAGCCGCTTAACAGTAGCCACATTATTTTCGTTGACGGCTTGAAGGCCGCCCTTCACGAAATTCGTCATGTAAAGAAACTCGACCTCTCTCAAATTCAGCAAACCATCGCCTTACGGTGCTCAAACAAGGTGCTTCTCTCCCAAAAGCATTTTGAAGACGAGCGGCACAGTCTTGCGGAGAGAGAGAACTTTAAAAATAATAAAAAATCATCGCTCTAAAATCTTTTCCACTCAATTCCATTTTTGTTGCGTACGTAGAACTTTGATAGTAGAAGAATAGAATAGTTGCGTAGAAGGTTGCAACGTTTAAAAAAATATATCTAACATTCGAAATTCAAATAGTTCCGATTGGCTAGAAGTGCAAAACTTTTAGTGTGCCCCATGTATTTCGATTTCCTCAATCCTAATTATGTATCGAGAAAAATTTTCCTTATAATATGTAGGTATGCTTTTTTACAAGTTGTAGGTACACCTACTTAGTTATGATGACGAATTAGATTAAGTAAGTACGTCCCTTACGAGAATAACAATGCATTTCATTAATTAAAAAATGTTATGATATCATAACGTGTAGTCGTTTATTTACATTGTTAATTTACAGTGCCTACAAATTTTATTTATTTGCGTAGAAGGTAGTACCTACCTACGAATCCTATGATAATTTCGAAAATATTGGTTATAAGTATTTATTCACGCTAAAACATTTGTTTTGCTGTTTTTCCTTATAGCATAAACTCGGGTACCTACGATACATATAGATCTGACTTCACCAGAGACAAAATGATACTATAGCACAATAACCCTGCGGTTGAAAACATTGCCTAGCCATGAGCCTTCAACCTTGTTTTGTTTTTGTATAAAAAGTTTGACTTAAAACAACACTGCTTAAAAACTGCTTAGAGTTATGCCCTTAAACCCAGGAAAAACCTATTTGACAAGATAAAATAGCAATTTTTTAACCCGTGAATATATCTATTTTACTGCTTTTCTTCTTTCGGGTAATCCACTCGGCATACTTTCTAAATATTGTAAAATTATTTATTGAAATGACACGTGTAGTAGGTAGGTGGTACCTTATTCATAAGTAGTACATATCCATTTTACTTAGTTACCGATAATGTTCCTATTCCAGTTTTATGTTTTTGTCCAAATTTTATTTATTAGAAAATATTATAGTTATATTTAATAAAGGACATTATATTTATACGAACTTTTGTTTCGAAGACTTGACTAGACAATGAAAATTTTAGCAAAATTTACAATAAATTATTGTTAGTGACATATTTGGCTGTAGAATCTCAATATTTTATTAACGTAAATACCTACTAAATATATGTATTTATTTGTTCGTTTAATGATGTATTGAATTATATTGTTGCATTGAATAAACGGCAGAGATTCATTTTAAATATAAATACGACAGTGCACACAAAATATAATACAGTAATATTTATTTAACAGGGCATAGACAATATTGTGGGCACAGAAATATTGTAAAGATGATCTATAAAGAAAACCCGTAGAGGTAAGCGAAGCACCTTTTGTAGTTGTATGTTACGCGATTTGTTAAGTTTCAAGTTTTTTTTTTAAAACTAAATTATAATATTAGACAACATCACTTTTATTTTTCAACTGTGTTCCGAAAACAGATCACTGTTGTAATTTTCTTAACTAATACCGTTTAATCCTATGTGCTATTGGTACTCATTTTTTAAAGGTAAATATATATAATCGTTGGCAAAAGTATCATACCCCAATACTATTTTCATCTTAGTGTAGTAGTTTCTAAAAAATTCTACCACATCGGTTAGTATTTAGCTTAGTTAGCTATTTTGGTAACAATTTCACACAATCATCTTAATTATTCACTCTATTTTAACCAAGAACAAGGTTTTGAAAGTCAAGGTATAAAATCTTGATAAAAAGTAAAGTCCGAAATCTAAAAAAATATCGCGAAACATATATTTCCCAATAAAAATACCACTATGGGCGCTCTTACTCTAGCTTACCTCTTGAGCATAATTTCTGAGTCCTTTAATTAATGATAATAAATTGTTTTTCACAATCACACCAATTATCTAGCCCCAAACTAAGAAAAGCTGTACTATGGCGACTAGATAACGGATAAACATACTTAAATACATTTATAAACATCCATGACTAAGGTACACATTAATTCTCGTGCTCATCATACAAACATTTCCCCTTGCGTGATTCGAACCCGCAACCGCTGGCTTTGTAGTCCAGAGCCACTACACCAGATGGTCATCATTTATAATTAACCTGAGGATGCTTACTTATGAAAAATCAAAAGCGATGGAACAATTATTTATTAAATTCCTAAAGTTCATGTATAGGTTACGAAAATAATTATGAAACTTCAGAGGTCTTCGATTACACTGTTATAATTTAACCGCCTTGTGATGTTGTTATTCGCTTCTGAATTAAACTTACAGCAAGTAAGTAAATATGCACTTGTATTTATGTACACGTAAACATATTTTTTCTACATTTCTAATAAGTACTTAGTAGATTTTTTGGAAATGATATATGTATTTTGTTAATTATTAAAAGGTGGGTGCATTTTGTGCGATGTGTGCTAGTTATAATACATTGCGTCTGTTGAGTGCTGTGATATGAATGAAAATCATAATCAATTAGAATAAAGGATACATAACTAATGTTATCTTTATAATTGTTATAAATCAAATGGAGGTGTTTATAAATTGCTATTGATAAAAAGTGATTGTTTGTTAATCTAACAAAAGAGGTCTGCGTAATGATAAGAATTGTTAGG
Organism: Anania hortulata; assembly: GCA_963576865.1. NCBI lineage: Eukaryota > Metazoa > Arthropoda > Insecta > Lepidoptera > Crambidae > Anania > Anania hortulata. The sequence goes on along the minus strand of OY756397.1, from coordinate 9,599,888 downwards.
TAAATTAGTACTAGCTATATTGATAGTTAATCTTTACTACTGTTCATAAATATGTACCTAATAAAACGATATTTTAAGTAAATATTTTGTCTGCGTTGTGGCAAAAATATTGGCTATAGTTTGTATACATTTTAAGAGTTTCGGGTTCGCGTTTACGGAAATCTTATTTGAATTGTTTCCTAATTATTTATAATTTAATGCATTGATATAAAAAAGAAATGAGGACTTTTATGCAATTACGAGTTTCTCTTTACGAGGCACGAATTTATGTTCCTACCTCATTTTAGTTAATAATATTTACTTAATCTTCAAATGTAGACATTGTTGCAAGTTTTGCAAGCATTTATGCATTCGCTATTCAAATGCTTTTATTTAATTATTGTCTATTGATTAGTAGCCATTAGTTAATCACTAGAACGTGGATGACACTAAAGTACATTACAATGTTGATGTTTTCGATATAGACTGTCTATTAGTGTGGTGTTACATATTAATGTTTGTTATACATGAGATAATTCACCCTAAGTAATCCAGATAACGAATAATAATATTTGACCTAAATTATAATACAAGTAAGTAGGTATTTGTTAACAACATTACACATTATTTAGCTTGACACTGGCTATGCTAATGCAAGCAAAATTCGTAGTTTTAAAAATAATGAGATGTATTATATTGTGTGCATTTTTATTTTAATACTAGCTGTTGCCCGCGACTTAGTTCGCGTGGTCTTTAGTTTATTCATAAAGAATTTTCTGCGCAATTTTCTTAATTTTTCTTTCATAAGAACCTTCTCCTGACAATGAATAACACAACAAAAAAAGAATTAACGAAACTGTTCCACCCGTTCACGCGTGATGCGATGACCAAGGGAAATAGATTCATTTTTATGTATAAAGATTTTAAACATCCTGTCAAAATGCACACAACGGTGTGTGACACGGTGAGGAACGGTGAACATACGGTAATAGGGGGTAGTTGGGGTGGTGTGCTACCTAACCAACCCAAAAACAATCCCAAGGACGACAAAAAAATTACATCGATACGATAAAACGGGAGATGCTGCTGCGAACGATCACGGTAGAAATAAGAAACCGATGCAGAGCTTGCATAACGAATGAAGGGCGTCAGTTTGAGCAAAATTTGATCTAAATTAATAAATAACGTCAGATTTGAATTGAAGGATTTATTATTTTATCCTTTGCATTGATAAATTTCGCAAAACATTTAACTTTCCACATTAGTAGAGTTTCATTGAAATAGTCCATCTAAGCAAATAACAGCGAATAATTCTACTAGTCTAATAGTTACGAAAAAGATATCAAAGCAAGCTACATACGATTAGAATTAGCTTATACTTTAGAAAAATCAGAAGTTATCTATCAGTCGTAGTTTTAATGCAACGTGAAGTTTAACCACATAATATATAAGGTGATGTGAAAATATCTGCAACGGCTGAAGTGGGTTAAAGTATTGCTTATATAGATTACGATAGTAAAGAAATGTTATGTCCAGAACATCATTAATTTTTTCATTAAAAAAATTATAATAAATAAAAATTAGGCTTAATTCTGTCTCAAACCGTCCACACCTGCCAAAAAATGCCAACGTTTCACATTATACCGCCCGGCGGCCAAGTCAAGGGCGGATGACGAAGTGTGTTATGCAAATTGAAGCAAGTAACCATTTATTTACTGTCTTTTCGCAAATAATTAATTACCCATCCGGGACACGTAATTCCTTCACTATCGTAATCTATAAGCAATACTTTTACCCGTTTCAGCCGTTGCAGATATTTATGAAGCATCTTATATAATAGGATAGTTTAACTTTACATTTTTATAACCTCTTTTTATGTTTGAGGGTCAATAAGTTTGTTTCTAACAATAACCTGCAACAAACAACAATTTTGAAAGAAACTACCAACTGTTAATTCTAATAAGAAAAAGATTTTTTAGATCTGTCCATTTATTTTAAAGGGGATTCATTGTAAGAAACTGATGAAATTCCAAATATTAAAAAAATGGGACCTAGGTAATTTCTTTTGGGCTGATTAGGTAGCAGACCACCCCAACTACCTTAACGTATATTCAACGTTCCGAACAACCTGTATACCACCTACCTTTATAAATTACCTCGCATGACGACAAAATCTATCATGCTGTTTAGTTAGGCTGCTGGAGTTAATATGAAATTAAAAATTCAAAACGTTTATTCGAAACATTAGTATAGCATGCAGCGATATTTTATACTACATAATACGCACCACATATGTAGTAGGTATCGAAAAGACTTATGAATATACTTTTACCCGACGCAACTACTTCTGCAGTTGCGTCTGGTGAAAGCACAAAGTGCGCAAATTTTCATTCCAAAATATATCCAAAATATTAAATCCATACTTTTTAATTATTATGGTCTCTTTTTATACTTGTGGCAGTATTTTCACGAAAACTGAAAAACATTTGCTGCTACGATAAAATACTTTTAGTTCTTATACCGTATTTACGTATTACGATGAAACAGTCATATCTGACCTATTGTAAAAAAAAAATATTGTTTTTTGTCAAAAGAAAATATATTTTTTAAATATAAAAATATTTTGTCATATTATTATGTATGCACGTATGAGTAAATACCGTACCGGAACTATTTTTATAATACGATAATAAATTATAGACATAAAAGACCACATTATAGAACCGTTTCTGGTGAACATGAATGTAAAATGGTGTTCTGAATAATTATTTTAAAGGTTAAGTAAAAATGTGGAATCAGTGAGTTATTTTTTTACCTAATAGTTAAGTTTATTTTTCTAGTACTATTTATTGGTAATTATACCCAGTAATCAATTGTACAAAATGAAAGTGATAAGTAAAAAAAAAGATTTCTACGGTTTTTCAAATACGGTCATGGAAGGAGGATTTCTATCTTTTTAGCCATTGTTACTGACATATTGCCGGTACGTTCCACAAAACATAATAGATTATTATATCTATAGATATTCCACATGTGCCGGTCAAGATTGAGATCAAAGGGCAATAGACTTTCCAATTAAATAATAGGCGTTTTGAAAAACCGAAGACCCATACCAAACCTCGATAGACTCACAATCGTTACTACAGAGTTACCGATTATGTTTTCAAATAAGAAGCTACCAATGTTTTGCAAAAAAAAAGTATGTATTCTTATCTGTTTTATTATTTACAGTACTAAACAGTACATGTTCCTTGATGTATTCTATAATACTCCCTGTATTCCTGTATATTAAAGTGTAGCAATAGTGATTTACGATTGTTTTCTGTAACATAATTTGAACATTACATTATTTTATAAAATGACGATTATATGTTTAGTTTTATTGAATTTCAAGATTACCTTCTATAAAAAGTAGATGAGATTTTTTGGGGGTGGGTGGGAAAATTTTATATAATTATACGAGACAATACCCATTCAGCTTTGAATGAATTAAGTATTTTCATAGTTATTTTATTTAATTTAACTTCAACTAAGAGAAAATCGCTCTTAGTTGACACATTTTTAGTGTGTTTCTTAGGGCGATCCAAAAATAATAATAGTCAATATTAAATACAATGTTAATTAGTTAAAATTTTATGTATTTTTGACATCATCTCCTAACTAGTCAACACATTCAGACCGACTCGTCTCTAGTGTGCGAAATCCTTTTAATATTTTTTTATCTCGACACTCCTAAACGCTTCTACAGGAGCTATCACCTCGCTTTGGTCTTTAAATTTGTTACCCTGAGGTTCTTCTCAAGCCGGGGAAAGAAAAGTCGCTTGGGGCACGGTCTAGAGAGCAGCCATCGCAACTTTGTCTATCGTCCGTATGTCTCCAAACTGCACTCCGGCTCGCAGTTTACCTCGCATCTTTTCTGGGATAGTTTCTCACAATCTTTTGATCTGGTCTGCGTAGTAGGAGCCTGTAATAGTAGCTCCTTTTTCCAGGTAATATTTATTATGACAATTTCTTTGGCATCCCAATAATCAGATGCCATAACCTTTTGCGCCGAACATGCAACTTTAATATTTTTCGGTGTCGATGAACAGTGTTTTTCTAGGTCAGATCCATCACTTTGATTCTGAGACGAGACACTGTTGTTTCGTCTCAGAATCAAATTGATGGATTCAAGTCTTGTCATTGGTTATAAATCGCCTGTAAAATATGTTCGGGTTAGCTTGGTAGTTTCCAGGTCTTGCACTTGAAAGGTCAACCGTTTATTCTTTTGTTCGACGATTAAAATTCAATGTAGCTAACGCACCGACATCTTGTTCATGTGAAGTTCATCGTTAAGGATCCTCTGAATGTTGCTATATGAGATACCTGTGACATCAACTAAATGTCTTTTCATGCGGTGTAGGACGTCGATGGTCGTCCTTCGCGATGCTCATCTTACCCGCTTAAACTTTTTGGACCAGCGTGCAGCTGTAGAATATTGAGGAGCAGAGTCCTCTTATGTTTCTATCAAGTCGGCATGTATGTCTTTGGTAGTTATTTTTTTTAGGCAGAGTACTTGGTGACGCCTCGAACTTCGTTTTTACAAACTATCTACTAAGTTATTTTCAAAAGTTTAAGACCACTATAAATATACGATTATCATTACTTTTGGATCAACCTGTACCTAGTTCAAGAAAATTAACGAAATCAGGGGAAAAAATCGTGAAGTTGTAGTTGTTGTCGTGTATGTAGAAACTTTGTCAGACGTAATCATAATGCTACATATATCGTACAGGCATTCAATATACTTATGAGCAAAAACCTAGAAAAAGGCACCTTCAACCTGTCCTGCACCCTAGTTTTAGTAGATTCATCAAAACACCTCAAGGTATAAGTAACTGTACCAATTTTCAAAACTATTTATTTTCCCTGATTGCCCATGTTAGGCTTAATTTGATGTAATGGAGAAAAATGGTCTATAGAGAACTAGACTGTCAAAAAATAGAGTATGAGGTTTATGACGTTTTAAAAATAACTACTTACTAGATCTCGTTTAAACTAATTTTCAGTGGAAGTTTGCATGGTCTTATTTTAGAAGTTTCAATGTTGGTCCCATAGAAAAAGTTGTTCTTGTTTGAGCACCAGAATCGGCCCCTAGGAGGTTGTTGATGTTTTACAAGTTACCCTGTATATTTATATACTTAATACATATTTATTGTCAGAAAAATTAACTTATTTCAATGCTTACCTAGTACATAATAAAACCACGAGTTTTTATAGAAGTAATTTATTTAAAGTTCCGTGTTAAAATACGCCTAACATTAGCAGAAAACGCTCGCCAACATTTACGAAAGCCAATTTTTTGGGCCGGCAAGCGATCAAGCGATTCAGAAACGGACTGTTGACGGCCTGCGCTACCGAACGAATAAATCCTCATTTCCACTTCTTCATGCGACGGGGAGTTGGTCTTTTGGGTGGCCCAACGTAATGGCTTGGATAATCTGCAATGATATCGTCATATAAGTGAGTTTTTATCTGTACCTACTGTATTTCAGAGTGTGTTACAAATGATTCACATAACTTTGAATGAGAACAGCATGTGTTAGCGTTATGTCAGATAACATTGTGTTATAGTGAAACCTATACATTCGATATCTCTCCACAAAACGCCCACATGTCAGTCGGTTACTGTAAATGTGAAAGCTGTATAAGTCTTGTGAACAAAATTATTATCGATATCAATTTAACGAGTGTAGGCAGTAGGTAATGGAACATTTAAAAATAGCTTACTCCGAAAAATAGTCCATATCATCTATCATGTCTGGCATTTCTCTGCTATCGACGTCGAGAAGTATCAAACCCAACGCTGCCAGCGCCAGCATAATACCAACGTCTATAGTAACAGCCACTCCATCGTTGAAAGGTTGAAACACGTAGATTAGGTAGCTGATCATACTTGCGAACTGCCCAAGGGCGTGACAGCATCCAAATAAAGTTGCTCTTATATTTATGGCGAAGAGTCGAGGAGTTATGTTAAAGAGCAGTAGATATACAACTATCTGCGATGCTAAAGCGAAAGTCATGAATATTTTTGGCGTGTGGAATGTTATCTGAAAAATAAATGCAACAAGACATGAAAACCTACTCAAGAAATCTTCAAAACTTTACTTTTCAACCGACTTCAAAAAAGGAGGAGGTTCTCAATTCGACTGTATGTTTTTTTTTTTTTTGTATATTTGTTACGCGATTACTCCGCCAATTATGAATCGATTTTAATGATTCTTTTTTTGTTTGGTAGATCATACTTCAGAGGTGGTCCCATATAAATTTTATCGAAATTGATTTAGAACTTTTTGAGAAAATCAACAAATATATACCCAGATAATATTTTGGTTGTGGTTCTTGTTACCTATCTTCGGCAAACATGAGCCGATTTTGATGATTTTTGTTTTATTGAATAGCTTATACTTCAAAGATAATATGATAAAAGTTTGCAAAATAAAAATCACCCCTAAGGGTAGGAAAATAGGGGATGAAATCGGTGTTCAGCAGTTAGATTAGGATTATCACTAAAAATAGATTAAATAAGTAAATTTTATTAAAAAAAATAAAACCGACTTCAAAACACTGAAATGCTAAAAATAATCCTAACACTTAAGTACCTAATCAGTTACTTTTGGAGTCGGTGCAAACAAAAACATTGAATCTCTCATCGGCTGGCACCGACTCCAAAAGTAACTGATTAGGTACTTAAGTGTTAGGATTATTTTTAGCATTTCAGTGTTTTGAAGTCGGTTTTTTTTTTTATAACAATACGACATGCTATAAATAAATTTAACCTAACCTAAACCTAAACCTTAACTGAACTTTTTAATGTACCCATCTATAATAGTTACATTATTTTATATTCTCTGATAGTAAGTAAGTACTTGAGTTAACTATAATAAAAAAAAACATGTTTTTAGAAAACAGTAAACATGTTTAAATGTGATGAATATTTTAGCGAAATAGGGTTTACTTACGTGACCTAGAAACACTTCGATACAGGCAGAAATACCTGATAGTAAAATGTTGAGTACAAGCAAGTGCCTCAACAATATTTTTTGAGACAATAATGTTGTTACACTGAGCAAGCCGACCACCGACATCGTCAAGGCAAACAAATATTGACTCTTATCATCTTCTCCGAATACCTTCGCATAAAGGTAGCTCAATTGGAAGGAAGATAGACTCCATAAAAGGAGTGTTACTATAAATATAATTCTGACATTGTATCTTGTAAATATCCCAGCACATGTTCTTGTCTCATCTAAGCAATGATACGCCTGAAAAGGAAATAGGTAATTAATGTTTTACACGAACTCCTCATGTGTTTTGTGCGCCATGTCTTCGCGTAAGCATCCCTTACGCGGTCAGTTATGATGAGTAAGGATAAATAAGATAATTGGGTAAAATCTGGCTTAAAAACTAATCCTCAGATTTCTGATTGACCTCATGATAAATCAAATTAGGTCATGTCACTCATATCTTCTAAAGTTCGACGTTCGACTACCTACGTAGCCGGGAGGCGAGTACGATGGACTTGGCGTCGCCAGCTGTAAGGTCCCGGATTCGATTCTTGGTCGGCTTAATTGTAGAAGACGAACTTTTCTATACTCATTACTTGTCTCGGGTCTGGGTGTTGTGGTACCGTCGTTGTTTTTTATTTCTATTACACAAGTGCTTTGGCTACTTACCTACCTTATGATCAGTGATGTTGTCCAATATTTATTTATATAATTAGTAATTTCAACTTTCATTACCTATACGATCAACAAGTTTTCGCCAATCATTGCTTTAAAATATGGCAAAACCATGGTTATAGACGTTACCTACATTATTTAACAACCTTATAAGGTAGAGCTGCGTTGAGGTCTCACTCAACAAAATATTATTTGGCCTAAAGTATAGGTGGTAGTGCAAAAGTTGTGTTGCAGGAATAGCTATATGCACGTTATGTGATAATGTTTTGACTTTTTTTAAGGCGTTAATATGGCTGATGAACGTTATTATGTATAATCAACGATTATTCGACTTACAGACGTACTCTATGATTAACGGGCCTTATTTTGAAATCTTCGCACAGGTTTGTGCCGTTTACTGTCGCAGCTTTATGTAGAATTTTCTCTGCTTTATCTATTTTCCTGTTGTACAAAAACCACTGAGGCGACTCTGGCATCCATCTGGAAAATAAATCTTTGGTAAAGAAGAAGATTTAAGAAATTGGTTGAAATAAGTAGTTTTTGATGGGAACGTGCAGAAAACTATGTCTCTGCCACGCTATCTACATACTGATAGATAGGGGATAACGACTTCTTGCTTTACGTAATGGTTTTATGTACGGGATGGCACCACGGCATTTTCGATAAGTAGGCCACTATGTTATGAGGGGTCACAGTACTTACAATTAGTCAAGTTTGCATTTTTTCAAGTCGTATTTTTTAATTATTACGGTTTACCTATGTCTATATCTCTGACTTTGAAGCAAGTTTTTTACACGTTATTTAATATATTTATAGTTGTAACCTTATGACAATAATAAGTAGGCCGCCAAATAGGGTGGCTATAAAATTGTATGTTTCCAAGTTTGGGAAGGCGTTTGACAGCGGAAGAACACACGTCATGGAAAGTAGCCGAGGTAGAGACGCTATCGCGTTGAGCCGAGACCGCCATCGATTACTTGCTATTTCGCATGCTGTGAAAAAATGCATCCATTCATCAGACGTTTTAAAAGGTACGGTTTCAGAAAAAAAAACATTAATTAAGTAATAATTAGTTTATCAAAATTAACAATGTTATTTAAGCAGTAGTTAGTAGTATAAGGCCCGTCACAGTACGTAACACTGCGAAAAAAGGTACTTAGGATTATTTTTTACTGTAACTTTTATTTCAAGTAGGTTTATTAACTGAATGCTAATACCAAACTCTAAGCGTGCATCTTTAATTTCAAAGAAGGGATTATGCTATCTGTAGTTCCAAACGAAGGAAAAGCATACAGTTATATGAAGACTATTGTATTGTATTCAACAAATGTTTAATGTAAAATCAAATTTTTCTAAGCTGGCTAGTGATAAAATGCAACCTCGGCGTAACTTAAAAATCCTTATGCATCTTGAAAAACAAATAAGAGATATCTGCTTCTCAAAAATAAATCAGAAATTAAAAAGGACGGAGAAGGAGAATGAAGGAAGCATGACATTAAAAGTTGCATAGAACATGAAAATCTTCATAAAGGTTTTATAAATTCAGAATAATTTTAAATAAATAGTATTTTGACAGAGATCTAGCAAAGAGCTATCTAGCCCCTTTTTTTGAAATTCGCGTATTGTTATACACATTTTTATGAGCTTTTCTCTTATAATTAATTATGTATCGGTGTGATCTATCGAAATGTACAACAGTTTGATACCATTCTGATGATGGGGCTAGAAGGTGAATAGTTACTGGTAAAACCTCCGTGTTTGGGCTTAATTGATTATTTTTGACAAACCTCGTTAGTGACTATATCTTCTAGTATTCGGCAATACTAATTAAGTACTAAATATTAAGTAAGAAAAAGACGTTGTATTTGTTTACATCGTTCACAAATACAGGAAAATACAGAGTAAGTATACTTAGTTTAGCCTACTGATTACAAGTCCCATAAAAATGGTGGCTGCTCCAAATAACGACTTCAAGAACACTATCAACTGGAACCAGGCTTCTGAATCGCAGAAAGTTATTATAATTCCGAAAACCAACTGAGCAAACAAATCTATCGCAATTGCAAGGCGTCTTCCAAAACTGAAAAGATATAAAAAAAATATATATTTTTTTAAGGATTTGTCAAAAAATGGAAAGTTCATATTTTTGTAGGTACCTACTACTGTTGAGATTTTTGTAGGTTTCTACTTGCGCATCTCAGGATTACCTATAACAATTATTCTATAACTGTCAGTTTGTATAACGGTGACAGAGACAGAATGATGTATTTCTATTTTACCGGGACACCAATTGCCAAATTTCTAAAATAAAGATAATGTTCTAAAATAAAACTTAACATACCTATCCGCTATTAATCCAAACATCACACATCCGAACATTAAACCCATACGGGATATCATTGTGGCGGATAAAAGTTTCATCTTGTTTTCGCAAAAGACTATCCACTAGTGGAAAAACAGAATTTAGAATAGAATAGCATCATACGTTACGTTACACTACGTAGGTAGTTAGTTGAAAATAACACGTACCGATTTTTTGAGCCAAATCAACCAAAACAATTTAACATGCCATCTGCTGCATTTGCGCTGCGCCGTTGCGTTATTGATGGAAGTAACGGTACATAAGCTGGCATTGAGCACCTCGTATCGTTCTGGTGGGATGCATGTGACCTCTATAGACGGTTTTAAGAGGAACATGTCTTCGTATTGATTAAACATTGAGGGCGTCGCGATCGCTGTCGAGGCCATCACGACCAGGCACTGCCATATTCCTATGTTGCCCAAGACATCAGTAGTTACATCCTCGTAAATGATCCCGATTCTAAAAACAAAATATTTTAATGATTAAATTTTATATTTTCACTATAAAATTGCCAATAGTTTCATTTAGAACATCCTACATCGACATTGCACTAGCAACAAAAAATGTCTTCACACTGATGACTTCAAATATCTTTTGCAAATCGTGGCTGTATTGAATTTAAGCGTTTTTTTATTCCCAGGTCATATTTTGGCATTAATGATAATGAATTCATCTCAATATCATTAACACATTTCTGTAATGGTAAATAATAAAGGCATCGGTAGACAGCATGTTATCGATAAATTAGCATTTGGAACCTTACTTATAAAGCTTGTACACTTAAGGATAACTGCAGAAACAGGTCATTCCTAATTTCAAGAAATATCCTTCAGCAACTACAAGGAAAAATTGCTTTAAATATGGAGGTGAGTCTATTTGTAGTACTCGTAGTTATATGCTATGTCTACCGAAATTTCGCCGTTTTGTTGTAGGAATGTATTGGTACTTACCTACATACATATATAAAAGTAAGTTATGTTATTGTCAACAGTGCAACATTTCCTTGATTCATTTTTTGGCTTTTAATGTATTCATTCCCTTATGATTTCCATCATGAGGCAGGTATTATATAAACTACCTACTTCAAATGCACTTCATTATTTCTCTACTTGTTGTTGCCCTAAGCAAACTACGCCAGTGCCCCCCCCCCCCCATGTCCATAAGTAAACCATTTGTTTTTTGGTGCTATTTCTGTTGTAGGTGAAAGTTTTTGTTGTGAAAGTTTTGAAGACGTGTTGCCCTAAGAAATTGCTAATCCGGCACGAGTATGATCGAAAGAACTAGACTAAACTAGACTTCCCGAATATATTTATACCTAATGTATGATTATTTGAGGGTTCTCTATTTTATTTCCTAACTTTTTTATCCTTAATCTAAAGTGCTATATTTTTTTTGTCCTAATCATCATTTGTCTAAATCATAACTTGCCCGAACTTAATGTCACATAAATATTACAATCAATAATATACGAGAGACAAAACCGTTTTCTATAAAAGTTGTAAGTCCTACATTCAAATTATAAAATGTTTATTTAACTTAATAATAATAAATGCGTAGTGCAAGCTAGCAGCAATTAGTATGCATGCAGGCAATCAACATGCACCATGCATGCATGCAAACATCATACAAACATCATACAAACATCATACAAACATCATGCAAACATCATGCATGCAAGCAATCAGCATGCACCATGCATGCACGCAAGCAGCATGCACCATGCATGCAGGTGTATGCAGGCGAGCAATCAGTATGCTTGCATGCAAACATCATACATGCAAGCAATCAGCATGTACCATGCATGCATGCAAGCAGCATGCACCATGCATGCAGGCAAGCAGCATGCACCATGCATGCAAGCAAGCAGCATGCACCATGCATGCAAGCAAGCATGAAAGCAAGCAGCATGCAAGGCTTCTGTCACGGCTCCGGCGCTCCGAGTCTCCGGCGGTCACACGAGTGCTAATCGTCGCATACGGCTCCTAAGCCCGCGGGCCGCCTCGCCCCTCCGCGCCTACGCGATTTTGAATTACACTTTAGGGGTAGGGCAGACAAGACTGCGTGGAGTCGGGTTTACGGTGATTCGTTTCTGTGACTAAAAACCTAATTTTTAGCTATTGTATTGTATTGTTTTAGGACTAACAATAATATTGTAAATGAACATTCGGAATAAGACACAGTATATATAAAATACAATACTTACTACATGTGACTTTATTTCATGTAAAATTAGTAGATTCAACTATTATAGTAATAAATATAATAAATAATTATGACAGAATAGTTTTAGGACTAAAGATAAATATATAACACAAAATTTCTAATTTTTGAACATTATGGTTACTGAAGTTTATAGCAAACGTGTTATGGATAATGATTTTCGGACAAACAATGTTAGGAGAAGAAATGGAGTACCTTATTTGAGATAGAAATTAGTTATAACATTATGGAATCGATTCCACTGCATTAATATTTGTTGTCTAATATTTATCAAACTATTTATTTATTTATTTAAAAGGGCACACAACAACATAATATATTTAACACTTATTTCTAAGTCACTAAGTGAGCACAACATTCCCAATTTACAAAGTTGCGGTCTTATGAATAAAACCAAACCAGCAGACAATTTCAAAGGGAGAACAATATTTTCTTAAGTAGAACACAAGTACTCATGTATTTTTTTTTAAATTTAGCGTGACTGTCATTGAATATATCCAGGTCTGGCATCTTACTCTGGAGTACATTAAAGTCAAACTTGGCGTAAGTACCCAAGTATAAGTATAATAATACGCCTTAAATGCTCGTTGGTTTTGGCGCCGCAAATATCAGACTCTTCTGCTCAAATACAACATATTTTATTACGAGACGAACATCAAAAACAAAAAAAAACAATTCTCCATACAAATTGATACCGTATGGGAATGTTTTTTTGCGATTTCAATGTTGGCACCGTAGAAAAAGTTGTTAAGCAGGAGAATGAGACGTTTGCGATTCAGAAACCAACAAAAATTGACCATGTGTAAATTATTGCAATATTAATATTGGACAACATCGCATACATTACTCTAATCCTAAGGTAAGTAGCTAAAGCCCTTGTTATAATTCTGTAGAAAAAGAATCAACGACGGTACCACAACACCCAAACCCAAGTAAATGAAAATTTCGTTTTCAACATCGACCCGACCTGGAATCAAACCTGGGACCTCAAAGATGGCGACGCTAAGTCCGGCGTGCTCCCCTTTCGGCTATTGAGGTCGACTACAATGGTGGTGGGGTATTTGGGATTTCTCTCCTTTTATTTTATTCTTATAATACACATGTACATAGCAATCTAAAATTACTTAATAATTAAAATAATAACAACGCTTGTATTGTGTAACAGGGAAACTACTGGGTAGAGAAATCCCGTTCCATCCAACCTTATTTTATTTTACTTTCACTTACCCATAAACCTCAAATGCCTAACTATAAATATGAGTAAATTTTGTTTATCATAAAAGTACTGCGTCACTTACATCAACATTGGGTGCCTAGCTATTCCCTGTCTCTATGTAACTATCTTAGTGTTGTGTGGGGAAGGCTGTAAAGAATACACTTCCCCACCGCCAACAGGAGGCGTGTAGTAAGAGGCAACTAATTCCTGTAGCACGAGACGGGCAGCAGCGTCTGCGTGCGAAATCTTATAAAAAACTGTGCTCGCCAACCCGCCTGCCAAGCGTGGCAAGTATTGGCAATCCCCCCCTCAATGAAAATCATTGGGGGAGGCCTGTGTTTAGCAGTGGACGTCCCATGGCTGAAATGATAATGATGATGATGATGAAGTAACTATATATATATAAAGTAAAGTAAGGGGTTAAAGTATGAATTTGCCGATTTGTAGATACTATAAAATTTGTAACATTTATTTAATAAAAATACTTAAGCTCATTATCTAAACATTGTTTTCATCTAGTCTGAAGTTTATTTATGCATTTGCGATAGAACTCTAGGGATCTAGGATATACAGGATTCGCAAGCTGTTTAAGCATTTTGTACTGCCTCTTGGAAAGAAAAAAAATTATCGCACAGTGGCGTGTACGCAGGATGACGTATGGTTTCTAACTGCGGCTCCTGTAGAGTTACGACGGTTTCTCGTGCAATGTGAGCTCTCGCGTTATTATTGAGCAATAATGGTGAAGATCGATTTACAAGTCGGGGCTGTTTCAATACTAGTTTCGCCATAAGTGTTCGAAGTTCGGCACAGTAAACATATGCTGTTATTGCTTTATCAGACCTGAGAAAGCTATAGTGAATAACACTTCCAAACAGTTACTAAGTACTACCTTTTTATTGGTAAGCTTTGCCTTAGGGCACTGTTGTGGCGTTTGACCTGAGGCCCAATTTCCGTAATTTGACAATAGGCGCAATCCGCCGGTGTCGATCCGCTCCCAGTAACATTACGATCACAAACGGTATTCTCGTAAACCCAAAAAATGCAATTATAGTTCGTATTGCGACTGAAAATGGAAGAAACCAAAGTTAGTTTTTTTTGCTTCATTTTCAGTCGTATTGGGATAGTTTTAATAATTTTACGTCAAATTAAAAGTTTAGGAGATTACCGTTTGTGATCGTAATGTTACTGGGAGCGGATCGATACCGGATTGCGGCTACTGTCAAATTATGTGAATTGGGCCTCAGGGGTCAGCCATTCCATTTTTCGCTTTCGGTTATCGTAAAGAATCTACTTTTCGTCACATGTCACAATTTGATCCAATAAGGAATATTGGATTTCTGTTCCGATTCAACAAGGCAACGCAAGTTTCAACTCTCGTTTCTGCCTGCAGATCATTCAAATCAAGAGGCACCCAATTTTTATTTTATTGATTTGAAGCAAATGAGTCAATATTGTAGGTAAAGTAACGTTAAACCATGCCGCTAATGTCGGATCTGCTTCTTCCATCTCCTTCAATTCAGCGTTATTTACCTGTGCGGGTGAACTTCCACGTGGTTCGTTCTTCAAGTCTAAGTTTCCATTACGAAAGCGTTTAAACCAAGAACGCACGGTTCGTTCATTAGCAGTCTCCTCTCCAAACATAATAAGTAAGTAATCTATGTCTCCAAACGCAACATTGTTAATGCGAGCCATTTCTGCCGCGTTAGTTACGCGTCGAAACTCATAGTCAAACAAAGACACAAAGATTACTCGGATATAAAAAAACAATTGAACGAACCTCATAGATAGGCATCATGTGAAAAAAAATTAACTTGAAAATCTCACACCATGAAGGTTTTATTCCAAGTATATATTATTATAAAACGGCAATTTCATACTTATATACCTATTTCTAGCGGTAAAAAATCGGAAAAGATTCTTATAATATCCCAATAAACAAACATTAAATCCTTAAATCAATGACTGTCATTATTATTAAAATAAATGGTTTAGTGGCCATGTGTCATATGATCGACTTGTTTGCGGTTGCCGTATCAGTTTGTTCATTGAATAATATGTGTACGTAAATTATTAATCCTTTGTTTAACCTGTCTTATTTATTTTGAAGCTGAAATGTTTTATTTGATTTCATGTGATGCATTTTAGGTCAATGGAAACCATAGCTATAAATTACTCAAGTAAAATTTTTAAGTCGATGAAACTTAAATAACACAAAAGTTAAACCCTTAAACAGTTATTCTCAAAATGTGACAAGTAGGTATTAATTGTAACAACTCTACACAAAAAACAAGACAATATAAATTTTTTTGTAGTTTCCGTTAATACTTAATTGTGATAAAAATTCTGAAATAAGCTGGTTATTACCCGGTTTTTTAATAACGAATTCTACAAGTTATAAAAAAACTTACACTAAAATTATTTTTATCAGCTTTATATTAGCTTGCAATGTTCGTATGTAACAAGTTTTAGAAAATTAGCAACTTCAATTTGACCAACTTCCCCGTTTAATTGAGCTGATATTTGGCACACGTATGTGAAGTCAGTGACAATGCAATATTTTGGCACTATCGAGCTGACCTAATGATGGAGCCGCAAGGTGGCCACAGCAACTCAATACTCAAAACAATGCAATAACATCGAGTTTGGGCTTGTTTGATTTGTCATAAAGAATATTTTGATCGAAGACGGTATCAGGGTCTGATGATGGAGTCAGAAGATGGCTATAGGAACTCTCTAACAAAACAAAGCAACCACATCGAGTTTGGGGCTCGATGGATTTTTCGAGACAAGTGATCTATTAGTACTTTATATCCAAGGTCTGCTGATGAAGCTAGAAGGTGGCCACAGGAACTCTGTAATTAGGTTAAGCAATCCCATTAAGTTTGGGCTCGTTTGGTATGTCTTGACAAGTACTCGAACAGTAGATGATGTCCAGGCTATGATGATAAAGCGAAAGGAACTCTGTTATACAACAACGTGCTTAACCCCATCGAGTGTGGGCTTGTTTGATTTGTCCTGACAAGTTCTCTATTAGTAGATGATATCCAGGGTATGATGATGAAGCCAGAAGGTGGCCAAAAGAACTCTAATAAAACAACGTAACCCCATTGAGTTTGGGCTTGTTTGATTTGTCTTGACAAGTACTCTTTTAGTAGATGATGTCCAGGGTATGATAATGAAACCAATAGGTGGCCAAAGAAACTCTATAATAAAACAACGTAACCGCCTCCAGTTTAGGCTCCTTTGATTTTCTTGACAAGAACTCTATTAGTACTTAAATGATGTCTAGGGTATGATGATAGAGCCAGAAAGTGGCCAATGGAACTCTGTAATAAAACAATGTAACCCCATAGAGTTTGGGCTCGTTTAATTTGTCTTGATAAGTACTCTATTAGTAGATGATGTCCAGGGATTATACGCCAAAGAAAAAGAAGAAAAGATTGCTAAATAAACTTCTGTAATATGAAAACCGGTACGACTGTTAAATTTCGTGCGCGTTTGATTTGTCTTGACGATTTGTCTTGACCTTTAATTATAGATATGTGTCTGATGATGGAGCCAAAAGGTTGTCATATTAAGTATGACGAAACGACGAGACCCCATCGAGTGTGGGCTCGTTTGTTATGTCGTGAAAAGTACTCTACATCATGTAATAAAGTATGTAAAGGACATGATGTCCAGGTTCTGACAAAGCCGGAAGGTGGATACAGGAACTATATTTTAAACAAGGCACACTCAATGAGTTGAGGCTCGTTAGTTCTCTATTTGTAAACAATGTCTAGGGTCAGATAATGAAACACGGTGGTCACAAAAACTCTGTGATAAAACAACGCAAACTTATCGATTTTAGGTTCATTTAATTTATCCTAAAAACTAATCTGATAGTATAACTATGACATCACTAGACTTATTCTGGCCATAAATACAGTTACAATTAAAAATAAACAAAATATTACATTTGAATTTAGAATCTGTCATTTTTTACTGACTTCAAAAAAAGGAGGAGGTTCTCAATTCGGTTGTATGTTTTTTTTTAAATGTTTGTTATAACTCCGCCATTAATGAACAATCGGTTCATTAATGGCAAAGGTCACAGAATGTTTTTGTTTACGGATGATTTTTACAATTGAGCAACATTTTAACAATCAAAATGACCGTATTTATGCTCAAAGCCATAAGGAAGCTTCCGAATTAGTCGACAGAGTGCAACGTCTATCACTATCCGACTTCAGTGATGGTTTGGTGGGGTATTAGCTATGAAGGAGTGACTGAGTCATACTTTTGTGAAAAAGGTATCATAACATCGGCACAAGTGTATCAAGATACCATTCTTGAGAAGGTAGTGAAGCCAACCAAGGAAAAGGTGGTGAACAACACCATGTTCAATAACCAAGAATGGTCGTTCCAGCAAGACTCGGCGCCGGGTCATAAAGCTACGCAGTCTTGGTTGGAAACGAACGTTTCGGACTTCATCCGAGCTGAAGACTGGTCGTCGTCTAGTCCCGATCTTAATCCGCTGGATTATGATTTATGGTCAGTTTTAGAGAGTACGGCTTGCTCTAAACGCCATGATAATTTGGAGTCCCTAAAACAATCCGTAGGTACGATTGGCAGGGAATAATTTTCCCATGACAAGAGTGCGTGCTTCTATTGTTAACTGGCCTCAACGTTTAAAGGACTCTATTGCAGCCAATAGAGACCACTTCGAATAAGCTTTTTATATTTTAAATTTATATTTATGTATTAAACTAACACACTGTAAACGTTATAAATGTTATTTGCAATAGATTTTTTTTCTTTTATTTAGTATTTATGGCAAGACTAGGTATGGTTCTGACGACGAATCCAAAAGATAGCCACTGGTAACTGCAAAGGGGTTAGTTTGATCTCGTTTGATTGGTTGTCTTAAGTATTATATTACACATGATGAAGGGTTCTAAAGATAAAGGATGGAGCCGAAAGATTGCCACTGAAACTGCCAAATGGAAAGTGCTAAGATAGTCGAGTTTGAGTTTGAACATTAAAGATATTGATAAAAAACTGTAACTAAAAAGTTATAAATAAATTAAAAGTAAAAAAATATACTTCTATATTGTCTCGGGTCTGGGTGTTGTGGTACCGTCGTTGTTTCTGATTTCTGTAACACAAGTGCTTCAGCTACTTATCGTAGGATCAGAGCAATGTATGTGATGTTGTCCAATATATATATATTTAAAGACAAGCTTTTATTGAGTAAAAAGTAAACGGAACTAAAAGGAATAAAATAAATTTAAGTGACATTTGTCATAAACGTAGATAGGTAAGTTCTATACGTCTTTTTAAATTGAAAAATATACATAAACTTTAAAAGCTTGAGGCACTGATCAGTGCTTTCCGTTATACAGGTTTCCTATACGATGTCAGTGCACCTACACTTCCCAAAATATAACTTAGCCCTACCACCGCTTTGGGACTACTTAATGGCTGGTGAAGAGAGAAACGGCGCAACAAACTCAGGCACCTTTGTCAGCCTTTTTTACATGAAATACAGTTATAAAACATGTAGTAAGTGCGAGCTAAGCAGGTTAAGTCCATGCACTCTTGTCGTTTAAATAATCGTATAAATAATATGCATAAGCCGCATAATTGAGCATTCCTTACAAGGCAATTATTGCAGCCAGGAGTCTAATGTAATTCCCAAAAATGTTGTAGAATCGACTGCATCTATATGATCATATGATATTTGTACGGTCGCAAGCAAAGGGTAAAAATTGGCGATCATGTAAGTAGGGATGCTGATATTACCTACGGAATTCCTCAAGGAAGCGTATTGGGCCCCACTTTATTCCTTGTTTACATAAATGAGCTAACAAATATTGCTGTTGATGGGGGACAAGTATTTTCTTTTGCGGATGATACTGCCATTGTTTTTAGTGCATCAAATTGGAACTCCGTATTTAAGCTAGCAGAGGTAGGACTTGTTAAAATTGTAAATTGGCTTAAATTTAACCTGTTAACGTTGAACACGGCAAAAACAAATTATATTTGTTTTTCTTCTACCAGTAAAACACAACCTGTTACTATAAATGCACTTAAAATACATGAATGTGATGTTATAGATATACAAAACTGTAATTGCCCACAAATTGAAAAAGTCTCTGCAGCTAAATACCTCGGAATTGTAATAGATCAACGTCTGTCATGGCATTGTCAAATTGAATTTGTTAACTCAAGAATCAGAAAACTAATCTGGATTTTTAAAAGTCTGAGACATATCACCACAAAAAAATTAATTAATCTAATTTACGTTGCACTGGTCCAATCCGTTGTGGGTTATTGCATAGCGGTCTGGGGCAGTGCAATAAAAACAAAATTTATAGAAGTTGAAAGAGGTCAACGATGTCTTCTTAAAGTAATGTACTTCAAGCCATTTAGGTTCCCAACTGAAGAGCTTTATAAATTTAGTGAACTTTTATCAATAAGAAAACTATATATCCTACAGATTATCTTAAAATTACACAAATCGTTACAATATAATCCTAAAATTACATGTAAAAGGAGAAACACCAGAGTAGTGGAAATATATCCTACAAAAACGAAATCAGCCCAAAAGCAGTTTAAATCGCAATCAGCCCACTTATACAACTTAATAAATAAAGATATTGGAATTTATCAACTAAAAACTAAAGACTGTAAAAAAGCGGTACTAAATTGGTTAAGGTCACATAATTATAAAGAAATAGAAGAATTACTAAAATAGTTTATAATCATTATAATTCAACCTGTCTAAATAATATCTATAAACTAAAACCAAATTGCACTCTACTTGATTATTAAAAGGTAAATCGGGAAATCATAAACATAATAATAATATGTATACATATAAATAATTATTATATTATATCTATTAACATACATTATATTACTATATATTATACTATATTAATATTTCTATTAAATAGCCGTACTTTCAGTGATAGAATGATGGATAGATAGATAGATACTCTTTGTTGCACACCATACAAGTAAATAATAATAAGATACAGCCATACCAATAAAAATAATAATTATAAGATTATTTCGTTGCAAACGTGTAATAATATTGTTATGAAGGAGCGGGGCTACCTGTCACAAGTGTTATTCTTAATACTTACTAGGTAGTCTCAACCACAACCATTGTTTAGTATTAAGCTGTAAACGAAATAAAAATCTTTATCTTATCTTATCTTATCTTTATCTGACATATTAATATGTGTAGGTATTGACCTGACCTGCCTCACATTGGGCATAGTGAACTTAATGCATTTTTTTTTGCATTTAGTAACAGGTTGTTGATTGTTCGCTGTAAACCAGTTTACTACTTGAGAGACAGCATTATTTATATCGTCAAAGGTTGTGTTACTTACTTAAGGTTACCTCCGTCAGTTTTAAGAATCAATGATGTATCAACTGCAAACAATAGTATCTCACAAAGGTCTTTAGTAAAGTAAAGAAGGTCATTTATATAGGTTAAAAATAGTAGAGGTCCCATTATAGAGCCTTGGGGCATTCCCATGCTTATTGGAGCTCCAAAAAAGTCAGTTCCATTGACATTGGCTTTTTGTATTCTATCTGTGAGGTATGACTTTAACAATTTTCCTGAATCATTTGACACACCATAATGATAGATAGATACTCTTTATTGCACACCATACAAGTAAAATACACATGATTTTTACAGAAAGATGTACAATTTAGGCGGTCTTATCGCTAATAGCGATCTCTTTCAGACAACCTTTAAGTAGAGGACAACCATTAAATAAAAGGGAAGGTGTTGCAGAGTTCTTAAAATTCTTACCTGATACAAATAGGATCGCATAAATTTATGGCATAGACGTAATCAGACGTATACATATAGTAATAAATAAATAAAATTAAAATTAAATAAATACATAACAATAATTATACCTACATACAATAAACATACTTAATACTACTTGATATATGCGGGGAGATGTCTAATAATAATGATAATGCCTTGGTTGGCATGGCAACGTTGTGGTCTATGTTGAAGAACTCTTTATTAACCAGTGTTTTTTCGCCCTCGCGTAGCTCTCCGGGTTCGGTAGTGTTACCGGTAAAAAAGACTAATTAATTGAAAACCTTCTTAATTATATTTGAAATTTGTAATAACAAAACAGATAGTTTAGACAAAGGCAGACTGATAGCGGCGATGTTCTAGATTCTAAATTTAAAGTTTTATCTTAGCTATTCAAGCTTTGCCTTGTTTTGCATCATTTCCTCTCATTTGAATCCACAGTCCCTAGCTGTTTTTAGTGGATAAACCCTAAAGTACTATACTATACTATACATATAAAAACATTAAACATTGGATATTTATTTAATGTTTTTATAGTAGATGCCCATGAATAAAAACTATAAATAATATTGAGTAAGACTGCAACAAAGTGTGAATAAAGAGTTAACTATCAAGAAAGGGATAGCTAAGCCGAAAAGCGGTCATACGCGCCTTTCGATTCTAAACTACAAAACCGATGACCTTTGAATATTTACGGAACTGTTTTTAAAGTACGGGTACACAAAAAAATATTAAATGAAATCTATATATATATAATCTACATATAAATAAAAAGTATCATAAGTAAGTAGTATAAACTCAAATCATGCCAAGTTTAATTGGAAATTTTTCAGTAGTTTCGGTGTAATGCGTGGTCAAGATACAGACGGACATAAAGGAAAAACAATTTCAGTTTGATTTGTCTCCAGTCTCGATTATTTTCAAAATACCCATATTCTATGTACAGAATTTGCCCTTTTATACCTGTTATTTATTATGTAAAATTTTAGTTTATATATTTAAAAAAACACATTATCATTCAACCTATCGCTTTAGCTAAGTACTGTGTTTTTATATCAATTTGTTTGCGTCGTATTCTACAGATTGCTTCACTTTTAAAAACCTTTTGCCATTTCTTAGTACAATACCGGCACAAAAACACATAATGCACAGAGTTCGGATATATTTTACCACTTCGTTGCTTAATTATCTTTTAATATGCAACAAAGTGCCTATCTAAGCCGGTAATAAATATAATAGTCAAACCTTATCTTGTGTAAAATAAAAAAGACCGAAAGTGTACTTAATTTGCATTTAATAAAAAAGACCGAAAGTGTAGTTTCCCGTTTTTCAATTAAAAAGTATGGCACGTGACTAAAGCAGTAGAGAAACGCGCAAGTGGTAAGACGACTTGCGCTGTCGCTGGTGCGACTTGCGCGGGCACCGCGGCTCGCGGGTAGACAGGTATGGCCAATGAAGATAAGAGGTTACAAGTTTTTTTTTGCGCGATTGCGGTAACCGACCGCGGTGTCGGCGCCACGAACGCGAGCGCCGAGCGCCAGTCATTCGCTATCCATTCGCTCCTCCGCCGTCAGACCGGCACGCTGCCGCTGACTGTCCCAAACGCGGCCGCGCGTTATCAAACTCCATAACATCAATGGTGCTTGTGAACTTTACAGAAATTCGGAAACAGGCACAACCCGACGCAAAGCACCCGCCTAATCATGGACAAGGACCGAGCGCTAGAGGATATGATGGGAAAACTCGGTAAGTCCCAAACATATGGAGCTTCGAATTTACTTTTCTTCGATTTGTAATGCGAAGCTTGTGCCTGTCGCGTGAGACAGTCTTGAGGCATTTAATTATGAAAGGAATTGTTTGGTAGGTAACAATGTCGTTGTTCCTTAATTCAAGTTCATACCTTACACTTTCATTTCAGTCAGTAACATCGGTAATTTTAGTTATCAAGTATGCAAGTTCATAAGTAATTATACTTTATTATGACTATCAATTATTTTAAGTCTTATGTGAAAGTTAACAAACTTTTTCCTTTGAGAAGACACCCAAGCCAGACCCTAAAGCAAGTGGTTTGTTAACTTTTAAGGAGGACAAGCTGCATTTATTTTTTACTTGTCCCGAATAATCAAATCTTTTCTTGTACTCTTATTCAAATACGAAACCGTCATAACCAAAAAAAACTAGAGAGCGCAACACGTGATAACAGTCTTCAAAACGCTCTTGTCAAGAAAGTTATTATTTTGTTTGAACAATCGTTTTTTTTTTCTTTGTCTTCATGAAACACCCTTAACACAATTTAATTGAGTACTAATTAGTATAATTGTACTGAGTAATTAATGTACCCACTTATAGCCTGTTGACTATAAGTTAATCAAAAATCATTACATAATAAAATGCTTATCACCCTTGTGTAAGGTTTCACTCAAGGGTTTTCACAAAACAGTTACGTGCCCTTCTCTATAAATTGTTTCCAAGTGAACAAAATTACGACACAAAAATATGTAGGGTTGGGTTTATTGAACCTTCGCTATTCTTTTCTCATCGTTCATATTTACATTAAACTCGAATCAACCTTTATTGTAACTACACTGGTAGTGTTAGTTTTTTTCCTTACAGTCTCTCTCAATTTTTTTCTCTTTCTCTCTACCTAACTTTTTAACAAAGTTACAACTTTCAGGACTACTTAAAATTCGGTTTTGGTATTAATAATACCACGTAATAGCATCACAGATGATGTTATAAGAGAGGGAGTGGACGCGTGTGTTGATGAACTGATGTCTTCCCAATCTATATCTACATTTATCCTTGTAACTGAAACGAAGATTAGATGTATTAACAGTTGATAACGTATACGTATACGTAACGTATTTACCTATTATAGGCATTTAACTAAATGACGCTGTAAATCATTGTTTATTTATTAATAGTTACGTAGAGTTATCTAATGACTTTAGGCCTTATCTTGCGGAGACAATGCTACTGATCGCCACGAAGAATGTGTTTGTACGTATGCACACACGGTTATAAGTCAAGCTATTTATATCTATGTTAAGCTGAATTTATTGTACAAGCAGACCCTTTAGTAATACTTAGTTATAGAATGAAAATAAAGCTATAGATTGACTTGTATTCGTAGGTACTTGTCAGTGTTATTTAAATTTTTTTATTTTAAGTTCACAGTTCAGATTAACCTTATTAACGAAATTCCTACTATGTACATAAAAACATTAAAAGCAAGTCCGTTATACATTTATATTAATAGATAAACATAGGGTAATATATTTCTGCGACATAAAATTTTCTAAGGTACCTACTTACGTAAGAGACAAAAGCAATGGCTAGTCTGTTATCGCTGCAGAAACCCACAACTGGGCAAAGACCTTTCTTCCCTTTCGGAATTCAGCTTCATGATTCCGTTTCACAATGTAAGTAGGTGTCTAGTTCATTTTTCTTCTTGTCTTTGTATTATATTTTCTTCTTCATGCAACTTAAAACGGTTTCTGCAGTTTTTTTTAATACATTTTTTAACATTACAACACAAAAAGTTACTGCAATTATGAAAAACTCACGTTTATCGTTTGGCAAGAGCACTCAATTCTGTGTGTCAAAAGAAGTTCACATGACAAAGATGATGATTGATTCATCCAAATATGTACCATCTTTGAAGAAGAATTAATTCAAAATATTGTTTGTTTTCTAATTTCTGTTTGTTTGGTCTCAATATTACAATTTTCATAGTATGTGCTTATGTAGAGTCTTCTAAATGCGTACCATTTATCCTCATTACATACATTTTATTATTTTACCTTATCCCACTAATAAATGATTGTATGTTAAAAAGTATTAAACTCTATTGTTAAGTTAAGTTAATCACATGTACAGACAACGGCAGGTCAACCTACCCGAAAAGTTAAAGGTCATTGAATTGATTTTCAACTTTATGTCCAACATGTAGAGATCAATATCAATTGAAAAAATTTGACGTTTTGTGGCAGGTTGACGTGCTGTTGTCTGTACATATATTTCGAGCTGAGCCTGCAGCGTTTAATATTACGCAATTTGTCGTGACAAAAGTAAACTTCTCACAATCCCGATATACCTAGGTAATCGTTGCGTGAACGATAACTCGTATCGTATCGCTTCATATTTCTACGCTATTGGAAATTATAGATAACACGTTTTCTAAATAATAAATATATGAGCATAGAGTTAATAAATTATAGAAAGACACTTATTATTGCACAAGTTACAGTTGATGTTTTGCAGAAAGATGCACAGTTTAATTATTATTATAAATAAAGACACAAGAAGGTGCGAGTTTAAAAAAAAAACTTACTAAACTCTAAAAAAACGACAAACATTATATCATAAAATCATAATACGCATGTCACAGTCAAAATAGCAAAAAATAACGTTTATGAACAGTGCAATTGATTGAGTACATATTCACTGCAAATAAACATCAATTTATTTCCTAGTTGTTCCTAGATACGATAAGATAACTTTATTTACGAAAAATCATGGTATTTAATAAGGAGATGTTTTAATTTAAAGTGCACATGTCTAATCACATGCTTAGCATGCAGATGTTACAATTTTATACCTACATAAATGTTATGAGAAGATAATTATAATAACTAACTAAATAATCGATAAATTAAATTGGATGAAAATTTTCATATTTGTAATGTCATAAAAATAGTGTGTAGTTAAAAAGTATTTAAATAATATGTCAATAAATCTAATTAAAACTTACGGTCTATAAAATCTTTTATGCCTGAAGCCATTTATTTTATGTTCAATAAGCATAATAAAATAATTTTGCTTTAAACTGGTTGATAATTTGGTTTTTAATGTCATTCGGCACTTTGTTATAGACCCGTATGCACATGATTCCACATGACACCTATTCCTATATTGAGCAAAATTCGGAACAACATTCGCACAGGTCTACCAGTCTCTTTTCAGTCTAGCGTTTTCACCGCCTGCTTTCAAAAAGAAATTGATATTTCTTTTCACAAAACAGCTAATTTCAAATATACTTACAGGATGTCCCAAAACTCGACGTCAACCCGGAACGGGGTGAAAAGGCAAGTCATGCTGGTTGTCAGAAAAATGTAAAAAAAAACTTAGTTGCATGTTTTCAAAATATAGGCATTAAAAGAAAATCAAAAAATTTCATACCTTCTGACAGTCTTTTTACTCCTGTTGCCACAAATCTCTACCTTTTCCAACTTTTTTTTATTGTTGTGTAACCCTAAATAATGCTTCTTTAAACTGTTAACAAAATTTCTAAACCAGCTGCTCTAGCTTGCATAACAAATAGGACTTATTTTATAGAAAAAAAATCATAAAAAATCGCCTAGTTTTAACTTAGTGTTGAAAAAAAAAATCCTACACGAGTTTGGGAAGTAGCGCCAAAAGTTGGCGCATTTAGTAAGGATTCCAAAATGGTATGACACTCGATAAATTGTAGCTGCAATCATGGACTTTTTTTTTCGTAAAAACCCAGTTAACAAAAAAAATTTTTTTTTTTAGTCATGTCTAGAATTTTGATCATGACTAGGTAAAATCAAACATGGATTTTTTAATTCCCATTTAAAGCTGTTTTTAGCGCCTTCATGACATGGGTAATATATTTGCTGTCGGAGTTTATTGCCTACGTAAGCAGCTACGTATTGGCCTTGGAAGGTCAGCCCCTGCGGAAGACATCGACTTATTACATCACTTTCTACACAGTCGCAGACCAATCCGTAGGCGAATATGTAGGTAATGCTTGAAATAAAATATATTGATGATTTAAATTCTAATATGATTTAGAAAAATAAAACTATTTACACGCGACATAAAATATTTTCTTGAAATATTTAAATGATTAAATAAAGTCAAAAATTAAATACTACCAAGAACTTTGACTTTTTCCTGCTTTTCTCGATTATGAGCAGATAGGTGCTGTGTGAAGAGTATCTAACGTAGACGAAATCATAAAACACAAGTGGAATATTAAGCTGACAAACGTGAAACGAGCCAGGGTCGTAAAATATTCTAGGTTAATATATTCTAACTAGCGGTGCCCCAGCTAAATGCACCTTATTACGCATTCAATGCATTCTATTCCGTGCTAATAAGACACCTTAGTAACATACTATTCGTCTGTATTTATATTCCAATGATTATTAACAGATTTTAAACAGAATGTTAAGCATGAAAGACTACAATACCAAACATAAATGTTACTTTCTTATTACAATTTTTTTTAAAGTAACGTCACTATTTTTATTTTTAGTTATTCTGTTACCTTATGTCTACTTGATGTAAAGCATTTATTTCAATGAATTTTGGTTTAACTACTACACTTTTACGCTGTCTTACCATAAGTATACTAGACTGTCTTAGTAATCTGTACCTAAGTAGCGATCACTTTGCAATTGCTATTGCATATTAGGTCGATGACATTTTAATTTTAAGAGAAAAATAAGATGACGAGAAAAACTAGAGAGTAACCAACGATTGTACAATTTTAAAAAATGTCGATGTAATGATAATGAATACTAGAAATAAAAAAGGGTCTAAGTGCCAAAACGTTTTATTCGTTTTTATTACTTTAACATGTAGTATGTTCCCTCGCCAATAACCTAAAATAGGGACTAAACGACTAGCGTTTTTACTTGCTTGGTACTTATATCTAGCTCTAAGGAACGTAAATAAGACGCGGGGCGCGTATTTCTTTAAAAGGGTCTATGTCCGTTCACGCGTGATCTCAGTGTTATGAAAATGGTGGACCTTACACCTATTGTTGTTACCGGCGCGGGAAGAAAAAGACGAAAAAATTGAGAAACAAGTGTGTAAGGAGTCCAAAAAGCATTAAAGGAGGCCGGTATACAATGACAGTAGACGCTTAATGATATTTATTTATGCATACTCATTGCCTAAATTTAATTGTAATAGCAAACTTACTGAGGAGAAGAAAAAATATCTTTTACCAATGATACCCTATCTCAGAAATGAAGATCACCGAAAATGCTATGAAAATATTTTAACTAACAAATAATTTACATGTTTTAAGAATGTTTCAATGGTTGTGGTATTGTCTCTACTTTAGTTCGTTTTATTTTTAGTTTTTTGGTTAATAATTTAAAAAATTGATTGTTTACTTTTAAATGTTATTTATTTTATTTAATTTACAGCGTTAGTGTTTTTATAGATAACATACCAAAGTGCCTATACCCAAAGAGACTTGGAACTAAGACTGTAATTATGGATGTAGTGCAAGGCACATAGAGCTTTATTTAAGTTACTTAGAATAGGACTTCAGGTTTTCTTCAGACTGATTAGAAAATGTAAGTTTATTGTTACTAATTAATAAGTTGAGATACTTATTTCTAGTTAAATAAAAGCATTTCATTTTAATAATAACCACGTGAAGTTTAAAAAGCAAGAAATATGTTGATAAAATGATTTATTATTTAAAAACACAAATTCCTCCACTTTTTAGTTTTGGTACTTAGAGCCTTTTTTATTTCTGGTATTTACATGTTTATGAATCGTCTATTAAAGTAGCCTTCTTTCCATCTATGGATTCCATCTTCTTTTCATCTTTAATAGACGATTATATTGTTACCAAACTTACAAAAGTCTGTGTCTGTGTCTGTGATGCAGACTAAATCATTGTCAATGGAAAGAAAGCAATAGTCATACTCATAGATAGAAGGGTCAACATCTATCATGACTATTCCTTAAGTAAGTCTGTTTAACTGCATCAGAGTAGGTAAAAGGTAGGAGTTAACCGATTTAGTTACTAGTCCTGTCGAATATAAACTAGCTAGACTATTTTTGATTCACCAGACAAAACAAAGAAACACTTGACCTAAATAAATAGACGGAACTCACGCGTTTGCAGTGCTTTCGTGACTTTTACATAAAGTTCTGTTTCATTTTATTTAATCAAGACGCAAATCTAGTGATACAATAAAAATTTACAATAATTATCATACACTAAAAATATGGACTAAACTTAATCATCATATATGCATCTTCTTCTTCTTTATCTATACGGTCAATCCTGGTTGCGTCCAAAGCCATTGCTTTGGAGCCCAGGGTCCGCTTTCCTTGATTTACTCCTGCACTTCGCAGGGTCTTGAGCGTCTCTTGTTGTGAGATCATTGGCACGCATGTCAGCCCCTACGAGTGCAAGCCAACATTTCTTAGGTCTACCCCTTTTGCCAGGACCTGATGGTGGCGGCATAGCCAGACATTTGTTTCCTACGTAGCTTGCCGGTTTCCGCAAAACATGGCCGTACCAGCGTAGGCGACACTCCTGCAGTTTGTCTGCAATATCACAGACACGAAGGCTACCGCCGATGCGCGAGTTCCTCACGCGGTCCTTCCGCGTGACTCCGCACATCCACCGCAGCATATTCATCAACTAGCGGCCACGCTTTGCTGCCATACTCGTATAAAAGGACAGGCCTAATGATGGACTTATAGATCTGTTCTTTCAGCTTAACCGGCATTCTGGGGTCACAAATGACACCAGTCACCTCTCGCCATTTGGCCCACGTAGCAGCAATGCATGCAATGACGTCGCAATCGATGTCTCCCGACGCGTGAAGTACAGATCCAAGGCATTTAAACTGGTCCGTGCGCTCGACCTTATCTGCGCCTATGCGGACGGACGTTGGATCTGTAGAGTTACAGGCCAGGTACAAAGTCTTCGCCACATTGAGTTTCAGATCACCGCTCTCAAGCGACTGCTTCCACTCGTTCACCCGTCTCACCAGCCTGCCCCTCTCCGCGTCTACCAGTGCGATATCGTCAGCATACATCAGCAGTCATGGTGGCTGCTTATGTGACTCTCTGATGCTGTCTGACACAACGTCTAATATCATACTGAACAAAAACTGACTGAGGACGGAACCCTGGTGTACTCCGACGGTGATGGGGAAGGGTTTGGTGTCGCAAACAGCGCCAGCGGTCCGAACCATAGAATTGGAGCTGCAGTACATGTCGCGAATAATGTCAATTTATGCCTCGGGGACCCCTTTGGATCTCAGTGCCCACCAGATCACCATTCGAGGGACACAGTCGAAAGCCTTCTGCAGATCAAGAAAGAGCAAGTGCAGAGGTGTGTTCTTCGTCCTGTATCTCCATGACTGTCCTTAGGGCGAAAACAGGGTCCATAGTCCCGTTGCCAAGACGAAACCCATGTTGACACTCCGAGACATCACACTCCTGTCGGATCTGGGAGTCCACAATCCGCTCAAGGAGCTTCATGTTGTGGGACCTTTATACCATGGTAGTTGCCGCACTCTTGCACTGATCCCTTGCCTTTGAAGACAGGAGTAATAATACTTATTCTCCATTGGCTCGGAATTAGCCCGGTTAAGAGTATGCGGTTGTAAAGGTAGGTTAAGATGTCCACCCCATGAGGGCCCATTGCCTTCCAGGCTTCGATTGAGACTCCATCGGCTTCGACAGCTTTACGATTCTCCATGCAGCGAAGAGCGAACTGGACTTCTTCAGGCGTTACCGGTGGTACCAGTCCCTGATTCGGAGAGAGGTCCGGTGGCTGCACCTCTTTGTGTTGCTTATTCAGCAGCTCATGGAAATAAGAGCGCCATCTCTCCTTCGCCGCGAGGTCCTCGCATAACAGGTGGCCCCCAGGGTCTTTAACACAGTGACACTGGGAAATATCCTCACTCAATCATCCTATATGTATATAGGTTACAATAATTATGTGGCCAAAATTTATGTAAGTGTAGTTAATTTATAGTTTAATAAGGCAGTATATTGTAAAATACAAGCAAAGAAGGCAAAGAAAATGTAAAATAATACAAAACAAAACGTTATTCGAATAGACGAGCGATACTCAATCGGAAGGCATTTTGGATTTGGTGTTGAATGTCGATGTTTAATGTAATTACTAGAGGCGACACATCCGGACAATAGGATTGTAAACAGATGTAGGTTTTTTGTTATGAAATGCTCAAGAGAGTTGGGATCAAACTAATTATAAAGTATTAACATAACTTGTAAGATTTTTGGTATTCCGAAAATAGTGTTGTCTTTTTAATATTTACTCGTAGTATAAATTAAATGAAAATTCGAATTAACTGGGTCGTTCTTCGGAAATGTTTTCTCCGTGTAATTTCTATGGTATTCAATATAGTAGAGGTATAAGTAAATTACATCCGTGATGGAATAATATTTTATTTACTCGTCCAGGGTGAAGCAAAATGTAATTTAACTACTGATTTACTAACTACGATTACAATTTGTAGTTAGTAATCATAATATTAGATTACATGAAATAATCTAATAAAGTAGTTAAATATTTTGATTACTAACTACAAATTTTAAGGGAGTAAATAGAAAGGGTGGAGCTCTTAAATATAAGTACTAATGTAATGTTATAATATTAAAATATCTGAAAGTACAGTACAGTTCTACTCGATTTATCGGTGAAATGTTACATTCGACAAAACAATTTGTCGGATAAGTATAGTGTAGTTGAAATAAACATCAGTAAGTTGGATTTCGGTGAATTCTTACATCAGGAAATTAAAGCTTAGTATTAATAAATTAAGGCATCGATCAATGGTTTTCGTTGAAATGAAAATCTATCTACTCTAAGCAAAAGCACAGAATATATAATAGGATTATAGATGCAAAAGATGTTTTAAACGTTTGGTTTTAAACAGTTTTTTTGGTTTGAAACGTTTTAAACAACATTTAGTAGTTTAATATTGGTTTGAATCGATTTTTCCATTAGAATGTACTAAGGCTTTAAACAAAGTGATCTGATTATTTTCCTTATTTAGGATATTTCCTGGTCATGTTAGTGAAAGAGAAATGAAAGTTGTTTAATAATCTAATAAAATTGTTTGTTAGTTTGCATTATTGAGTATTAAGTATTGAAAATCAAACTTAATTGCAAATACGAGTACAAATTGCACAAATCTACTAGTCCATAAATAACATTATATATTGAAAGTTTTATTTTTTTAGATCTTTTTAACTGTTTTTCATATAATTTAAAAATGATGTATTACTTAAAAATTGCGACGTTGCCGTTCCGTTAGGTAAAATAATTTCATAGGCTATTTGAAGTACAGCAAAATACATTCTAAATAAGCAATGACTGAGCGCGAAATAAAAAAACAACATAAAAAATGTTAACATAATTTATCTTCTTTATATATAAAAAGACAAGTCCATTCATTCACTGACTGACTCATCAACGCCCAACCCAAACCCTTGGACCTAGAATGATGAAACTTTGCACAGAGGTTCCTTTATTAACATAGACGAGGAATAAGAACTTTAACTGATTTAACTGATTTTTGAAAATTTAAGCTCTAAGGGGGTGAAAATGACGATTACAGTTTGTATGAAAGTTCGTCATTTCTGAAGTTATTTAGTTATAAATTCGTATATAAGCTACTATTTGTAAATAAATAAATGAACATATCCTGGCTGCAAATAAACTTTTAGAAAAAGGGAATCACAAAACAGATTTCTTATCATTACCAAATATAAAAGTAACTCAGGTACCAGATAACAGCATTTCAGGTGCCCGACAGAGTGCTAGCCAGCAGCCATCAATATCGATACACATAAAAATTGTAATAATACCAAGCCCAATGTAATTATTTTTTCAGATAGGTTAGGAGTTGGTTACGGTTCCATAGTAAGCAAGGAATTAAAATATAATGTTATTAATATTTGTTTGCCAGGTGCAACACTTGATAAAATAATTAATTGTGTCCAGAATAGTCAATTTAACTCTAACTCGATCCTTGTTATAATGTTAGGAAATAGTCAAAATTCACAAAGACAAAAAATATTCAAAATTACTCAATTTTGTCTAGCCTTAATGTTAGGAAAATATTCTTCTGTGCCCTACCTTTTTGTAAAAATCAGATAGTGCAAGAAAATGACAGTATTCACTCTTTGAATACTTTAATTTATAATATGACAACGTCATAATAACAAATTTGAGTTTTTTGACACAAATAAATTTATTAACATTAGCTTTCAATTGACTGGCAGCTCTTTACACCTGCCTTATAAACTAAAAAAACAAGTAGCTACTTTGTTGGCATAACTGTATTTATTTAAAATACAATACCAACATTTGCAATGATCATATTAGTACTATTACTAATTTAAATATTAATCCATTGACAACCTCTGAGACTTTAAACTGAGAGGCAAGACAAAAGCCAGGCCTAATGAGTTTTTTAATGTTTTTCATCAAAACATGCAAGGCCTGGCCGGCAAGGAGTTATGATTGGGGTTATTTTTACTAGACTTTAATTTTCATGTGATTTGTTTAACAGACGATTGGTTTAAAAAATATGAATTATTAATAAATATTGATGATTACAAAGTTGGTAGTTCGTTCACAAGGGAATCTGCTATTAGAGAAGGGGCAATTATATTTTTAAATAGTCAATTAAAATTTAAAGAACGCAAATATATAGTAGCACTCTCAGTTGAACAAACTATTGAGCTAGCGTGTGCTGAGCTGGAGCAGTATATAATAATTAGCGTATATAGGCCCCCCTCTGCGAATTACTACACTTTTACTTTATTTAAATTGGGTAAGAAAACTGACCCTTTCAATTTTCGACCAATATCTATCTTAACCGTACTTAGTGATTTTTTAAAAAAAATAATGTTAATCAACTTTTATCTCACTTTGTCCTAAATAAGTTACTACATAATAAACAATACGGTTTCACTAAAGGTAGAAATACTACTGATGCTGGAGTTGCACTCCTGAAACATGTTTTCGATGCTTGGGAGAGTAAGCAAGATGCTTTAGGTATCTTCGGTGATCTTTCTAAGGCCTTCGATTGTGTTGATCATCAAACTTTACTTAAAAAGTTGAGACATTATGGGGTTTCAAAAGAGTCCTTAGATTTATTAAACTCTTATCTCACAGGCAGAACTCAAAAAGTATGTAGGTATAAATGGAACCGAATCTTCAGGGTCACCTCTTACCATGGGTGTACCGCAGGGATCAATATTAGATCCCCTGCTATTTCTAATTTATATCAATGACCTTCCTTACTTTGCAAACGACCTATGTGAGGTGGTATTATTTGCAGATGATACATTACTGATCTTTAAAATTAAAAGAGGTCAAAAATCTTTTGACGATGTAAATAATGCACTATCGCGGGTTCTGCATTGGTTAAGTACCAACAATATTATGCTCAATGCAAACAAAACGAAATGCATAAAATTTACAATGCCAAATGTGAGGCAGGTCTCAACACATATCATTGTAAAAGATGAACGACTGGATACTAGTAATTCCACTAGAATCCAGTCGTTCATGACTGAGTTTGTTCCGGCGTTTCTTCTCAGCACTTGCCAGATTGTCTGTGTCTTGTCTCGAAGCGCTAGTAGGGCCCAAAAAATAAACAGACATGTTCTGCCCCATATTGGCCAATAATTTTATTATTGACGTTCATAAGTGGCAGTTTTCTGCCTAAATAAATGATTTTTGACTTTTGTCTGGAAATGCATCCCTAAGGGGGTGAAATTGAGTCAGAAAATTTGTATGAGGATTTTTTTTGTAGTAATCTAAGGACCTGAAGCTTGGTACAAATTCTCACTAAATAAAATAAATAAGTAAGTATTTTTCATTATTATTGTAAAATAACACTAGTATAAGATGGTTGATAAAAGGACATTGTCAGGGTTTGGACCAAGTGCTGCCCAGACGTGGGAGTACTTCCAGATGGTTGATTACGTTACTAGCAATTATAAAAAATAAATTTAAAAAAATTGGTCCGAGGGTTACCAACTAATTAAATATTTTGTTTTTAAGATTTCTCATAAGATGAAGGCATTAGAAAACGATTATTTTCTATTTTTTTAATGTTTACGCACAAAAATATGTTACGCCATGCTAATCAGATTTTGTACTTCCATTATGCTCTATCGGTTGGCTTGAAAACCGGTTCTTTTATTATCCTCGGCTTATCACTTGGCGAGAGTTGTGAGAAATGATCTATCTTGCTTCCACTCATTCCAATAAGCATGTATCTATTGTCTATACTATTTATCAATGACCTGTCGAAATTGAAAATGGGAGGCTAAAACGTGACTTCAAGATCTTTCGCCATGAATATTGCGATGTAGCTATGAGCCACTCAAAGCCGCTGCTGCTCGTAGTGGATCATTCATTGTACAAAAATACAACGAAAATCTTGACTATGTTGCAGCATTTGCGATACGACAAAATAATGTTCAACTAATACGAGCCGATTTACATAATAATAAACGAGGAAAATCGTGGACTAGACTGCATTAAAAACTATGCATGTTTCACTGGTCGGAGAACAATTGGCAGTTGTGCGCACGTTGTGTGCCTAGTTTGGTTTTTAGGGTGGGCTAGGCGCGAAGACTTAGAAGTCGTCAGAATTATCATTGATGACGACGACGAACACGATTAAAGGTACTAGATTTTTTGTACTAAATAAATGGTTGTAATTATAATAATTATCTTATTTTTTTGTAATAATTATTGTCATAATAATAATGTAAATCATTGTTTAAAATAATTGCTGTTACTAAAAAAATATTGGAGTAGGCCATAATTATAATCATATTTATTCTTTATAAATAAAAATATTCTTAACAAGGAACATTTTTTTCTTAAGATCCCTGGGATGGATTTTGAAGCGCTTAGTTTTACAAACTAATGTTAGTATAAGGAACATAATGCACTATGTGTTCATTCTGGCCAGCACTTGGTCCAACTCTCATACAAAGACTGTCAGTGTCCTTTATTTGCTTTCATCATAGTAGTCGCTAAACAAAGCCTCCGTTTCAAAACTAAAGTGTTTCATGATTGACTACGAAACGCTAAAGATGGGTGTTTATGACACGAATGTACTATTCCTAATGTAAAATACAAAGCTCTGAATAAAGCTTTAAGATTAATTGCATGGTAAATCGTGAAATACTGTTAATATCAGTTTTATTATCATCGTTAGGGTAAAACATCTAAGATTTCGTTGCGTTGTGCATTTTTACGACGTACGATCAAAATACACTAACCTTATTGTTATGCTGAGTGGAAATTGTGCTCCAAGCTCGATCTTATTTACAAAATCACATCACATTTTATCCAAAAGCTTGCAACATTTGTGTGAGCTCACACTATGATAATGATAAGAGAGTGCGAGAGTGCGTAGCGACTGTGATATGTACCTAATGTCGTCGCATGGCGGCATGAGTGATGAACTGTAAATAAATAGGTAGGTTAGAATAATATTATAAACGTCCATGTAGGTGTGTGTTTTCTAGTTAAAAGTAATATAACGAAGTTTGAGCACACAATATATAAGTTTGAGTAGGAGAAACAAGACAGCGAAAAAGATAGTTAGCAACTGGTATACTTCAAATTTTTATATGAATCTTTCGAAATATGCGCTTTTAATCGAAACATTTTATCTATTTTAAACATCCGTTCGTTTTGGAAATCGATACCTATCTTTGAGTGTAGAACCTACCTACTATTTCTGAATCTCACATGTATCTTACTAAAATATAAGGCACACTCATACTCATCGTATTACATATTTCTGATTAATTATTTAACACAACGTAAAAACATTGAACATTTAGCAAGCATATCACGATTCACAGATTTGAAAATGTATAACCTCGTACAACTTCACACTGTTTCATTCATATTCACAGTCTTTATGTTTGATAACAATCATTGATGCATCTTAATTTAAGTTTTTTAGGGGTACGTAGGAATTTATCGAAACCTTATAAAACCACTATACATATTTCTCGTCTGGCTGTCTGTAAAGACTCATTTTCTCGGGTGGAGAATTTTTAAAATTATGTAGAATATTATGCGATTGGTTGAGGATACGATTAGACTATTTGCAACAAAAAAAAACTTGTGCAACCTGTTTGTGATGTTTACGAAAAAGTTAGAACCATATTTTATTTTATATTTGGAAATAATGATCAACAGCCGGCTCGATCATTTTTAATCCATAAACATGGAATCAGTTAAAATGTCGAACATTGCGTGTTCTTTGCAGTTTATCAAAGGCATTTCAACTAAAGCTATTTAGGTATTCGCAGGATCGTTTTATCGTATTCTCGTAAATTATTTATTATCTGAACCGTCAGTAGGCACAGCCTTGGTATGATATCGGTGGCTGTTGTCATTAGTTGCTAAGGCGTGTGTACAGTGTGTACTTATTGACACCAGTTAATGGATATAACTCATAATGTTATCGTTGCATCACGCCTCTATAATAGCGAGGTTCTTCATAATGTCTTACTTCATCTATCCGATCCGTTGCATAAATAACCTGACATTTATCTATAATACCTAGCAAAAATATTGTTTCTCGGTTATTAATTTTGAGTAGGTAATTATTTGACCTTATGTAACAATATTGGTGACATTGTACTCACATTTTTCTTTTTTACTTTTATTACATGAAAACCAGAATGTATATTTGGGAAATAAATAAGAGATTATTAAAAAAATAAAACTGTGTTAATTTTCTTTTTACACAATCATGGTTTTCGTCTCGGAAGGAGTGAAATTACCTTGTAATAAAAAGCGACGTAAAAAAATATGTAAGGATTACTTATTATAATGCTTTTTATTATTTAGTTTACGTATTGTTTATTACCGATTCTGTCGGCTGCCGTGTAGGTAACTTCCTCGGCAGGGCCTACTGAAAACCAGCTTCATGGCCTATATAACACATGCCGTGCCTCAAGTTGAGTGAGATCCTGTTATCCTGAACATCACAGGCATATTGTGGCACCGCTTGATTTCTCTTGTTTAAATATTTTTGTTTTAATGATTTTTTGTTTGTTTCTTTGTTAATTATTATTTTTTATTATGTTTTTGGTGTCGTATTTAAGTACTGTTTGTGTGTGATAGTGTGATGTTCAATGTTAATTACTCAAATGTTTTTCTTTTTTTTAAATACTTATACCTAGTAATGAAAAACAACAGATATGCTTCCAACTTGGCTCCCAAAAATAAACGACTATAAGGAGCACTTTTTATACGAAATTTAATATGCTACAAGAATCTTAATTTCCGTTATGTTTTCCCGTGATTTCATAGAAGCCATTTCACAAAAACGCGTTTGTGCATTGTAAAGTTAGGATTTAGGTTGGGATTTAGTTTTCATAACGTTTCATGGTCTAATTGTGTAAATGTCAATCCCACCAAAAACATTTTCAAGTAAAATGTTGCCATGACGAGACCATATGGCTCGCACTGTCAAAAAGTTATCATCTCATGTAGAATAAAACATGTTAACATCATGTTAATACTAATGACACTAACACCAATTATATATGTCGGCCAATGCAATGTATACCTATCTCACACATGTCTAAGTAAATGAAATTTATCTGATCTTATCTAAGTAAGTAGTTTAAGGGGTTGAGAGGTAAAAGATTCAAGTTTTAGATTTTTTTTAATTGTTTGTAAGTACCTACTAATATTAGCTTACATAAAACATTTTAACTTGCTAAGACTGTAGGAGGTATCCCAAGAATTTTGATAATCATCAGTGAGTCCGTGACGAAATCGGTTTTCTTTAGATATCAATAAAATCTAAAGTATGAGAGATATGCAAATGAAACTTTATACGTTTAATAAGTTTACTATTGACATCATCATCATCATCATCATGTCAGCCTATTGCAGTCCACTGCTGAACGTAGGCCTTTTTCATCCAGCCCCTGCCTGCCATTTTCCTAAGGTCATCAGTCCATCGTTTTTGCGGCAAATGTGGCCGGCCCACTGCCACTTAAGGTTGCTACATTTTTGGACTATGTCCATAATTTGGTCTGCTGCCGGATAACGTCGTTTCGGATTTTATCTCTTAACGAAATTCCAAGCATCGACCTTTCCATAGCACGCTGAGTGACGTGAAAAAAGTCAGTGGGCCAGCTTTACTGACATGTTCCACGTTTCGGCTCCGTAGGTTGTCACGATAGGACGCACTGGTCGAATACCTTCTTGCTCTTTCGGCATTGTTGCGTTGGTGACGAGAAGACATGACGCAGCTTTCCAAATGCTGCCCAGCCAAGCGATTTCCCGGTCAAAGTTGTCACTCTCAACCTAACTGCAGCAATTTCCTAAAAAAAATCTAATTAGTCCGTCAGTTGGATTGACAGAAAATATTGGACACGTATTTTTTCTTTTCTCAATCAAAGAAAAAATGATAAAGATATAGCCTGTTAAAGTTTCGCGTAACGTCACGCCTTGCGACACTTTTTAGCAAGGCGTGACGTCGCGTGCTCACTTTGATGCGCTTTATCTTCGTTATTTTTTGTTTAAATGACAAAAGACAAAATATGGGTCCATTATTTTTTGATAATCTATCTGATGGACTAAATAGAAGCATCTTTTTTCGACCTAGGAAACTAGCCTATTGTCCGATGTAGACATAGGCACCTTGACAACCTTGATCGCCACCCTTTCGGCGGAAGACGGAAACCATATTGCGTATTGATATCATATTGCGAGAATTTTCTTTCTCTGGTATACTCCAAACCAAGGTGTGAAACCTATGAGGGTTCAAAAAAACGACGAAGCGCTTCAAAAAAAGGAATTTAGTGACCTTGCGGATTTATCCTATTATATATTCTGTGCTTGCGCTTCGCTTGGCTCGTCTAGAGCCCCCAGATAAAATTGCATATTTCGAACAAATAAAAATTTCTGATATCAACTTATTAAGATTGTAAGCATGAACAAAAATCCGTAGTAAACTAGCGCCATTATTCAGAAGAAAAAAAAGATTTATTGTGATAAAAACATCCGTATTTGTTATTTTGGCATTTATTTTAGCAATTCTAATGAATGAAATCTAAAGATATAGTTGCTTGAAGATGACAAAGGTGGACACTTTTCATGAATAAAGGTGGCGCGATTGATTGGGAATGAAAAGTGATTTTTCTATGGGCGCAAATTATGCAATGTCTCTCAAGATTTAAAACTAAAAGCGTAAACGAGTGTTTTTAAACTATGAATGCCGTCAGACAGACTTGCTCATTGTCCTTCAAACGTCAACTGCGTATTATTCATGAAGTGAACAAAAATGTTCAAAAATAACCTAACCGATGCGGAGTGATATTCGTCACTTTTCTTCGTGACTACGTAATCGCACTCCTATGTCGCGTGACTTTCGAAGTCTGGCATTTGGAGGTGTGTCTGAGCAAATCACAGCTCACAAGTCACACCTCTAGAGATATGAAGCTTATAATATACCTAAGCATGATAATTTATATATTATATCGCTTTGCCCTTGATAAAAGGTAGTACTTGTACTTGTAGTAAGTAAGTACTTGCCCATGACACAATAATTGTAACCTGAAAGCAAATAAATTGTCGATATTTTCGGATATACTTGCCAAGACAAGTGGCGAAGGTTAACTTGTTTTTTGTTTCAGTGTTGTAACACCAAATTATCGGAAATGTACCTAGGCGCTAAACAGCCTTTTTTTTTATTTGTCAACAAATGCCCTCTGAATGCGGTTGCTATTTTAAACATTTTAGGTTATTATCATAATAGCCAGAAGCAATGGATCTGATTATTTGTCGCTCATTGAAATAGGTAGAACGCCCAGAAGCCAAGTCCGCGTCCGTAAAGTGAGACAATACAAACTAAGCCATAATGGCTTAGTTCATTACTCGGCCCGTTAGTGCTCAAGATCGTGTCGCGTGACAAACAGCTCTCGAAATATAAAAAAAAACATGAGTCACAGTACATCAGAAAAACAAAAAACTTGTAACATTACATTTCACGTGTAAGAATTGCGTTAAAACTTATATTTTTACGTAAAACATTAATAAAAATAAAATTTAAATACAATAAATAGTCTTGATATTTTGTGAAAATGTTGCCTGTATGAGGAAAAATATCTCCCACATTTTGTTGTTTTTAAAAGAGAAACGTCTTAATTTATATTTTGTTTTGTAATCGAAATAATTGAGACGACTTTGAATTATTTAGGTCCCGGGATCGATTCTCGGTCCGAGGTCAGAGTATAGGTATCGGGGCGCTATGGCGACACTTAAAAAAATTTAACAGATTTTATAGGGAATATTGACATAGCCGAATTTTTGATCGTTTTTTTTATGGAGCTGGGACTTGTAATTTTTTTACAATTTAACTGAGATTTTTTTTACCAACTCGAACTTGACCGTTTTTAGAGGTCAAAATATTATGGGGCGTTTTATGTGGTAACTGATTTAACATAACCTAACCCAGATGATCCTTGACAAGTTTTGACTAGTCTAATTTACAAGCCCCAGCTGCATACTACTACTTATATTTCAGAAATTCGGCTGTCAATGTTGCATTTAAAATCAGTGAATTTTTTTCTAAGTGTCGTGCCCCATAGCGCCCCGTTTCCTATACTCCAACCCCCTACTTTTGGGTAAAATTTAATGTATAGGCAACATTATTTTTTACTTGTGTGCGTTTCGTCGAGCGTAAACACGACTTACTTACGCATACAAAGATGTCATTCTTGCCTCACTTTTGACAGTCCGCTTTGTAGGAAACTATTTATTTTATTTTATTTTATTTTATTTAAACTTTATTGCACAGACATTTTAAAAAAAAGTTGTACAAATGGCGGACTTAATGCCAAAAGCATTCTCTACCAGTCAACCATGGGGCCATACAGAGATGGTATAGACTATCGTTCTGGCGTTCTATTTCGATGTTGTGGCCATTCTCTTGACTTAGTTTGGTTTACGTTACTGAAAGGGACAGACTCAAATCCCATCATAACATTCTGTAAAAACTAGCCAAGTCTCGATGGAGCTGCTTGTTTTATCTCTAAAAAGTAATGTTCATGGGGAAATGTCGCTTTTTAACAAATTACCACAACTCGCACTTAACCGTTTTTAGGTCAGGTACATATTATGGGCCCGGGTGCAATCTGGCTTTGTAAGGGGGTTTGTGTAATTCATTATTTTTTGGATCCGATGCACCGTTACTGACATATTTCCAGATTTTATAAGGGGATATTGTCAAAATTTTAGAATCAGAATTAGAATTACAAAAATTCGTGCCAAGTCTAAGGTTCCTTACTGCGATTTCTTTATTATTATAATTAATGTTGGGTGACTTGGCCGTTGAA
This sequence comes from Anania hortulata, assembly GCA_963576865.1. NCBI lineage: Eukaryota > Metazoa > Arthropoda > Insecta > Lepidoptera > Crambidae > Anania > Anania hortulata. Next base: position 9,557,382 of record OY756397.1, on the reverse strand, counting down.
GGGTACACAAGGGGACAAAACCAGGTGCTCCATGACACCATTGCACCAATCTTCTTTTTTGACACATTTTTTTTTAGGGGTAGTTTTTTTATTATTACAAATCTTTCTTTTCTTTTTTTTCGGTTCTGATCCTTGTACAGTAGCAACAGTTTTTCGTATTGCCTATTCGCGTTCATTATTTATTCTTTTAGACGGTTTAGACGGTTTAATTTCTGAAAGATCGGCGCGGTATTTACGCCTAAGCCGGTTGTATTCGGTGATCGCTGAAGCTTGAGTTTTTATACTCTTGAAGTCAACATTTATGAGGTGTACCCCATGAAGATTGGTTACTCGTGAAAGCGTCACGTAGGCTTGGCCACAAGAGAATATGGAGGTGCCAATGTCCATGAGGGCATTTTTTAGACTTAGACCTTGGCTCTTGTGAATTGTTAGGGCATACGCCACACAGATTGGGAATTGTTCTCTGTACACGTATGCCCGGGGTATGATCTCAAATTTTGACTTAATAGGCAATAATTCGTGAATCAAATTATTAGCGAATTTTACCACCAATTGTTTAGACTTTGTTTGGTCTTCCGGGTCCTACCTCACTTTATGTACAACGCCTATCGACCCATTCACTAAACCTAAACTAACATCAATGTTTCTCCTAAGCATTACTTTAGCTCCTTCTTTAATGATTATAGTTTCTTCCAGTCCAGCAGTCATCGACGCATCATCTTCATGTTTTTGTAAACACGCCCGGGCTTTCGTTATCATACATATTGTATGATACATACATTTTGAACAATCCAAGGAATCTTTAGCAACTAACTTTATCTCGGGGTGCGGAATCGCTTTTAACATGAATCAGTTATAAATACTTTATCAATAATGTTAAAATTACTAAATCAGCTTGTGTTAGGGATCTTGGTGTTCACATTGATTGCAAGTTGATATTTTCTGATCATACCAAGCTAATTAAAAAACGAAGCGTACAGAAGCTTGGGGTTTATATTGCGTGTTAGTCGACCCTTATCGGACAAAGGTTGCCTAAAAATTCTGTATTACGCTTATGTTAGGAGTATTTTAGAATACTGTAGCATAATTTGGAACCCTCAGTATATTATTTATATTCAAGATTTGGAGAAAATGCAAGAAAGGTTCATAAAGCACTTATCTAAAAACTAAAATTATCGATCACACCATGCCACCTTAAAACTATGATAAATCCCAAGACACACAAAATTGTTCGCCGTAACTCAATCAAAAACAAATTACGCACAAAACGCATTGGTGAGTCGATTGCATCGCACATTTAATGATAAGTTTAATATTACTGATATCTTTCATAGTAGTAAGAATGTATTTAAGAGGGAAGTTCTTGAAGTACTTAAAGGAAATGGTTAATATGTACACACACACCCACACACATACACACACACCCACACACACACACACACACACACACACACACACACACACACACACACACACACACACACACACACACACACACACACATACACACACACACACACACACACACACACACACACACATCAGGGTGAGAGAGGGTCCGAGGTCAGAGTATAGGTATCGGGGCGCTATGGCGACACTTAAAAAAATTTAACAGATTTTATAGGGAATATTGACATAGCCGAATTTTTGATCGTTTTTTTTATGGAGCTGGGACTTGTAATTTTTTTACAATTTAACTGAGATTTTTTTTACCAACTCGAACTTGACCGTTTTTAGAGGTCAAAATATTATGGTTACTGACATATTTCCAGATTTTGGGGATATTGTCAAAATTTTAGAATCAGAATTAGAATTACAAAAATTCGTGCCAAGTCTAAGGTTCCTTACTGCGATTTCTTTATTATTATAATTAATGTTGGGTGACTTGGCCGTTGAAGGGTACACAAGGGGACAAAACCAGGTGCTCCATGACACCATTGGACCAATCTTCTTTTTTGACACATTTTTTTTTAAGGGTAGTTTTTTTATTATTACAAATCTTTCTTTTCTTTTTTTTCGGTTCTGATCCTTGTACAGTAGCAACAGTTTTTCGTACACACACACACACACACACACACACACACACACACACACACAAACACACACACACACACACGCACGCACGCACGCACGCACGCACGCACGCACGCACGCACGCACGCACGCACGCACGCACGCACGCACGCACGCACGCACGCACGCACGCACGCACGCACGCACGCACGCACGCACGCACGCACGCACGCACGCACGCACGCACGCACGCACGCACGCACGCACGCACGCACGCACGCACGCACGCACGCACGCACGCACGCACGCACGCACGCACGCACGCACGCACGCACGCACGCACGCACGCACGCACGCACGCACGCACGCACGCACGCACGCACGCACGCACGCACGCACGCACGCACGCACGCACACACACACACACACACACACACACACACACACACACACACACACACACACGTCAGGGTGAGAGAGACCAACAGCTATAGGTTAATAGGTTTCCAAGTTTAAATATTTTTTTATTTTAAAAATGTGTTTATTGGTTGTTGTAAATTTTTCTTTATATTAAAAAAAAAACTTTATATTATACATTTAATTCGGAATGCGATTGTCGGACGATTATACATACGGCTGTAATTGGCTGTAAGTTTAGTTCATAAGTTCATTTAAATGGTAATTAGAGCTGTGGATCTTCTAATAAAATAAAATAAAACATAGCATTATTTATCTGCATACACATATTTCTAGTCGGTAGTAAACAAATAGTATCTTCTGGTAAACGAAATCAACGAAATGCAAATAATCCCTCCTAATCCCTAGCAAACGTTTTCAAGGGCAGTAGAAGAATGTCGTAAATGACTGTAACGCAGCCGGTTGCCACTTCGCCATATAAGGTTATCGGAAAAACAAAACGTAGGCGCGTTTTAAAATACAGTCAGCGCCATCTAGCGACGTGTGCGGGTATTACCGCAACTCTTAGTCCCATGCATTATATTTTGACCAAACGTTGAGCGAAATTAATATTTTAGTGTAATTTGTTTATTTAATTTGTGTAATGTTCGAGTAAAATGAAGTTAATCGTTCGACTAAGAAGAAATTCTTGTAAACTTGTAAGTATAAGTATAAAAGCCTAGTCTAGTCTTATCCAGAGTTTTCCTTAAATTTTATTTATATGCGTATTAAAAGCAGAAGGGGAGGCATTCGCCCAGCAGTGGGACGCTATAGGCTATATTAAATTAGAAGATGTGTCCCACTACGCTGGATTTTTGTAATGCCAGTCGCTTTTTTATTTGTACCAATAGTAGAAGGGGGCATTACCATATCTCTAGTACAGCTGAGACCAGCAGAGGGTTCTTCATCAAAAACTTCAGACTTTCGATTTTTGACATCAAATGCCCACCAAGTTGAATATTTTTTGTAAAAGCGGTAATTCGATCTCTTCTAATAATTCGGTTGGGCTTTTGTGTTTTCTAATCAGGGTCACCAGGTACTCCAGATCTTCGATTATCCTAGTTTTTATAGTTTTCCCTTTATGTGGCCATTAAACCCTAACTCTCTACCAAATTTCAGCTCTCTGAGTTTATGGGAAGTACTAGTTCTTTGATCATGAGTGAGTGAGTGAGTGAGTGTCATAAATGCGAAACTTTGCTTTCGCTTAACTTCGGAACTAAATGACCTACAGACTTGAAATTTTGGATTTTAAGTATGTGATTATAGCTTACTTGATGACGAAAATTTCTGCGTTCTGGTCTCATCCAGAGGTTCTCAAAGAGGGGCCTGAAAATGCGGCGAAATGGTTCCAGTAAAGGATGGTACGGCAGTGTTTGCTTCGCGCTCGACTTAGCGGGGGCACTACCGTGCCCCCCGATTAGGGAGCTGAACAACCTTCATTGATTATAATATAATATTTGTGTGTCCTATGATGTAATTTTCGACCAAGTATATATCTAGACGGACAGTCGAGGCAGCGAACGCTTCAACAAAAATTGTACCAGACGTTGGGTGATAAATTTCTTTCCAGCATGTAGTGTCAATTGTGCCATCACTGGAGGCGTACATGCCGCTAGGCAAAATAGAGATGTCGGAAATGGCGATTTGTCCTAATAAAGTGTGAAAACATTTTAAGGAAAGACCTAAGAAAAACTATAAAGTAACGTACAGACAACAGCACGTCAACCTACCACAAAACGTCAATTGATATTGATCTCTACATCTCGGACTTAAAGTTGAAAATTAGTATAAAGACCTTTTAATTTTTGGGTAGCTTGACCTGCCGTTGTCTGTACCATCGCTGAGTACCTAATTTTCGAATCAATTCTAGTAAAAAAACAAATTGAATAAAATTAAATAAATTTGCGGTCCGCCATTTTTTAAACTTTAGGTAAGTGTTGCCAATTAACTAAGACAAAAGTCCCTAAAGACATAAGGTCAGGTAATTACTATGATATGGAAAATTTTAAATTCGACTAATTTGACTAAACTAAACTAAACTGACTAAATTACACTAAACTGACTTACCTAGGCTAAGCTGACTAAACTAACTAGACTAAACTGACTAAACTAAACGAACTAAATTAAACTAAACTAACAAGCTAGACTGATTAGGCCGATTAAACTGACTAAACTCGACTAAACTAGTCTAGTCTAGTCTAGTCAGCTTAGTCTAGGTAAGTCAGTTTAGTCTAATTTAGTCAGGATAGTCTAGTTTAGTCTAGTTATTTTAGTCAGTTTACTCTAATTTAGTCAGTTTAGTCTAGTTTAGTCGGCCTAATCAGTCTAGCTTGTTAGTTTAGTCTAATTTAGTCTAGACAGTCTTGTCAGTCTATTCTGTTTTTAGTCAATCCAGTCAGTTTTATTTAGTTAAGTCAGTTTATTCTAATTTAGTTAGTTTAGTCAAGTCCGTCTAGTTTGTTTAATTAGTTTAGCTAGTCTAATCAGACTTTTCTAGTTATTCTAGGCTAGAACCAATTTTTAATCATAAACAAACCTAAAGACAATAAATCCATATTTCTCCCCAATGTAATCGGAATTGTATCATTACACACGCACACAGAGACATCGACATCAAATGACACGAGCGGGAGTGTAGACGCAGCTGTCACGCACGAAAGTTGGTCTGTTTTATTTAGTACGATTCAAACAGTATGCTCAATCTAGACAATATAACATCATTGGATGTAATCTATAATATAAAGTAACTATATATTAAATTATGTTTGTTTATATGCGATCCTAAACCATTTATCCTACTGTGATGAAAGTGAAACTTTGTACGTACACCGCAGAAGGTTTCTGAATTAAATTGAAGACCACGAGAACGGAGTCGCGGGCAATAGTTAGTATCGTGTATAAAATAGTCTATAGATGCTATTATTTATTGACAGATTGTAAGTATGACTTTTCCTAACTCTAATCTAAATCAATTTATAGAGCGTCACTTTCTACGCATTCTATTATGTGTCTCAGATAATATTGAACCACTTTTATTGTATGAGAAATATTATACCCAAGATTTACCGATAAAAAATAAGCAAGACTAAGATCTTATCTAAATATGTTTTAAAATTCTGAAAAAACTAAGAGCCTTTATTATGCAATTGTTTTGTTGCTACTATGTGCGCAAATGTCGTTTGACAGCTAATTGTCAAATTTGGGCAGGACAGACGTCTGTCGGGTCAGCTAGTTTAAAATAATATTCATTTGAGGTCACATGCCTGGCCCTTTGCCAGTTCATGCGTTTTAACGTAAAATAAACGGATTTACATTCGTGTCCGAAATAAGAAATACTAAACCCTATACTATGAGTTTTAAGTTGACTTTAGAATGCGTTACGATATCTGCATCTTACAGTGAAATATTAATGCCGCTGAAACGTGTTGTTATTACCTACTGCATCTAGCTCTGTTACACATGACTAAATAGATGTTTAACATCATCATTTGTTATCTATATTAATTAAACTGTATAAATCTCAAACATACTCAATAACGAATATATAAATAACCTTAATACTATAAGTTACTTGTATTGTATATTAAGAGGCACTGTGCCATACCTATGTAGAGAACCTATCTGGGATCACATAGGATCGTTGTATAGTCAACAGCAGGTCAAGTTACCCAAAAAATTAATCGCCATTTGTACGATCTTCATCATAAAATCTAGAGAGTCAATGCTAAAGTATGACGTTTTGTGATAGGATGACTGTACGAGTACTGAATAGGCTACTGCTCAAAACCACGTAATCAGCTGCTTATAATAATATACAATAACTTTTTCTAAAGGAGCAACACCGGAATCGTATTTTTTATGCTATAAACGCTCTACCTTTACGCTCTACGTTTTTTAGAAGCGTTTTCAAAAAAATTTGAAGGCTGTATTCCGTATGTAATTAAACCTTAAAGTTAACAACTTCACGAAGTTTACAATAAACTCATAACTTTATCAGTCAGTTCAGTGAACTAGTTGATAATATTATTATTATCTTATGAATATTATTGTAGGTAATAATATTCGTAAGGTAGTAATAATAATTAAACTACTCAATTATAAATGGATCTTAGGCTAAGTTAGAGGACGACCGCATTATGTGTTAATCTGCCTAGAAACTAGACACAATAAGAAATAAACATGGCATTTAAGGCGTTAGATCGATCAGTACCTATATCATGTAGGTTAAACTGCAAACAATCGAACACAATTTTAAATTGGTTTAAGCAATGTTATAGCCTTTAAATAGCCATTTCTCGGTAGTAAGAGCAACTAGACGTTTACTAAAATTGCTTAGACAATGAAGTACCTACTTATAGGTACTTACCTCTATTTGCAGTGGTAAATTGTGTAAAGTGGTTGATTGATGTAAACGATAGTCTACCGGTGTGTAACGACGATGGCTTCAAATGTTAGGAGTCCCATTTAACGACTTCGTAAAAATTTACAGACCCTAAAAAAAAGAATGAATAGCAGTATTCTTTATACAATCCTTATTTAAAATTAAACTTAATGAATAAAAATTCATTATTGTGAGTAGTAGGAATTAGCATGCAGTTATGCTTCTGAATGTAAAAAAAGTTGTTTTCCTGAAATATATAAAACTAGAGGTAAGCTGAAATTTAGATACCAAAATAAAATTAAATAAGTAACTAGTTACCTTTGTTTTCTGTTTTGTTTTTGTTTTATTATTATTGATGTTTATGGTTTCGTGATAAAATACTTAGACTGAGAATTTCTGAACAATTTACTAATTAAGTATTTCGTAAAGCACGTTTACCCACGAACAACAAAACGAGAAGGATGAGACAACAATTTTAACATCTAAAAAAATAAGGCAATGAATTTAACTTATATACAGCCATATTATAGTTTAATTTTAATAGTTTTACGTAAACACACATTGTAATACCTACCTAATTATACTATCCGCGCAATAAGGAAAATAAACTGCATAAAATACTTATAAATCTATTCATCAAACGTGATGTTTTTTCAATCAATTAAGAAGCATGTTTTCCTACAAATAAATGATATGTAAAAATAACAGAAACAAATTAAATACATAATGCTCTCTCATGATCTTAATTAAAGCATGGTTAAACTCGCGCATAGGTATTTAATGAAGTGGTTTGTCATTTCCTCCTTTTAACGATGTTTTACTTCGCCGCCGACGTACTGATAACATAATCTATAATTAAATTCGAACAACTCATCAATATACACAGTAAAGGTTAATGCACCGACTTTTTGCCCACAAAAGTACTTTTTTGATATTTGAAAATGTTTCTAAAGTAGGTACCTATTAACAGAGACATTTTCAGTCCCAGTCCTAACTTTGTTTAACCCTAAACGGAGCCAATAAGTTACCTACTTCTAATACCCAGAAATATTATAAGCCGGCGCGGCCGCCATAATCATTATGCATAGGTATTATATGATAATGAACGCGTGTGCTAACTATTTCTTATCTACTTATTAAGCAGCTTTAGTGTTCAAGTACAAACAAATAGAACGTTATCCAGATGTCAGAGGATGCCGTCAAAAGTAAGCAATCAATATTTATCGATGTGTGTTATCGGTCACCTCATTATTTATATCGGGGTTAGGTACATACATCATGCTTACATCTGTGTCAACACGAGCTGTGTGACGTTCTACTGATATTTGTCTGTTCGGTGATAGTCTTCACTTCGCACAACAAAGTAGTTTTATTTACTTTCAATATTGCGAAGACACTTGGGCATGGAATTTTCCGCGCTTACGATTTAATCGGCCAATTCCTTGCAAATATTTACGTAATGTGAGGCCACACCTTTTTCAAACACATTCCATGTATTTGCCGCTAATTTATGTCACCGAGCACTCTTAGGTCCACTACTCCACTTGCGCACCACCGAACTAGTTTAGTACGGGAGATATCTATCATATCGTTGCATCTATCTGTCTTTGTCAACGCAATAGAACCTGACAGCTATAAAATGATGTTTACTGTGTTACTTAGTGAAAAGTTCGGGATTAAATTCGCTAATCCTAAGATGCGCAAATGGAACCTAGATTAATTATTACTCTTATTAGGTTTCCGTCTAGGTAATTCGTTATAAATAAGTACAAATTTTAATTAAGTACCTAGCTACCTTTTAACGTTGGATAGTTGGGTTGGGTTAAGTGAATATGTATTTTCAACCGACTTCAAAAAAGGAGGAGGTTCTCAATTCGACTGTATGTTTTTTTTTTTTTTTTTTTGTATATTTGTTACGCGATTACTCCGCCAATTATGAATCGATTTTAATGATTCTTTTTTTGTTTGGTAGATCATACTTCAGAGGTGGTCCCATATAAATTTTATCGAAATTGATTTAGAACTTTTTGAGAAAATCAACAAATATATACCCAGATAGTATTTTGGTTGTGGTTCTTGTTACCTATCTTCGACAAATATGAGCCGATTTTGATGATTTTTGTTTTATTGAATAGCTTATACTTCAAAGATAATATGCTAAAAGTTTACAAAATAAAAATCACCCCTAAGGGTAGGAAAATAGGGGATGAAATCGATGTTCAGCAGTTAGATTAGGATTTATCACTAAAAATTGATGAAATAAGTAAATTTTATTTAAAAAAATAAAACCGACTTCAAAACACTAAAATGCTAAACATAATCCTAACACTTAAGTACCTAATCAGTTACTTTTGGAGTCGGTGCAAACAAAAACATTGAATCTCTCATCGGCTGGCACCGACTCCAAAAGTAACTGATTAGGTACTTAAGTGTTAGGATTATGTTTAGCATTTTAGTGTTTTGAAGTCGGTTTTATTTTTTTTAGGGTTCCATTTCTAAACGTATAATTAAAATCGTTTATGAAAATTTAAGGTCCGGTGTATGAGGCAAGGCAAGGTCCGGTGTAATGTTGTCCGGTTAACCTATTATGTATATCGACGGTGGAAAGGCAAAAGGCATCAAGCGACACTTTGGGCGATATTGAGTTATATACATAGTTAGAATCAGCAAATTTTTCTGCGTCTTTTGAGCCGAGTTTGGTATAAATCAGAGCACTTTTATGGCGCTTGACTCCGTCACAAAAAAGGCCATCATTTCTTAGTGCCCGGAGTTAACCGACTCAAAATTCATCATTTTTTTTAAGCCCTGGATTTCAATTAATTCGCAGGTAGCTCTAATGAACTAGGCAGTCACTTAAGCTTTTCATCCTTTTTCAGTTTTAGGAACACATTACTTTTAAATCTTTTTACCTTGCTGTAAATCTAATAAACGCGGCATTTAAAGCGTTTTGCCTGGAATACAATAATACATGGCTGTCGTTTAAGTTTTTCTTCCTTAAACATCATCGGAAATGTATATCGCTTGAGCCCTTTATCCTTACTCTACGCACAACAAAGGTATTACATAAGTTGTTTTACCTTAACCTATTGTAAATTAAAATGTGATCGAAACCCCTTTTCTATGGCGTAAAAATAATTGCCAAAGTCAGTACAGACTTTTTACCTGTTTCAGAAAATTGCAAATTTTTTGTTTTAATCATTTTTCCTCAATCATTTGTACCATTAATGTGGCACTTAAATCTTTTTATTTACGCAGTAAAAGTATCATGAGGTTTGTAAGTCATGTTCCGTTTATATAGACGAACTTTGGTATGTAGTTTGAATCTTCGCAACGCAACCATTACAACCACTGGATTTGATTTGAACCTAGATCAACGCACCTTACGTAGGCGCGCAAGCCGCAAACGTTGTTGCATTTAGTCTTGATTGCGATTGCGACTACAACAACCGGTCAATGCGCGTTCTGTTTGTGTGCTGTGTTGACAAATGGTGAGTGTTTGTTTTGTTTTTGTATATTTTTATTTCAAAGAAGTGTAAATATTTAATCTACAATTCACTTTTCAGGTTAAGTAGCTAAACAAAGAAAAATGACAGACAAAAAACTTCCTTAGCTGAAAATAAGTACATACACGGAAGAAGTTATTAAACATAAAGCTTAGAAGAAAAAAATACTTACTCGTAAACACGTTCTTTTTCATACAAATTCATCATTAAAAAACCATGACAATCGGTAGGTATCTCATCTGATCCATGGTATGTTTATTACCATGATTTTACGGATTATCTTTTATGAAATTACAAGAATTTTCATGAATATAGGGTTTTTAGGATTGAAATTGGTAAAACATAAAAATAAAATATTTTATTGTCATTTTAGAAATCGCCATCGTTATCATCTTCACGGTGAATCCCGGTTGCGTCCAAAGCCATCGCTCTTGGTCAAGGTCTTGGGCGTCCCTGTTTGTGAGATCATTGGCATACATGTCAGCCTTCACGCTGCTTTTGCCAGGACCCGGCAGAGCCGGCGTGGCCAAACATTTGTTCCCTACGTAGCTTGCTGGTTTTCATGGCCGTACTAGCGTAGGCGACTCTCCTGCAGTTTGTCTGCAATATCACGGACATGCAAGGCTACCGCGAATGCGCGAGTTCCTCACGCGGTCATTCCGCGCGACTCTGCATATTCATCTCCGTAACACGTAGCTCCTGCTTGCATCGCTCAAGTAGCGGCCACACTTTGCTATCATATAAAAGGACAGGCCTGATGATGAACTTATAAATATGTCCTTTCAGCAAGTGGCTGATAATGTGTCTCTGATACTGTCTGACACAACGTCTAATATTACATTAAACAGAAACGGACTGAGGACGGAACCCTGGTGTACTCCGACGGTGATAGGGAACGGTTTGGAGTCGCTAACAGCGGTTAGAACCATAGAATCGGAGCTGCGGTACATGTCTCGGATCATGTTAACATAATGCCTCGGAGACCTCTTTGGATCTCATTGCCCACCAGATCACCACTTGAGGAACACAGTCCAAGGCCTTCTGCAGATCAAGAAATAGCAAGTGCAGAGGCGTGTTCTTCGTCCTGTATCTCTCCATGACGGCCCTTAGAGGGAAAACAGGGTCCATAGTCCCGTTGCCAGGACGAAACTCATATTGACACTCCGAGAAAGCACACTCTTGTTGGATCCGGGAGTCCACAATCCGCTCAAAGAGCTTCATAGTGTGGGACATGACCTTTATGCCGCAGTAGTTGCCGAACTCTTGCATTGATCCCTTGCCTTTGAAGACCGAAGTACGAGTAATAATACTCATTCTCCATCGGCTCGGGATTAGCCCGGTCAAGAGTATGCGATTGTAAATAGTGTTCCCGGATCCTATAGGCTTTTAGGCCTAAATTTAAGCCTATTGGTCCTTTTTTATGGTTATGGTAGTATGCCAGGCCTTTAAAACGCTACTCACTTTAAGAAAGCCTAGAGGTTTAAAAAAGCCTATAGGCCTAAATAGCCTTTTAGGCTTTTTTTGCGACTAAAGTCTTTTGCAAGTAGTAGGCTTATTTTAAGGCTATAGCTATTTTTGATATTCTGACTTAGTATGAATTAAATAAGATTTATTTTTGTATTGTATTTACTTTTATTTATTTACAAATTTAATGAAAACTAATATTATTTGAAATTGGTAATACTACTTGATACACATTATTTCCAAAAAAACAGCTTTCATTTTTAGACATTTCTTTTTTTATTTATTAATTGTCCTGCCTTGGAGAATGATTGTTTGCTGGGGACACTTGTAACAGGTATTGATAAAATATCAAACCATAGATTTTAAATGTGGTATTTTTTTCCTTGAGTTTTCCACCATGATATAACATCTGTATCCTCTGTCTCGTAAAATTAAGTTGATGATTATTATACTCGAACAATAAATAAAATAGACCTAGTCTAAAGGACTAAACTCTTTAAAGGCTTTTAGCCTTTCAAGCCTTTTAATTATGCGCCTAGCCTACAAAAAGGCTCAAAGCCTATAGTCCTCGGGTAGACAAAAAAAGACTATTAAAAAGGCCTAGCCTAACGGCCTGAAAGCCTTTTTTAAAGGCTAAAAGGCTTTTAGCCCCCTCTAGCCCCTTATTTCATAGGCTAGCCCTAAAAAGCCTAAAAGCCTATAGGCCTCGGGAACACTAATTGTAAAGGTAGGCAAAGATGTCTACCCCACGAGGACCCATCGCTTTCTATTTGGCTTCGATTGAGACTCCATCGGCACAGACATCTTTACGATTCTTCATGCGGCAAAAAGCAATCTAGACTTCTTCAGGCGTTTCTGGTGCTACTAGTCCCGGATTCGGAGGAAGGTCTGGTGGCTGCACCTCTTTGTGCTGCTTATGGAAATAGAGCGCCATCTCTCCTTCACTGCAAGGTCTTTGCATAACAGGTTACCCCCAGGGTCTTAAACAAAGCGACACTGGAAAATGTCCTGTGCCGCTTTGACCTTGGAGCGCGCAAACTTATCCTCTCTATATATCGGATAAACTTACTTAAATACATTTTAAAACATTCATGACTTAGGAACAAATGCTCGTGCTTATCACACAAACGGTAGCCCCTTGCGGGGTTTTAAGCCGAAACAGCCTGGCTTTGTAGTCCGGAGCGTGAACCACTACACCAGATAGTCGTAAGACATGGACTAACTAAATTAAAATAATAAAGTCTTACTGTATGAAATAAAAACCAACTTTTTGTGGAATGTAGATTTTTTTACGCTTGTCAATTTACGCTGGTATGATACTTACTGGTACTTAGTAATGCAATTTAAACAAGTAAATGTGGTGTCCCTTGACCAGTTTTAATTTTTTCATTTTTTGGTCTGGCGTAGTGTGTTTTGTAATTGATTGACTGAAAAATATTTATTAATGTTTTTTTTATACAAAGCTCAAAAACCAAACATTTCTCACGTTTCATGCAGGAAAATCACGTTTCATGTTGCCAAAAAACTACCTTAAGTATGATTAGCTCCTAGGTCCTATGAAGTTAATTCTTTAAAATATTTTTTTTGTGGCTAGGACTAGGTCCTTCTGCTTACTGTTATTTAGCTTTGGTAGTTATATTTTATCAATTATTAAAATAAATAAGCGGGTTTTGGGGAAACTTTTTTGTTAATTTTGAAAAACCACATGCTTTTTATGTGCAATGTGCTGAAAAATTAAAGAGAATTGTTTGCAAAAGAGTTTTTTTATTGTGTTTAATTATGATCCATACAATCGATTACAATACACAATAGCCTAAGTGGCAATAAACTATAAACTCGTTAAATATATTGTATTTCAGCTATATGCCATTAAACTTCTATTGGCTCATAAGATCTTCTTCCTTATTCACACATAGATAACGTTTGACTTTGAATTATTATGCCTTGCACAACTTAAGTAATATTGGCCCTTTCACTCTTTTAGCTTTAATCAATTTTTTTTAGATTTGACTCATAAGGTGTTCTGCATGGAACCAATTATTATATAAATGGTTGTTAAATCGGTTTGCCTGGAATCGTTTTCAAGTGCAGCGGCGTTTGACCTCTTTTGCCTTAATCCAAAAATAGGGCATTTAGGGTTAACCGACATCTAACTTCGTAAATAATAACTCTATAGCTGAAACTTTAATTGCATAATATAGATCTTTTCTTAAAACATATATTTCTGTAAGACTTTTCTCTGTTTATAGCGCTAAAAGATAACTACGATTTTTTTTCCAAAAATAAAAACTTTAAATCGCTCTCCTGTAAAGTTATCAAAATGTCGCTTGATGCCTTTTGCCTTTCAACCGTCGATATGCAAATACTGATTTGAAACAGTCAAATTACAACAAAACCATTCTGCAAAAAACGAGTCTAGTCCCGATTGATTTTAGGCCAAAAAATCTTAATTGAGATTTGGCACGCTTTTTAACTTAATCCTTTTGATTTTTTATTGAATACTTAGTAGGTACAGTCAACGGTAGGTCAACCTGTCCAAAAGGTCACTGAACCGATTTTCAACTTTATGTTCGACATGTAAGATCAATATCAGTTAAGAAAATTAGTCATTGTGTGGTAGGTTGACAAGCTGTTGTCTGTATTACTTACCTAAAAAAACTTATTTTACATATCTTCGCAAGAAAACAATTTTGTATCAATAATGAATAAATTCATTAAAAATACAATAAAGTTTGGCAAGGTTATTAAACCTATAGGTAAATTAATTACCTACAACTTAAACTTCGCGTTCATTTCTCAGACGCGACTAGGTCAGGTTAGGCCAGGTTAGGTTCAAAAGTAGAAGGGAAAATTGTTAAAATACGATGATTAACGAGTCAAACTTCAAGCCTAGCTGGATAAGTAGTTAGTTATCTACATTTAATTTTAGATATTCTCCTTTATTGCACGCGATGACATTACTAACAAATTGACCATATCGCCCTCAAAAAATACCTACTTCGTGATCTCCTCACAATTAGACAGGTTTCTTTGATTGCTTTTAAAAAAAGACTTAGTCAATTTATCAATCGAATACATAGGTAGGTATACTTCAGTCTTATCTAGAAATATTTTCACATGAGGAATTGAAAAAGGAGGTTGTAGTAACTTTTTTTTAGTAAACGTAAGTAATTAAGGAGAATCTGTTTATTGTTTTACCATACCAGTTGTCTTAAATTTTTTGCAGTTACTTACCCACAGGCAGGACCCAGTAGGGCACAGAAACTTGGTTCGGACAAGGTTTGTAACGTCTTTCACGGTATATGATCTAAAAGTTGAGATTCCACTTTGTACTTCTTATATTCCGTATCACCATTAAGTAAAAATACAAATTACTTTTAATCTCGGATACAGTTCCTGTGCGTCGGCACGATTACGACACGATACACGATTGAACGGTAACTTAAAACAACAAATTGAATATCACGCAAGCGGAGCCACGTGTAGAAGCTATAGTGTTATCATTATTTAATCAGCCTTCGTCATTACACTGCTGGAAGGCCTCTCCCAATGTACGCCACTGAACCAGATCCTCGGCTAATCTTTTCATTATACTGCCAGCAGTTTTGCGTATATTATATATATTATGTATATGTGTATCATCATCACTATCATCATTTCAGCCATAGGACGTCTACTGCTAAACATAGCCCTCCCCCATTGACTTTTAGATTAGCCGGTTGAAAGTGGCCTGCATCCAGCGTCTTCCTGCGACCCTTACCAGGTCGTCTGACCACCTTGTGAGTGGACGTCCTACGCTGCGCTTGCCGGTACGCGGCCTCCATTCTAGAACCTTTCTGCCCCATCGGCCGTCAGGTCTACGTGCTATGTGCTCCGCCCACTGCCACTTCAGCTTGCTAATCCGTTGGGCTATGTCAGCGACTATTATTCGTTTACGGATCTCCTCATTTCTGATTCGATCTCGCAAGAAAACACAATATTGCGTATATAAAAAGTCTAGTCTATTAAGCAGTAAAGGTATTTTTTATATCCTTCAGAGAAATCCCAAGCATAGCTCTTTCCATAGCTCGCTTAGCAACTTTTCTTATCGCACCGTGAGTCAAGTCTCGGCTTCGTTCGTAAGTCATGACATGCAGAACGCACTCGTTGAAGACTTTCGTCTTCAGACTTTGAGGGATTAACAATGAAAAAACTCGACGAAGTTTCCCAAATGCTACGCAGCCCATTATAGGTAGTGTAGGTATGAATAAACTTTTAAATCTGTACTACAAAGAACGCGCGCCGCCCACTTATTCTGGGCTTACATTTTTTACTGAAGTGCTACCGACAGCGATAAAAAGATTATTAAGTTACTTATCTTTCTTTTAGAAACTATGTAAGGGTAGATAGCGCTATGTATTAGGTCCTTACATATGATATTGCCGTTTAGTATCAAAAAAGTGAATCAACTTTTTTAATTAAATTATTATTTAATCAATCTAAGTATGCACCGTTGTTATAGATACACTTCCGCCATTTTATAGGCAGATCATTGATTCCTTTGGAAAAAAAATCCTGGGAGCGAGAGTCTATGAACTGTTTGAAGGCGGTTTGGACGTCTCCCTCATCAGATTTGAAATTTTTTTTCTTGTAAAAAGTTACCTATCTAAATTTTGAAAAAAGTGGTACTCGGTTGGGGCTAGATCTGGAGACTGACGACGCAAAGGTTCCAGTCGCAGCTCCTCTAACTTGGCGACCGTTTGGTGTGCAATGTGTGGTCTAGCGTTATCCTGAAGGAGCAGTGGGCTAGAGCAATTTACCAGTCTCGGTTGTTTAATGGCGAGCTTTCCCATCATTGTTTGCAATTGTTGGCAATACAAGTCTGCAGTAATCGTCTGGCCTGTTCTCAAGAAGCTTTAGTGGATAACACTAACACTGGTCTACCAAACACTAACACTGGACTACCAAACACAAACCAGAATCTTCTTTTCGGTCAGTTTTCGCTTAGGGCAAGGTTTTGCCGGTTCTCCAGGGTCAAGCCATTGTGATGATCGCTTCCGATTGTCGTACAGGATCTATTTCTCATCACAAGTCACGATACGCCCCTCATCATCTGACGGGTGCTTGCGACAACCGGCACTATCTCAAATACATCAAATACATTAATAAAAATAAAAAATAAAAATTTCAGTACTCTTACTTGGTTAGAACTAGCATCTTCGACCACATCTGGATGAATGATTAACTTTGTTGCTTTGTTGTTACTTTTAATAAGAAACTTTGTACGAATACAAATTAAGCATGTTATGAAACTCTGTTATTGGCTAAGTGTCACTTTTGTTAAACTAGGCTAATATGTACATTGTAATAAAGCTGTTTAGTTTCTCAATAAATAAAATATAAATAAATCATTGTGACGATTGAGCAAAGAAACGCAGCAAGCGACGCGTGTTTGATGGTTTGCTTCAGTCAATTCGTGCGGTACCCACTTTTCGAGTTTTTCGACTTTTCCGATTTGGCGCAAATAGATAAGTATCGTTTTGTCACTTACGCCGAAGGCTGCTGCTAATTCAGAAGTAGGTTGAGATGGATCCGCTTCCACTATCGCCTTCAATTCTTCGTTATTCACTTGAGTATCAGGTTGTCCACGAGGCTCACTGTGTAAATCGAAATTTCCAGAGCGGAAACGTTAAAAACAAAAACGCAACGTTCGTTCGTTAGCGGTGCCTGATCCGTACACGTCGTTAATTCTTCGAGTCGTTTCTGCAGCACTGGTGCCACGGTGGAACTCGTATTCGTAAATACCGCGAATTTTCAATTTGTCCATAGTTTTTGTTGTAGAATGTTAAAACTCAAATAAATGAAAACAAATGAAATACGAATTATAAAACCATATTTTTCTGGCTTTATATCGAAATAAATTTGAATTTGGAATTCCTTGTCAAACGTAAGATTTGATGTTAAAGTTACCAGTATTGAGTCGGGAGTCGAGAATCGGCAATTTCATATGTAAGGATCTGATATTATATGTGGTATTTTTATGGTTTCCAGGGGACTTCGGGAGGTACCAATGCTTCCAGTTCCTGCTCCATATCCTGGCAGCATTGACGGCCGGGATGCACATGCTCTCCCTAGTGACTGTAGCTGCGGTACCTGAACATAGGTATGTGCAAATATAATCCTACCTACATAGGTATAGTTCTTGCAATTTATAAATAAGTATTATGTAAACCTTGTATCCACTTTGTAGCAGTATTATGCTGCTGGTTGGGTAGAGCAGGCTCATAGCCCAACGCAACAAGTAGATATAGGTACGTCACTGTTTTTATTTGTAAATTGCAATAAGTGTACTTATATCGTCAACACATACTTATGTGGATATGGTACGCATACAAATACTATAAAATAAAGATTTGCGGAAAAAATACCTTTGGTACTACTTTTTTGTTGTTTATTCCCAACTGATATCGCTGGATTCGTATATCCGCTGCTGGCAACTTAATGAGATAAAAGTTTTCAAACGTCGCCAATTATGACAAATGACGGGTAGCACAAAAATGATCCCATAGTTTGCCGCTTTGCCATCAAAAGGGAGTAAAATAATGTTCAGTAAGTTAAAAATTTACTTATTCCTTGCCTAAAACTTATGAATACTGATTTATATTTGTGTATTCTTCTTTGACCATTTATTATGAGTAGATTTATTTAATGTATTAGAGAACATCACATACATTGCTCTGATCCTATGATAAGTATATTAGAATAAAAAATAAGAATAAAAGATTTTTATTCAGAAACCACACATAATTACTTACATGAAAGAAAAGTAAAAAATACAATTTTATCCTAACATTAGTGGTCCAGAAATGGTCTCCACTCAGCAATATGTCAAGGCACTTGTCACACATCAGACACAAATCAGAAACAACGACGGTACCACAACACCCAGACCCGAGACAATATAGAAAAGTTATTTTTCTACATTGACCGACCGTGAATCGAACCCGGGATCTCAGAGATAGCGACACTAAGTCTGGTCTGGTTTAATGCAGTATTATTTTTGATATTGAATAAAATAAAATAAGTGCGAAACGCTTAGATTACTATCATTACTTACACTTTTTTGCTCAATTCTGAAGTCTACAAAAGGGAACATTTTTGTACCATCCGTCGCCACTGGCAACAAACAAGATTTTTTTTCTCATTATGTTAAGAAAAAAAGCAATGGTGACAACTGGAAATAAATAAAGCGATTATGTTTGTATTTTCATTCAGTCACATAATTATACTACAGAGAGTTTAATAAATGATAGATACCATTACAATCATTTATAATATTTGACCGTAATCTTTATTTTTGTGTTTTTAATTTTAGTCAACTTTGTACGCAACAAAACCAACTGTCTCCCAAAAATGTTGAACTGGCACGACACTCAAATGGAAGGCTCTGTTGTTTTTCATTTCATAGTCACCTTATAACATCAAATGTAACCATGAATATTGTTACTTCATGTATGTATACTCGTATATGAGTATCTTTAATATCCTAGTGAGGTAATTGTGACTTATGGGTCCTAAGTAAGATGATCCAGATAAAATGTTTCAATTGACGTTATAATTTGGCGACGATAGATGATACCAGAACCTAAACTTTAAGTATGGTTTGGGAGTTCCACCGAGTAATGCCTTAAATTGGTTCTCCGGGTTTGTTACGACGCATGCGCATGTAGATGGTATGAATCTACAAGGGTATCAAAAGGGATTGGAACATGAATGAACTATGTTTTGTCTAGACTTCAGGTACTTATTTTAATAGATCGAAATTCCACCGTCGGTAACTCTACCTCATCGAGTACAATTAGAACGCACTATAGGGATAAAGACAAAATAAATACTTAAAATGTATTAATATCTTTGGATGGATGATTTGAAATAGAAG
The DNA here is from genome assembly GCA_963576865.1 of Anania hortulata. NCBI lineage: Eukaryota > Metazoa > Arthropoda > Insecta > Lepidoptera > Crambidae > Anania > Anania hortulata. The sequence goes on along the minus strand of OY756397.1, from coordinate 9,537,647 downwards.
TCTGAAGAAAATTTGCTTTTTCATTACAAATTGTAAATTGTACGACTTCATGAGGTATTTTTTTTCTTGATGTAATTGTTCACAATCTGCCAGGTCCGGTACTCAAAGTCATACCAATTTAATACTTTTTGTCTTTTTCCTTACAAAAACTGACTGTTTTGTTGGGAACTTAAAATGAAGTAACCGACAGTAGGATTCGTCTGTAACTTACGGCCTATCACTTCTGTTGTTCTGTTTATAAATCTGTATTTCTTTTTGCTTTGTTCAAACTATTGGGATTTTTCTGTATCGAGTAACTACCAACCGATGAGATGCTAATTAAAAAAATCCGTACGCTCACTTAACGTACCTATACGTGATTATTGTTCATGCATGACCAAAAGTTTGAACGCCTAATTTTTAACCTTCCTAATGTACAATTTTTTTCCAAGATATAAGGTGCAAAGGGGGTGCTTTTATACGCTTTTACGGTACCTAGCGTGAACAGGTCTGCTTGGTTCGGGTATGAGGTCTTTTAATAATATGGACTCGGCTTTGGTATACCTTCACTCACTTAAGAGACAGTGATACTTTTTATGGTGCTACTAGGCTAAACGTAAGTACACTTTTGTAAAATTAAATTTACAAACCATCCGCTTCCAATTTTGCATTAAAATCGTTTTTAAAAAGTAGGCTAAAAGTCTTGTTTATATAATGACTAACAAATTAAGTACCACTTAGTTACATTGACCCTTAGTACTTACTTGGTGTAGGTAGGTAGATAATCTATAGGTATAAAGTGCAAAGACAAAATTTACAACAATTAGAACGCTTGTATTTTGCATTTAAATGTTTTTAATTGCATGTAAATGTAAAATAAAATTTAAACTTTACTTATTTAATGTTTAAAAAAACTAATTTACTTGCATATCTTAATTAGTTGAAAGGCCGAGTAATTATACGAAAATAGCTTGTATTATCATTAGTTAGCTGCTAAATAAAATAACAAATGTGAAAGAAATAAACACTCACGCAAACATTGTCACAGCACTTACTAACATCGTTGATTTGAAACATATTTTTAATCCATAATTTTATGTATTGCAGGTGTGCCTTATATGGAGAAGATACAAACTATTCGGAGCCATGGAATTCATCAGTAGTACTGAAATCAATACCCTTGAATGAACACGGGAAGTTAGATTCTTGCAACATTTACGGAACAAATAACACATTGGAAGAATGCCAATCCTGGATCTATAATACTCAATACTTTACGTCATCCCGAGGGATCGAATGGGACTTTGTATGCAGCCGACGGTGGATGGGAGCGACTGCGCAGACTTCGTACATGTTCGGAGTAGTCATTGGCTCCCTCGTGCTTGGCCGCGCATCCGACAAGTTTGGAAGAAAAACAGTTTTTGTTTGGTCTGGACTCCTTCAACTAATATTCGGAGCATCTGTAGCATTCGCTACAGACTATTACACATTTATCGCGATACGATTTTTGTACGGGATTTTTGGATCGGGCTCATACATAGCTGGATTTGTGCTAACAATGGAATTGGTCGGTCCGACCAAACGCACGATCTGCGGTGTGGTGTTTCAAATAATGTTCGCATTGGGAATCATGCTGTTAGCCGCATGGGGATATCTTATAGACAACAGATTCTATTTACAAATACTTTATGCTTTACACGCAGCTATACTGCTTCCTCATTGGTTTGTGATGGACGAATCCCCCAGGTGGCTCTGGGCTCAGGGTCGGGCACGAGAATCAGTAGCTATAATAGAGAAGGCTTTGAAAATGAACAAGTCAAATCAATCTGTAGATACTCCGCTTTTAGTATCGCATTGTAAGGCCACGTGTGCTAAGTACACGGACGAACATTCAGCTGGAACAACGGATCTATTCAAAACATCAAATATGCTGAAAAAAACTTTGATTATATGCGGTTGTTGGTTTGCCAATTCTGTAGTCTACTATGGATTATCACTTAACACTGGAAAGCTGAACGGCAATCCTTACTTTCTAATGTTTTTAATGGGGGTTGTAGAATTGCCGAGCTATGTTATAATTATGTATTTCTTAGACCGAGTTGGTCATAGAGCACTGATTAGTACAATGATGTTATTAGGTGGAATATCCTGTTTAGTGGTAGTAGCTCTACCTCACGGTTCAACTTCTGTGACTGGCGTAGTAATGGTCGGAAAGATGTTTATTTCTGGTTCTTATTCAATAATCTATAAGTATTCCGCTGAGCTTTTCCCAACTGTCGTCCGCAGTTCGGGGGTGGGTCTGGGAAGTATGTGCGCTAGTGTTTCTGGTGCATTGACTCCCCTGATTAGTTTACTCGATACGCTAAATCCAAAAATACCAACTATTCTATTCGGATTCTTAGCTCTCTTGTCAGGATTTTCCACTTTTCTTCTACCCGAAACCATCGGCCGTGATTTACCGCAATCAATTGATGATGGCGAACAGTTTGGAGTAGGAGATACTTGTTTTACCAACTGCAGCGGGCGAAGAATCAGTGAAGGTTCTGTAGATATTCCTGAGACTATGCTACCACTTGAACCAATCGAAAAAAAAGGATAAAATGAGAACAACGACAAATGCATTTACTAACATATAATAGTTGTCGTTCAAGTCTACTTATAAGACTCGAATGATTCTATCTAAGACTGGCTGAAAACTAAGGGAACAAACAAATTGAAGAAATGGACCAATATGATAATAGGCTTAAGAACTAGTTATAGGTAATTTATCAATTAAACAATAATCTTGTCATACAATGGGTAATAAATACTTAATTAGGTATACTTATTAATCAAAAAATCTAGTCAGCTGTTTTATGGTGGAATAACCTAATGTAGGTTACCGTCCTATTCCGAATTTTGCTTTCTAGATACCATTAAAATATTTTAAGGTAGGTATTCATAAAATAACAGGCCGTTTGACAAGCCACACTTATACTACTTACCTATACCTATTGTTTTTCTATTCAATGTATTTATATAATGTTACCCAGGTGTTATAAAAAGGGTAGGTAAATAAAGTAGACCATGTATTCTGTACTTTTCTTAGTGTTTGTTCGAAGGATTGTTTGTGTTGTTTCACCCTTTTAGGTCTACACTTGCACAACATTCTTACATTTTGATCAAAGCAGTAGTGAAATAAGTAGCGGCGCCACCATACTTTTAACGGTCATAGAGTCGAAAATTTGTAATTTTTTATCAAGCTGTTAATACGATTACGATTAAAGATAAAATTTTGTTTTAAACGCTACTTAAAATATAATTGAACGCCATGTTTTTTCGCGTGGTCTTTAGTTTATTCATAATATGTTTTACACACATAAACCTTCCTCTTGAATTACTCTGTATATTGTTGAAACTGAATCAAAATCCGTTGCGTAGTTTAGAAGATCTAAGCGTATACAGAAAGAGGAAGCGACTTTACTTTATACTATTAAATATAGATACTGATCAAGCGGATTAGCGGACCCTGGGCTCCAAAGCAATGGCTTTGGACGCAACCGGAATTGACCGTATAGATGAAGAAGAAGACTGATCAAACATACGTAAACGAGGCGAATAGAAATTCCATACTTATGCGGTCTCATGAGACCACTTGGATGTTAACGGGTTAAATATACAGGGTTAATTTGCAAGATAGTACCTACCTACGAAACTAAAAATAAGGTTTATAGAACAATATAAAAATTATAAGACTTTATCGTAATTAATTTAAAAAGGAAACGCGATGGTATGGCCGCCGAGCGCTTAAAAACTAAGGATAAAGATAAGGGTTAATTATTATAATATTAGAAGCATTTTTCTGGAAACTAAATCATCTAACATTAATAGCTTTGGCAAATGTTGCGTAAGATTTCAAATCATAAATAAATAAATTAAAATAACAATCGAAAATCGGAATATCGGCAATATGTCAATTGTGTTTTTGGTATAATAAAAATATGGAAAAGGAAAAAAGGACAAAACGTTTTCGGAGAAATAAAATTCGTACTAAAGCAATTCGGATTTAAAATAGGTAATCCTAATTTTGGTGCTCTAATACAACATCTTTTTCTATGGGACCAACATTTGCAAAAAACAACGACTTTCATACAAAATGATGTCAGCTAGTCGCGGCTTTTTATGGAAGTGTTTTATCTTTTGCGGTTTCGATGTTTGCCCTATAGAAAAAGTTAATTGGTGTATTTTAGAGATAGAATCACCCCCTAGAAGGTCTCGCGTTTTTTTTTTATTATAGCTACTTTGTATAATAGAAAGTCACACACACTGTACACTGTTTTTATAATCATTGATTTGTTAAAGTTGTCTCCACCCCGAACAGCAGAATAACCAAAACATCGAAAAAGTTCACGACAATCAACGCAAGCGAAATCGCAGACACAGCCAGCCAGACTGGCTAGTCTTCCAGTAGGTACTGTAAAGTAATGAGTATTTATGATAAAATTAATTTAGCTATTGTTTCGGAAAACAGTGTGAATATTAACTCGTTAGAAAACAAAACTAGACCAAGCAATCTGCGTACAATGCCAGATCTACGTTCGAGATACCTTGATCAAACAATGAATACGGTAGAAGACGTTGGCTGTGCAACCTTCCTTGAATATTAAATAATTTACCAAAAACCACTGTAGAAAAAATTGAAAATAACAAACAATTAAAAATGTTCTAAAGAAATACTTTATCAAAGATAAATACCTACATTAAAGGTGGGTTGTGAGGCCAATGTCAGTCTTAAAACAATGAAATAAGAAATTGATTAAGCATGCCAGAAATGAGCAACTCTTCAATGGAGGCTACATAATCTTTAATTCTAATATTTTTTGCTTTCATCTTGTAAAATAAATTTCATTTAAATAAAATAAACAGTTACAAAAAGTTATTCGTAGAAGGCAATAGATTACCTACCTACCTATCTGTACCTACTGTCATTGAGCGTTTAATGTTACTTAGAGATTTGTCAATATTCAACTAACATCCAGAACAAAATCCTGTTAGGTTGGGTTAAGACTGAAACCTATCAAAATAGATGGTAAAAATGGGTCATTGTGTAAACCGGATCTGGCATAGCTACGTTAATTTTTAATTACCTACTAGTTATTTTAAAGTGTACCTAATGTAGATAAATGTTTAATGGATACGCTGTTTTGTTGTTTATACCAACCGGTAGGTAGGTAATGATGACGTATATAATACATAGGTACAAATCGTTCAACTTAGATAATCATGGCTAATCATGCCTTATTGACATGTATCATTTTAGAGGTAGAAATGATATTATCATGCTGTCAGGCATGGTGGCGGCAAGGCATAGGAATTTAGGAAATGACCAGCTTAGGATTGAAATGTAGGATGATAAAGAGCCGTTGTAGGTACACTCAGCAGCTTATCAAGCTACCGCAAAGTGACTCTCCCCGACCAAATCTGAACTTTTTGAACACGTAGTTCAAACAATAAAATAATTTTGAAGTTTTGTGGTAGGGTTGTAACTGTTACCTACCTTGTTATTTGTACCTAGACCTTTGGGGGTGAGAGGAACAGGGTGTTGAGTTCCTCATCCACCATTGAAAAGGGAGGATCCTCCGACCAGACGGGTGTTGTGTCTGGTGGGCAACTGCCCGACGGTTGTTTGTCGGGTTCTTGTATATATGGTTCAATCGCTCCGATAACTTTAATATCGCTTTGTAGGATACGTCCGTTTTATATGTAGCGAGATAGATGTCGCTACAGACCTAAGTACATGGAACAGCATGACAATTATTCTTTTAAGAATGAAGGTAATAATAAAACTTTATTTTTACTAAACGAGTAATTAGGTACCGGGGTGCTACATACCTTCTCCGCTTAGGTAGGTAGATTTTCTACACCACACTCAAAGATACATTACCATAAAGAACAACAATACGAAACATCTTTCTCCGAAACTAGTTAGTTATTTCTCACTTACATTTAGTATGCAATAACACGTCGTCAACACTCACTCATACTAGAAAGTATAGTATTAATAAGTAATAACACATTTAAAAATGGCGTATTTTTTGTAAAACAAAATAAATTACATTTCTACTCTGTAGAGTATACATAAAACTATTTTAAATCATATTTACTTACCTATAGCTAAAATATAATTAGTACCTATAGACAAAGGTATTTTTTACATATATGTCTAAACTAATGTATAATGGTAACGTAATAATATAATATTATGACAGCCAATAATTGTAAATCATACTGCCATGGCCAGTCCAGTCTTTCCTTGAATTTAAGTTTAATAATGTATTTTACATGCTGTTTTTATGTAGTTTTAGGAGTCCGTCAAGGAGACTGAAACAATTTGTTATTGGTAGTTTTGTACTAATTAAGTTATTTAACCCTTTAACTGCCGCACTCAGAGACGTCAATTAACGGTAAAGTGTTACTAACATTTTTGTTTATTCATTAACTGTCTGTATTCTTATCGACTTTAGAATCACTGATTTTTCTTAAGATTAAAGTTAAGTGACCTATCTGAGTGCGGCTGTAAGAGCCGATTTTTCAAACGCCAGTTAATTAACTTTTATCCGACGAATAAAATTGACGTTTTGACACATTTTCTATACGAAAACATTTCAAATTTGTTTATCATATAAAAGTTATCTGGTTATTAGAAAATCGGCCCTAAAATAACTATGATACCGTAAAATAGTCATTTTCGTAGAATACGATTAGGTACTAGAATATATATGTTATTAATTGCTATATTTCTGTTTCTTACATAATAGGTAGGTAGGAGGTACGAACTAAGATTATACAAAAGAAGTAGGTACTGAAGAATTATTTTGTAGCTATGTTTTAATAAAGTTGTTGCATTGCTGATTGTTTTTCTTAATCCTTAAAAGATTACACCGTTGCAAACTTAGGCATACTACCTGCTGATATATAGGAACCCCTTAAAAATAAAGTTTATAATGTTGATCGCACATTCGTTTCTTTGCTTAACAATCGAATAATAAGTAGGTACCTTTACCTACTTAGGTACATAAATAATAGTACAGGTTATTAAAAAAATAAGTACTAAGTACCATAATATTTTAGGTCGCCATTCCGATTTTCGTGTAGTAATAAAAAAACATTGTAGTAAGTAAAAGATAATTAAATTAAATATATGTTATTTAATCAGAATAATTACTACTACAGTCTGCAGAGTTCAACAACCTTCCTTTCACGTATGATAACACAGTTATCCGTATTCGAACCCAGGACCTCTGAGTGATGAGCCGACATTTTGAACATTGCACCACGGATGTCGTTATCAACATTAGATTTTTAAATGTAAGGTATAGGTACTTACTTAATATTAAACTCTATTCTTAGCCAAACCCTAGAATTTCGCTAGTACCTACCTAGGTACTTACCTACGTTTTGTAGTTACCACCCTGTACATTTCACATTTTCCAGACATAATTCAAAATATGCCAACAAAGTCTGAGGGTCATCGATGATAAAAATTAAAATAGACCTTGCAATCAATAATAAAAGAAAAACAAAATGCCTTATTCTATAATCTTAATAATTCGTGCCTACTACTAGCATGATGTAAGAAGCAATTAAATAAATACGAGTACCAACATAAGTAGTAACATAAGTAGTGGGTAATTTACCTTAATGTTAAATAAATACTAATATAAGTAGGTAACGTACGAGTAGTAACTATAGGTACTTACCTACTATACAGGGTTACATTGCAAAGGGGTGCCAAATTTAAAAAATAGGATCTAGGGAACAATAAGAAACGTCTTAATTTATATTTTTTAAATAATAGTATATTTAAAAAAAATACTCTAAAATATTCGGAAATAACGTCAATAGAGAGAGGAGACTACGAAAGCCGCGCTGTCATTCATCAGAGGCGTAATTACGGCAAACCAACCAGGAAGCCTACTACAAAAAAACAAATATGATGTTTCGGTCGAAACGAAAGACAAACGATACGCAAACGAGAGGCTTAATAACTACGTTATACTTTTGGATGTCGATGTTTTAATCGGATGCGACATATTTTGAGAATGACTTCGTGAATGAATATATTTAATGTTATTTAGCGTATTATTTCAAGAATCCGAAGCGTTTCGTAGTAAGCAATCCGAAAAACGATTATCGTATTGACGAATTGCGTTTTTCGTAGTAGACCTGCAGGACCTTACGCAGTGCACATATGGTGCCATTTTTTCATGAGAAACTATCCACGCGTACAATTTTTAATCTGTAAAAAAAAAATTTTTGTTCTCTGCATAGTTCGATTTTTGCTGATTCTCAGCCACTCCTAAAGATTTGCACCCCTTCCTTTGCAATGTAACCCTGTATGTATAATTAATACCTACATGCATAAATAATTGGTATCAAGTAAGTACCTAGTACCTACCTACTTACAAAGTTAGTATATTGGCAGCGAGAATGCAGTTTGTTGCACCTTAGAATCATGATTAAAAGAACATTTCTCTCAAAACGATTCTTCTCCTGTCCTGACTGACCGTTTTTAAAAGGTTTTATAGCTTTTTAGGGTTCCGTAGCTAAATGGCAAAAAACGGAACAATTGGATTCGTCATGTCTGTCTGTCTGTCCGTCCGTATATCACAGCCACTTTTTCTGAAACTAAGAACTATACTGTTAAAAAATAGTAAGTAGATGTATTCTGTGAACCGTATTAAGATTTTCACACAAAAATAGAAAAAAAACAATAAATTTTGGGGGTTCCCCATACTTAAACTGAAACTAAAAAAAAAATTTGATTAAACCCATACGTGTACCCATATCTATGGATAGGTCTTTAAAAATGATATTGAGGTTTTAAATATCATTTTTTTCTAAACTGAATAGTTTGCGCGAGAGACACTTCCAAAGTGGTAAAATGTGACCCCCCCCCCCCCTCTGTAACTTCTAAAATAAGATAATGATAAAACTAAAAAAAGTACATGATGTACATTACCATGCAATCTTCCACCGAAAATTAGTTTGAACGAGATCTAGTTTTTTTTTTTTAACAGGTACGTCATAAATCGTAAACTGCAATTTACCTTTCGTAATGTTATGGATTTCATTTTGCAATAAAAATACCATAACTACTCGTACTCGATTGTCGTGATGGGTGAACTTTTACTTATATAGATACGTACAGGTTTGTACGGAACCCTCAGTGCGCGAGTCTGCCTCGCACTTGGCCGGTTTTTTTTTCTGAATAGAGACCCGCAACGAATTAATCTCGTAAGTATTACAAAGCTGGGAGACTAAAACCCTGGTACCAGTAGCTACAATTATTTACCTTGTCTTAAACTTACTGCAGAAATTGGTTGACTGGCAATGATTATTAAAAACCAACTGCTAATTTAATCAGCGTGCTCAGAAATCAGACCCCAGATTTAGCTTTTTAGAACAAGAAGAACTTACTTCCATTCTGTCTAGTAACATAGAAGAGTTGCAGTGGTAGATAATCTACTTTTATGCTCTCCCAACTCTAGATCTAACAGAAAACTTGTAAGAACTTACCTTTGAAACATATTCTTATTTCAGATGCTGGATAGACGGTGTGGACACAAATGAAACAGTAGCACCGTGGAACTCTTCTGAAATATTAGCGGCTATACCAAAAACTACAGTGGGAGGTCTGCACAGCTGTCTCATGTACGAAAACAACGCGACGACAATGTGTTCCAAGTGGGTTTTTGACTCCACTTACAGAACTTCGTCTCGCGCTATAGAATGGAATTTAGTTTGCGATAGAAGGTGGATGTGGGCCGTAGCACAAATGAGTTACATGTTAGGAGTTTTCACAGGAGCCGTTGTGTTAGGTGGCATGGCGGACAAGTATGGCAGAAAGAAAATATTCTGTTGGTCAGCTGTGTTACAACTTGTTTTTGGTGTAGTTGTTGCTTTTGTTCCTGAATATTGGTCTTTCCTAGTTATTCGTTTCATATACGGCATATTTGGCTCCGCCGGTGCGTACATTCCTGGGTTTGTGTTAACTATGGAGTTAATGGGAGCAAGCAAAAGGACAGCCTGCGGCATTGCCTTTCAAGGGGCATTTGCTATAGGAATCATGTTGGTAGCTGGCTGGGGTGCACTTATTAATGATAGACTTATTTTACAAGTAGTTTATGGACTACATGGTGTATTGCTAATTCCACACATTTGGATTATGGATGAATCCCCTAGATGGCTTTGGGCTCAAGGCCGAGCCAAAGAATCTGTTGACATAGTAGCTAAGGCCTTAAAATGTAACAGATCGAATCATACACTAGATAAAGCCGAATTGGTTTCGATTGGAAAAGTTGAAACCGCTAGGGGAGATACTATACAAACCGCTGGCACCTTAGATTTGTTCAAGACACCTAATTTAAGGAAAAAAACTTTAAATGTCTGTTTTTGTTGGTTCGCTAACTCAATAGCATATTATGGACTGACATTAAGTACGGGAAAACTTGAGGGCAACCCATATCTAATTACAGCCATCTTAGGATTTGTTGAACTTCCAAGTTATGGAGCGGTTATTTACTTTCTTGATATTTGGGGTAGAAGAGCATTAACTAGTTCAATGATGATCGTTGGCGCAGTAGCGTGCATAGGAGCCACTTTCATTCCTGCAGGAAGTATCGTGTCAACTGCAATTGTAATAGGTGGAAAATTATTCATAGCTGGCTCATTTGCTATCATATACAACTACTCTGCAGAGTTGTTCCCCACTGTAATACGAAATTCTGCGATAGGACTTGGATCTATGTGCGCTAGGCTTTCTGGAGCTTTGACTCCATTGATTTCACTATTGGATTCTTTTAATCCAAAAATTCCTGCGATAACTTTTGGTGTAGTAGCGCTCATATCTGGAATTTGGGTTCTCTTCTTGCCAGAAACTAATAATCAGCCTATGCCACAGAGTTTAGAGGATGGAGAGAATTTTGGTTTAGGGGATACGTGCTTTACCAGTTGTATGGGCAAAAAAGGAAAGAATAAAACATATTCAGTTGATGATAAAGCAGCGGCAGAAGCGATGGTTCCATTAGAAGATATGAGTAGAAAAGCTTAATACAAACCTTCATCGAAATAAATTGGATTACCTACTTAGGTAGGTAGTTCAAACTATTCAATCAATATTATTTTGTGATCAAAGATTGATAGGTAAGTATTATATACAGGGTGGTCCAGGCCAGATGGACATAAAATTTTTTTTAGGTAGTCGGCTTAGGGACCTATTTGTACTCGCCAGGAAAGAAATCGCTTTCGAAATTCGCGAAAACGAACCAGAAAAAAAGTAAGTTTTTTTAAAAAAAATTAACTAGGAAGCAATATAAATAACATTAATTTCCAAAAAAAATATTTATTAATTCTTTCACTTATATAAAGACTATAGCAAAGAAAAGCTTGAATACAAGCTCTGTATCGTTTTAAAAAAATATTTCTTAATTTTCTTAATGGTTCAGAATTATTTTCCATTTGTACTTAGACGTGGCGTAGCCAATCTCTCAGTTCTTGTTCCGAGTTGCATTCTTGAGCATAAACGATTTCTTTAAAGTAACCCCACACAAAAAAATCAATAGGGTTCAAATCCGGGGAGCGTGCGGGCCATTCGATTGGTCCTCTCTCTGCGGCCAATCCATCTGCGACTGAACTGTTGCGTGAGATGATCACTACCGACTACCTAAAAAAAAATTTATATCCATCTGGCCTGGACCACCCTGTATATTGATGTTGTTCTGTTATAAATAATAGTTGAAATTATTATAGTAAAAAGTAAGTGCCTACAATAATATTTTGTGATAACTAATAATGTGAGTGCAAAAAGTTTATTTTTAAGTTGTTTTGATTGAATCTTAATTGTGTCCATTATGTTAGAGCTACTTGTTTAAATGGTGCGCTTTAAATATAAAGATGAGACTATTTTGTAAATAAAATGTACATACTTAGCTATTGAAATAAAGTTATTTATTAATACTTACCTTTAGTTTTTTTTCTATCACATTTCAAACTAGCTGTTACCTGCGACTTCGTTCGCCTTTAGTTTATTCATAAAGGACACAAGTAATAGCGTTGGCTCGCAACTTTGTCCTCGTAGAATCGATGACACTAACGACACTTATCAACTATAGTTAGTTTAGGTCAAACCTCGGTGTAGGGAAGGTAGGACAGCTATTGGTCTATAGCATGTAGATGTATAAAGTCGCATTTACCCTACCTCTCATAATTAACTATATTATATACAGACTAGACAGAGTAGGGACCTACTTCGTCTAAAGATGTGATATGCCACTGAATGCCATCCGTAGCGTGACATCTATGTTCTGTGTAGGTATTATGCAGTCAACCTCAAAGACAATGGTTTTCCGGAAAGCCGTCGTCCTTTTTTCATTTATTTTTATTTATTGAAAAACCAACCACATTTACAATATTAACTTATTCTCTAAAAACTTATGTACTAGAATGTGTTTAAAGGCCTTCACAACTTCAATGAAGGAACGAACTGAAAGTAACTAATGTGATTCGTGGTACCTAAGTTGCACCTACTACGTAATCGTGGAAAATGAAAAAGAAAAAACGTGTGCCATGATTGTTATGAAATACAATATTATTCAGCGTCAAGGGCCTCTGATAGTTTATGTTTTAAAGTAAAGTAAAAAATAAATAAAGAACTTTAAACCTGCCTAGAATTTAACGTTTATTTGTTTCTTATTTTTTAATTAATATGTCCTTAATAATTTAGCTAAATTAGTTTTTAAAGAAGAAGAAAAAATATCCACGTCTCTAGAAAATCTACCTATATATAAAAATGATCATAATCTCTATTTCCCTTGGTCATCGCATCACGCGTGAACGCGTGGAACCATTTTGCAAATTATTTTTTTGTTGTGTTAATTATCGTCAGGAGAAGGTTCTTTTGAAAGAAAAAATTAAGGAAATTGCGCAGAAAATCCTTTATGAATAAACTAAAGACCATGCGAACGAAGTCGCGGGCAACAGCTCGTTTATTATAACTTCGAATAATGCAAGTTAATATAGTTTTTAGTGCCGTGTGGAGACGGCCGTAAAGAAAACACTTTCCCACCGCCAACAGGAGGCGTGTCGTAAGAGTCGACTAATTCCTGTAGCACGAGACGGGCAGCAGCGTCTTCGTGCAAAATCTTATAAAAAAACTGCGCTCGCCAACCCGCCTGCCAAGCGTGGCGAGTATTGGCAATCCCCCCGATGATCAGTCATTGGGGGAGGCATTTGTTCAGCAGTGGACCTCCTATGGCTGAAATGGTGATGATGATGATAGAGTTTTGGCTATATTTGGTGGAGTGAAGATTAGGGCTAAACAGAGACGTATGTCGAGTATGTCGTCTTGGTACATTGTTATTTATATTAGCAAGCAGATTAGGTGAGTATGTACGGCCATTGAGTAAATCATACAAAAAAATCATTTTTAATACCAGGCGCCTTTCTTCAAGTATAAGTAAGCTATGACTACGGCAAAGATCGATGTGTGAATCAGCGGACCGAAAGGTATGAAAAACTAGATATTTTAAAAATTCCAATTGGTCCTCCCAATCCCAACACCGTCAAAGTTGTAATCATACCTAAAGTAATAGGTTTATTATTTCTAGTAAAACTTATACATTGGCATTTATTGATATTCACTTTTATTCTATTATCTATGTTTACAAAATTGTTTTAAGTTATTTAACTCTCCTTGCAGCGTTTGGCAATCAAGGATAGTTTTAATTCGCAAATATATTTTGGTATCGTCTGCATACTCGTACAATCAATGTTTTGAAGATGTTATACGTCAAATATGAAGGCGCTGTAGAAAAGAGACCCGAGGTGGGCCTGGGGGACCCCTGAGGAGATATTGACATCATTCGACCTGTATCTTTTGAGTATAGATAGTCAAAGTCGTCGTCTGTTCTTTTTTTGTCAATGTACAGAAATTGACATTCCACGGAGAGAAAAAAAACTATATTGTGTCAATAAAGCAGCACGGCGTAAAGCTGACATACTTGAAACCACGGGGTGGAAACGCCATAGAGTCTGAGAGGACGTTAGTTAATAGTGCATCCCTTTCAGTCGTATGGCGCTTTCTCGCTCAGTGGGTAACGCTTCATGGCTCTTTTTTTTTTTAATGTTTCTCGTTTTTTTTTTTAAATAGTTTCTGATTATTTACATGCTCATTGTTCCGGAGGTGGCTAACACCAATTTTAGCACATTGGTATTCGGAAAATGCTAAGCCTTTATCCATTCGAAATGAGTTGGAGCACGCTAAAACTGATATATGCTTAATTCGGACTGCCTACTTATTTACGTTGAAAAATAAAATAATGTCACTGTCAATTTCGAAAATTACGGTTACTGTTTTTTCTCTTGCTTGGAGTTAAAACAGTATTTTCCAAATTTTCCGACATTTCTTCCTTTAAACAGCAATTTTTATTGCTCCTTTTTATTCACGTGTCATATTGATATATCGTTTGTTTAGGTTCTGTTACAGATATTATGCCCATCACCAGATGCATCGTGAGCGGCTGCTCGTCTACTTCTTCCACTGCAAGGCTTCACTACCTGCCGCGTGATGATGCTCTCCGGGCTGTATGGATGCAGTATCTTCTACCAAGAAATCCAGCTTTAGGATCCCTTTCCAAAAAACAGCTCGTAAACCGAATGGTTAGTTCTCGTAAATGTTTTGTCGTTTCATGCGATATCAATACAACAACAACCCGCTGTTTCGTGTTCACGATTTATTCGTACAGTTTTACTGAAAGAGTACATAGTCTAATTATTTGTATTTGTTTCCAGGTCTGCCATCTTCATTTTGAAGAGAAGTACATCCTTAACAATAGAAGGGTGTACAATGGCTGTCCAACTTTATTTACTCCTGATGAAATTACATCGAGACAGCCATCCACACCTCTCTTGGTCAAGTCACGAGGTAAGTACCTACATTTCTGTATTTCTTTTATAATATGTCAGTCCATGAGTAAAGTTGAAACAATTAGTGTAATAATGGGTGTGCAAGGCATTTGGGACAAAAAAAAATGGGATGAAATTATGAAACTTACTAAAATTTTACTCTTACCTTAAAAACTTTGCTTTTCTTCAACTGTTTAAACAGCTTATTTTGTTATAATAAAATGCTAAAAATAATATTGCGGTCACGGCATAAAATTTGTCATATTATATAAATAAATAAATAAATTTTCATTTCTGTATAAAAACTTAGTCTAGATACATAAAACTTAAGTTAGAAATATCGGTTAGTACACAAATATTACGATGTTTATACCTAAACTAAGCAAATTGCTTGTATCTTAGGTATTTATATCATAAAAGTGGGTTAGTGCTTATTCAACAATAATGTAAGTGTTATACACAAAACAATTACTCACTATTAAATAATAAATAAGTAGATCAAGATTTACTTGTTTAACAGTTTTTACCTTAGTCTTAATTATGTAATAACTTATGCCTAAAAATTAATTCTACGGCGCTTCAGGCGCTCTCGTAATTAATTGAACTTATATATCTAGATTCTGCGATTTTTCTGGCGGGGCATTGCTGATCTCCTGTTTTGTGATGGCTAGGTTTATTGAATCGCCGGCATGTAGCACAGTTTGCTTGTTCAAGTTACTTTGAGCATTCTTTAATTGAATGGCCAACGCAGCCGCAGTGCCCACAGGTAGAGTCAGCCTCCCGACAATATTTTGCTGAGTGGCCATATTGTTGACACTTGTAACATCTAGTTACAAGGGTGTAGTCTCTTACTCGGCATGAAGTCCAATTGATGAATACCCTTTCCTGCTCAATTAGAAGTTTTCTGAGGTCTGATGGTAGTTCCAGGATAAAGTTGCAGTAAGATGCGTCTTTTTTACCGGATTTGTGGCTTAGTTTGATTGCGTCTAGAAACTTTTTTTAGTCTTATAATCATTGTTTATTTATGTTTAATCTCTATCCTTGGGCTCTCATGATTGATGGCTACGCTGATGTTAGGATTACAAATATGTACTTATTTTTTAACATGTTATTAAATTTTGAATGTTATTTGTTATAGCTGATGATCATTCATATTCACTGTCGAAGCCGGACAATACTAACACAGAAGGTATGTTAAAATATTGTGACATTTTATCGAGTATGCAAATCTTTTCTTTATATTTTATATTATTAAATAAATGTATTTCATTCATTTCTGTAAACAGGGCAAAACAGTAAATTTGCTGATAATTGTTCTTTTTTATTAAACCTGAGACAAATATATGCCATTGTTTAAATAAACTTGTGTTAAGTAACATTATGTCTTGCAGTTGATGATGTGATCAGAAGGCTGATTCTGATCAACCATGATCATAACTACTGTCCAAGTGACAAAATAAAAATTACTAATGAGCAAATCGGTAAAATACTATTAAAATTATGTAGTTTAGGATTATCAAATTGAAGTAGTGTAGTTTACATACCTTTTTGATATTTAGCCTAAATGTTGTAGAAAATAATATGTTTATCTGTATTTTATTCTAAAAACTAGGTAGTCAGTAGTTCTAATTAAAAAATAAAAGTAAAAGTTAAGTACTAGACACAATCACAACAATGCAATTTTTGTAAAAGTAGTTTATATAGTTCATTTTAGAATTTTTGGTAGTTAGAATTTTTGGAATTATAATCTATTGACTTATAATATCGACAGTTAAGACAAAATACCTTCAAACTTCACTACCAACATTTAAAAGATGGAACTTCTTTGTTAAAAACTTATATCTATTATCTACATAATGTCGCCAGTGAAAAGTAGTAGTAATTAATGGTAGAGAGGAGGAGTTATTGGTGCTTAGCTGTCCTTCCTACCTTCTAGTATAAAAAAACTAAAATTAAAGTGAACTCACATAGTGCTCTTTTCAGTTGATAAATACTGATTAAAGTCATTAGTGTACAAAAAACCACAGGAATTTGTTTATCTTTTAGCTTAGTTAAAAATAATTGACTTTTGGTTTTGTTTGTCAATTAACTTGCTAATTAATTGATAAATTAGACTTGCTAAATATAATAAGATCTGATTTATCATTTAACTTCCTTTTAATACAACAACTTTAACCTTGGGAGCAACATCAAAATCTAAAAAAGTATTTTGTGTAGTAGAATCACTTCCTAAAAGATAGTTAGCTAATAAGATAGGACCAATAAACTCAGGCAATTATTTAGTACTGAAGGGTGGGTTTCTGGTGAAATTCAGCATACGGATGAATGATAGCCTGAATTAAAATTTGTAGACCTGTAGAAAATTGATTAATTGATGTATTAATGTTTCTTTTTTTCAGAACTTGTTTCTTGCAATGAGCCAAGCAAGGTCCCCATGAGTATTGACACCGTTAATGCAACTTCAACTGAAGGTAAGTAAAAAAAAAATTTTACAATTACTAAACCCCAAACTAAGCAAAGCTTGTACTATAGCGACTAGATAAAGGGTGAACATGACAAGTACTTTAATACTTTTATAAACATTCATGACTTAGATACAAATTACTTTAATTAATTAAATTACAAGCGGTTGCGGGTTCCGAACCCGCAACCGCTGGCTTTTTAGTCCAGAGCGCGAACCCCTACACCAGATGGTCGTCTCCCTTGAATTCAGTTATCTGTAATATAATGTGCATTTTTCGAGCATGCATCGTACTTGGAAGAGAAAGACATACTGCGCCGACCCCAGATGACCTGGGAACAGGGCAGGCAATTTTTTTTTTTTTTAAAACATTTATTTTCAAACCAAGTCCATAATTTTGTTAGTAACAATTTGATCTTATATACTATGTTAGTAGATTGGACTATGTTACTGTTAGTATCAATTAACTTATAAACTATGTTAGTAACAAACAGTGCACGGTGGGAAACAGTGATGGTCATTTCATTGATTCACATGCTTGACATGTAAATCAATGAAACGACGGTAAATGATGATGATGATCGTACTTGGCGATGGCTTCCAAATTCAGATGGAAATGGTCTGGTTTCCCTATCTAAGGGTTACAGAGGTCTCGTTGTACTTCAAATGTAAAACTAGAGTTGCCTTATAAATAAATAAATATTGGACATCACATACATTGCTCTGATCCTATGATAAGTAGCTTAAGCACTTGTGTTACAGAAATCAGAAATAACGACGGTACCACAACACCCAGACCCAAGACAATATAGTTATTTTCCTACATTGACCCATCGGGAATCGAACCCGGAACCTCAGAGATAGGACACTAAGTCAGGTATGCTCGCCTCTCGGCTACAGAGGTCGTCCACATCTAGGATCATAGTTAAGCATACCGTGACTATGAATGGCACATAGCACAAAGAGAAAGATTATAGTGTGTTTGTTATGTTTAGTGTTTAAATAGTTATTTTTAGTTTCAGCATTGTCGAGTGTCAGCATTCCAAGCACTTCAGGAAATGTCCCCAGTACAACGGGTGCAACGAAAGGTAAGGATTAAAATTGCAAATAAATTTTAATAACAAAAAAACTGGCTAAGTGCCTGTCGGGTCAAGCGCAACGGCCGTGCAGTGGGATCGCAGCAGGTAGGTCGAGGCCTATTCGCTATGAGCAAAATGGGTGGTGGGGGCCGTCAAATCGATCGCAGCACGCAATGTAGCAGAAATGTGAAAAAACGCTGGACTGTAATGTGTCAAATTGCTACATTTTCATAGAATTCCATACTAACGTTATTACGTATTTTTAAGTGAAAACGTTAAAATTGGCGGTATGGGTCATACGTGTTCTGTTATAAAGTGTAGAAACAATGGAAAAAATATTACGTACATTCGTTTAATTTTAATTCGTTTCCAACATCAAGATGGAAATTGGAGCAACGAAATAAATGGATAGCTGCAGCTGTGACCGGAAAAAAGTTTGTAGGGAATGTGTGTTACAAATGTTTGTCTTATGATCACGCTCTTATTATGTAGCTTCGTCCGTTGGTTCTGAGCTCTTCAAAATCTCTCACACGCTGTGCTAATACAATTTTTTTCCCTTTTTGCACATTTTGAGGTTGGAAAGTTACATCATGTTGTATTGATTAAAATCTCGTAGGTATTAAAAAATTCCTATTTTAGTTCAAGTAAGAAAATCACTTATTATAAAATGCGCAAACTTATTAGATATTTTCATCTAATTTCGAAGAAAAACAATCCGAAAATCATTCTCAAACCATCCAGTTGCCATAATTTGAGAGACTCAAGTCCCAATAATTGTGGTCACTAGGGGCACTGTCATCGCGCACACAGCGAATACTCTGCAATGATTCCTATAGCCAACTTTACTTTTACTTATAAAATAAGCCCACAATGTGAAACAAATAATAATTTTATATGGTTAGATAGGTTTAGTAAGACTATTTAGGTATTATGTAACTTGTATAAAATTTGTATGTGTAATCTGTAATTGTAATAATATGTTCTAGGTTGTTCACCGTGTCGAGTCATTCCATCTAGTGAAGCCATTGCAAGCACATCGAGTCGAGACATCTCAACTACTTCAGATACTAAACCAAGCAGCCAGGGTTCCATCCAAGGTATGAATTTATAATTGCATACTCAATGATTCAGTCTTCTTCTTCTTCCTTGCCTTTTCCCATTATTTGGGGTCAGCCCTCCTCGTTTTTAGGCGCCATGATGCTCTATACTGGGTTGTCTGCGAATACTCAATGATTCAGTATTATTTTTATATTAAAAATCAGGTCCTGCTCGTGACTTTGAATGCTAATACTTCAGCATTAAGCCGAAAATAAATTTATAAGTGTCCCACAGGATTAAAATAACATTTTTATGTTTCCGTTAAAGCGTGATTTAGTTACAAAAATACAAAATTTAGCATTATGTATTTTATTATATTAAGATATTATTTTGCAGGCTCAAAACCAGGTTTGTCCCGGGATAGAATTGTTAAAAGCATTGAAAACTTATCCCCTAAGTGCAAAAAAATGTACTTAAAGTGTCGAAATATAATTACATCAAAACGACGACTTTTATTTTCTTATGAAGAAAGACTTAAAAAGGCGACACACATGAGCGAAGATGTTTCCTTCAAGGAAATGATTAAAAACTTAACGCCTCGGGCAAAGGCATTTTTAATGATGCAAGTAAGTAAAGTAAATTAAGTTTATTTAATTAAACATAAAATGAATACCCAGACCATTGTACTGTAAAATAAACTCGTTGGCGGAGGGCCTAAGCGAATGGATAACATTTATTAAGGTCTAGCTAGGGCTAGTCTTTTTCACTGTTATTTGCACCCCTGCTTTGGTATTGGAACAGGGCAACTAGGAACAAAATTCAAACAAAAACATTGATAAAATATTTAATTTATGTAGCAAAACATCAATATTGATGTGACTCCCTTCAATGCCATATAAACAACCATGGCAAGACTAAGTATATTTATTTATTTATTTATTTGCCAAGCTTATAACTATCATTACAGGTTCAATACCTAATGCGATAGTATAAATTATAAATTACAATACAGTCTACTTATAGCTATGTGTAACAAATTATGAATTATAGGTATTTATTTTCTATTGCAGGTACGGCTTGCGAACAAACATATTAAACAGAGGCGTTATATGTCTTCTGAAAAAGTCGATTCCTTGGTTTTATTAAAAGGAAGCCCGAAAGGTTATAACTTACTTCGAAACATTTTCATACTGCCTAGTCGGAGGACATTAAATTCATTCACGCGGCACGTTAAGTTCAGGCCTGGCCTGAACAAAAATTTGCTCCAACAGCTAAAGACCCTCATCACTTCTTGGGACGATAAGAAGCGACTCAGTGCTCTTGTCTTCGATGAAGTAGCTCTAACTCCGCAAGTAAAAATTTTGTAGTTAAAATTATACAGTAAATTTTTAAAAGTTTTAAACTCATGATAACAAACAACTTTTTTTAAGAAACTTATTATTACAACTACTCAACCTAACCTATCTCAACATGATTTTGTTAGTGTATGTTTGCCGTCCGCGTTTTTGTTCAGAAATTGTTTCGTACAATAAAAAATTAAGTTAAGATAGGAGGTTAAGTAGTTGAGTTAGATTAGATGATGTTTCTTAGGCAAAGTTGTTTGTTATCATGAGGTCAAACAAACCCTTTTAAGTATTTTACACTAACACAATTCATCCTATATACTTTAAAATATAATTATTAATTGTGCACTTACAAATACATATAATAATAAAAACAATTAAATTTTACTGAAATAAATTCAACCATTACCATAATCTTCTTTTCGCAGCTTACATTTGCTGAGTCAGAGGATAGAATTGACGGTTTTGTTGATTTTGGCCAAACTGACAAAAGATTGTGTGATCACGCATTGGTGTTCATGGTTCGTGGAATAGTCGGGTCATGGAGACAATCTTTTGCGTACTACTTTTGTGAAGGCACTACACCGGCTTTAAAGCTGAAGAACATACTAAGGGTGAGATGTAATTGTTGTTTAAGCTTATTTACTTAAAGATTATTTTAATACGGGGTTAACATCGAAAAATAAAGATCACCCATAATAAATTATTGGTCACGTAATATCATTTGTCTGGCGGAACATTATATTTTTTCCGATATTGATCCCATAGAAAAAGTTGTTGTGTTTGGGCAACAGCTGAATCATCCCCTAAAATGTTTTGCGTATTTGGAGTTTCTTGTTGCATAAATAAATATTTTCTGCTTTTAGGAGGTGGTAGATGCCATCACAGGTATTGGCTTGAAACTTAAAGCCCTGGTTTGTGATCAGGGCTCCACATTTCGAGCCTGCCTTAACCTTTTTAAGGCTGATGTGAGGAGTACTCAGGAACAGCTAAGGCTGTCAGGTACAGTGAATTATTATTATAATCATTTTTATTATTATAATACCTTCAATACATTTCAGGTAAATCTAATATTATTAACTTTGTTATCAGATCACCAAGTCCAAATTAACGGACATATATTGAACATCGTCTTTGATCCTCCTCATCTGATTAAAGGAATCCGAAACAATTTCTTGACTAAAGATCTAATGTTTCGTGGAAAACTGGCCAAGTGGAGTGATATTGTTGAGGTTTACAAAGCCGACTGTGAGGTAAACTCTTAAAAATATGACTGTTTGATGTTTTAAATATAACAAGTCAGATTCGTAAGACCAACAGACATCGGGCACGATATTATATTACTATAAAGTCTGATAATGCATTTTTACCATATTTGTGCGAGTAATGTAAGTGAACCGCTTACCATGGAAAGGAATGATATCCACCAATAGGTTAAGAAACTAATTTTTTCTCAATAATTGTATGTAAATAAAGTAGGCTGTCGTATTAGTTTAATTAGTCCTGCCGCGCTAAATTTACTAAAGTTGGTGAAAACGCACCCTAATTCTCTCCCTCTGGAGAAGAAGACAAATCTCATTAAACATTTAAAAAAATGCCTGTGTGCCTGGGTGAAACAAACAAACCATATAGTTGAAGAGAATTACTTTCTTAAGGCTAAAAATGTTACTAATCACAATACTTTCTGTAAGGGTTTCCTCTATGTAGCGTTTGTTTTTTCACCCTGTATGTGTAAAATTATTATTCCCTTTTTCCAGTCGGGTAAATAAATACAAGCCGTGCATTTTTAATAGGTTGGAGATATCCGGATGCTGCATAAGCTGACTGATGAGCACGTGATACCAGAGAAGATTAAGAAGATGAAGGTGAAGAACTGCACTCAAACCCTGAGTGAAAGGACTGCTGCAATGCTAAGCTACAGTTCCAAATTTGGTAAATAACTTTATTTCAATTTATTACAACATAATCTTTTTACACGACTTCCTAAAATGGAGTGTCATGTTTTAAGGGGTTCATGTATGCAAGTGAGTTTCTTTTTTTCACGATAACGACTGCTCACAGAATCCTTACGTTCTCCCAGGTGACATATTGTCCTGGGTTCTATTACTCCTATCTATAATACTATAATATATCAAAGGCCGACTGCAAACAATTTCTTACTGTATTTACAATTATTTATATTTTTTTGCCAGGAAACCTTGCAGACGGGACACCAGTGAGCAGCACTATGGGGACCACATCGGAGGCAGTGCTGTTCTTCGACAGGCTGTTCGACAGCGTCAACGGGTCACGCGGGGGCTCTGCCCCTGGCAAAATGCGAGGACCGGTAAAAGAGGTTGAGAATGTATCACGACATGTCGAATTTTGGCAAGAAGCCATTCGTACATTACATAATATTTACTTTCTTGAGCCTAATACGACACAGAGAAAGTATGTTCCAAGTATTCAAAACTGGATCATCACCCTTAAAAGTTTTATTTCGATTTGGTCGGAATTAAAACTTGAGGGAGTGCGTCTATTTTATACTCGTAATTTAAATCAAGATCCTCTTGAAAACTTTTTTGGTCGTATTAGAGCTCTCAACCATAGAAATAACAACCCCAGTCCCTATTCATTCCAAAGTTCATTTAAATCCCTATTGATCACAAACCTGCTGGGCCCTCAGTCCCGCAATACTAATTGCGAATCAGATATAGGCGAAGCGCTTTTTGACTTTCAACTTTTTACTGATGATCAATGTGAAGATGATACTCCTGTTGGCTCTTCTGTTACAGGCGGTGCCTCTGCTAGTGTTCCAGGTCCAGGGACGAGCGCACTCTCTGAAGCAGCGGAAGCCATTCCGCTGCTTCAGCAAGTCCGCATGGAAAAGCTGAACGTACATTCATCAGCTTTTACTGCAGGCTATGTAGCCGGAAGGCTTAAAAAGGCTTTTAAGTGCCACGCCTGCAATAAAACAATAATAACGAAGGATGTTTCCTCGATCCATTCCTGGATTACCCATAGAGAGCGTAGCCAATTAAAGGGAAGGAACCTTCAGTATCCTACTCCCAAATTTGTTCAAATATTTCGCGATTTGGTTAAATTTATTAACATTTATTTAGATAATTTTGCCCATAAACTCGAAGTAGTTAAACATATTCGTAATGATTTTTTGACTTCCGTAAACACAAGTTCCCTAGGATGCATACAGCATCACTCTCAATTGGTTGATTACTTTGTAATAATCGTTTGTCGAGTTCAGATTCATAACTGGTGTAATAGTATAAATAAAATACTTCGCGGTTCATTCATCGAAAAACTTGCATCGCGTTTAAAGTCACCTATGCAAGCCATGGCACTTAATAAGTATAAGTCTTCTAGGCTACGAAAAAAAGGAAATAGTTTTGGATAATAAAATATTTTCTCTTTCAGGTTCTGGTGGGAGACAATCAAGGCAGACAGAAGAGAGCGGGAAGGTGGCTTCGTAGCCACCTTTCCGCTCCTACAGTTGATTTAGTCCTAGCCGAATTAAGTTGTTAAAATTGTGTATATTGTTTCAGGTACTGGTGGGTGTAACTCCAAAGGCAAACGGCAGAGAACGGGAAGGTGGCTTCGTAGCCATCTTTCCGCTCCTACAGTTGATTTAGTCCTAGCCGAATCAAGTTCTTAATATTGTGTATAATGTTTCAGGTTCTGATGGCAGTTACTACAAGGGCGGACGATTTTCAAATTCAATTAGAATTCAAATTTAGGGCCTCCGCGTACACACGGGCAGACAGATGCGGCAGGCGCACGGTTGCGCGAACGTTTAAATGTACGTCAATTCAATTCAATTCAATATATTTATTACATTCTATAATGTTACACAGGTGTTATAAATAGATACATAAATGTTTAAATGAGTAGCGCTAAATATATTTAAGCTTTATCGACAGCCGCGTGCGCTTGCTCGTTTTAGCGTAGGACCTTAGTGGCATGACGGAACATTTTTTAAAATATTGTATATATTGTTTCAGGTTTTGGTACGAGACAAGGCAGTCGGACAACGGCGGGAAAAATGAAGCTATTATTATTGTAGTTATTTTATGTTAATTAAAACCTGTACATGATCGATTATGTGCGTTTCATTTTAAAATATAAAAAATAATAATTGTTTCCTGAAATACCGTTAAGCGATACCGTTGGTAGTAACAATAACGTTATATAAAGTAACGGTTACCGGTAAAACAATATGGGTAATATTCTGTGGACGCAAAAAAAGTTACATTATCTGTGTTAATGACGCCCTTTTAATTTTTTTTTATACAGCGCCACTCTTGTGAGCGTCTCATAATCGAACTTATTTTGACATTTCACTATCGTCAAACCAATCATAGGGCCGTTGCCAATCTGTCCTTGGACATACTCTGTCTAATCTGTGCTTGAAACGCTCAATAAGACGGACAGACATTTTTTTGTCATTATAATAAGTACATAATGTAAAATATTATAATAGTAGGTAGGTACAGTAAGATGAAACAGAGAAAATAAGTTTAAAATGCATTCATTACTTTATTCAACGGTATGTGTTATATAAACGCTTCTTACTTTATTGTAGGAAATCTGTTTATTAATTTTAACGGCTTGATAAGACAGTTGCACATGATTACCTACTATGTTTAGCATTAGATACCTACCTACCTATTTACAAATGTTTCGTAATACTTTCAATGTATTTTGGTTTGTGAAAAGAAATAAACGATTTTTATTATTATTATTGGACTGACACAAGATTAATCAGTCACAAATATTAGTACTTTTTTTAACACTGCAGTGGGTTTTGCAAATGCAACTTTGCTTTGTCTGTTATTTCTGTCAGAAGTCAAAGCACATATTTGGGGAAAATATTATTCTTTAATTTACGAATAGTAAGTATTTTTGAGAAAATGCCGTTTATGTATTGAAACCAATGGTCGTCTTTTTTAATACACAACGTGGAAAATAAGTCATAAATGCTTATTAAACTTATTTTCGTTGTTTTAATATCACTGAATAAAATTAATTTAAGAAACAAATTCGAGGAAACTACAAACTGATGCCAGCTGGTCGGCAGCTTAGCTTGGGGAAGTGAATTATTTTGCGATTTCAATGTTGGTCCCATAGAAAAAGTTGTTGTATTTCTACTCAGCTAGCACCAGAATCAGCCCCTAGGAGGTTGTTGATGTTTTACAAATAGCCCTGTATATAAATAAATAAGTAGATATATATACAAGGTCGCCTTTTATAAACGGATGAAACTTTAACAGAACTCCTTTTATAAACGGGTAAAACTTTAACAGAACTTCTAATTATAGGCATTAGATAACCGGGCCCTATAATTGGGCTAATTATCATTTTTATTATTACTAACAAAAAAAATCATTTTTTTTTCCTGTCAGTCTGAAACGTCCCTACGTCATCGCCTCTGTCTCTCTCATTTCACTTATGCCCCACTCTTCCCTCGGAGTGCACGCACGGGGCACGGGGTGTTTTATTTTACATTGAAATCAAAATAGTTTTTAGCGTTTTTCTCAAAAACTAGCGTAAGTATAAAAATTTTCTTTTTTTTAACATAAATGATACATTTATGTTTTTGTAATTGCTCTTTAAATTTCACCCGTTTTTAAAGACGACCTTATATATATATGTATAAGTAGATAATATATTAAACGGTGGTTCGCTCGTTGAACCCTTTCGGCAAGGGACCTTAAAAACCAAGTTGTTTTAAAATTTTCCCCGCCATTATTTTTTGTTATGTGTTGAACTTCCGTGTTTTTTTTCTCGCAGGAAAAATGCATTTCGCATACCTACCACTGCGGGGGCAGCGATAGGTTATGTAGGACTCCCTCGTCAAAACGACGAGGTATCACCCACTAAAAAACTTGCGGTGTACCAACTACGCAACGTGTGTTAACAATGCATGGGAACCCAATAAGGACAACATCCATACATCGCCTACGTACACGTACGGCTCATGCCGGGCCTCAGCCATAGGATATATGTGATCCTGTACACACGGGATCACCCCAGTCTGGCAGGCTATGCAATGCAAGCAAGGGGCCCCCGCCCCGCGCTCACTAGCCCACTAGAGGGGAAAAGTTAAGTTCGGCGAAACGCCTCCCCCTTCCACGATTTTTTCGGACAAGTACAATGTATAACGCAAACCATACGCACGCACGCAGTGCACACACGGTGCGCCCTGACATCGACGCAAACCTTACGACGTAAAGGCTAAGATTTTTTTTCGCGCGCCATTGCGTCTATATGCATTGAACTTTGCAGTTCTAGGTTGCACAGAGATAGTGCGTGCGTATTTTTTTATGAATGAGACAAGATTATCCACGCGTACCATCTTTTAACAGCGGATAGAAATAGTCAAATATGAAAAAAAAATGTTTTTTACATACCTAGATCGATTTAGTTAAGTAGGTACTGATTCTGAGTGGTCCCTGAAAAATTGGCACTACCTTGAAATGTAGGTAAGCCTGTATATGTCACAACCAGTGTGTGTTACCAGTGATGTCATAATGTCGTCATACTTTACTTTACTAATGCTCGATGTTTCTCGACGAATGATCGAATCAATAATGAGGAGATTCGTAAACGAACTAAAGTAGCCGACATAACCCAACGGATAGCAAGTGGCAATGGGAGTGTCGGCCGATGGGGCAGAAAGGTTTTAGAATGGAGGCCACGCACCGGCAAGCGCAGCGTAGGACGACCACTCATAGGGTGAACAGACTAGTAAAGGTTGCAGGAAGCCGCAGGATGCAAGCCGCTTCCAACCGGCCAATCTGGAAGTCACTCAGGGAGGTCATGTTTACCAGTGGACGTCCTATGGCTGAAATGATGATGACATAAATATGGTATAAGTAATCCAAGAAAACACCAAATTGAAACGCAATATGTTTATATTTACATTAAACAATAAGAATTTAAATCACAGTGAGATTAAAAACATCGATATTAGGTACATCATGTATTTCATGTATCATCATAAAATAGGTATAGAAGTGGAATAGTAACCACCATGATAAAAGAGATAAGTAATCGGTAAAATTTCACAGCACACCCTCTTGTGATAAAAATGGTTACAGGTTATTTTTGGGGTAGGTACGTAATTTACAATAAGTTTTCACCTCAAACACATTTACTTAATGTGGTAAACCACCAATTGAAATATTCTGGAAGTGAAAGTATCTTACACATGCATACCTTTGTAAAACGTGTTTGTGTTTACTAGTAATTATTGGTGTTGATTCTCATTCCCGCCTCTAATGCATGCGCGTCTTAAACAAAAACTAGCGGTTCTGCGCAAATATTGAATTCCCGTATAATATTATTATCCTCGTTTCCCTTTCACCCCCTTATGAATTGATTTTCGAAAAATGATTTCTTAGCAATTCTAGGGTCCCCAATCAATACTTTCTCCTTATTACTAATCTCTAGGTCCACCAAATTAGGCTGTGCGCTATCTCTGTCAACCAGCCCCTCTAGCATGACCACCAAATGTATATGATAAAGTTTTTTTTTTTTTTTATAATCTGCAATCAGTCTCGCGACTATGAGCGGATGGGTTGTAGTGGTTATTTTTTCATGTAAAGTGTGTTTTCCGCTGAGAACACTACTTTTTATGTACTACTACACTCTTTGGTGCAGTTTTAAGATGTCGTGCCTTTTGAGACGCTTGCGATAACTTTGGCTGAGCAACTGCGCAGCCAGTTCGTTGGGGTGCAGAGCTAACCGTCTCTGATAGGATTCAGCAGAATACCTTACTTCCTCTATTACTGTGTTCATTAGAAGGGATGATAAAGATTTATCTATCATATTTTTAGTTGGTGTCGATAAAACGCTATATCATATCGTGTTTTGGTGGTCATGCTAGGGGGGCAGTTACGTCAATATGTCAGAGTACTATTTTGTGTAAGTACTTAGATAATTTCATACGGTATGTCTAGTGTCAACACAATACCACAGAATTGTACAAGTACAGCCTTCTGAACTTGTAGTCTTCTGTGCTTCCATATAAACATACTGTTTCGATGCAATCTCATTTTTCTAATACTTGCATAACTCGTATTAATTAATTCGCACGTGGAGAGTGTAAGGCCGTGGACCCACTACTGGATGCATCGCTCAGCGCCTGGCATCTATGAGTCTGTCAATCAGCGGCCTCGCTAGTCGCCTAGCGCAGTGCGGCCGGTCCTGTTTATTTTTGTACGCTTTTTTTCTGTTGGCGTTTCGCCTTGACTCCGGCGGACTCCGGCCGCTGAGCTAAGCGAGGCATCCAGAAGTGTGGCCGCGGCCTTATGTAATTTGCTGATCTGCTCGGTAGCAGTCGAAAACCTTAGAATATTCGCAAGTTTGTCTCGCTTAGCTAGCCTAGCCTGACAATAATACTAAGACCAGGGATGCCGTTAATATAGAGGCGTCGCTCACAAAATCAAGAGTCGCGGCGCGGGCGATCTATAGGCGCGACTTTTCTGGGTTTTATGTAGAACCAAATCGAATGCCAGGTTTAGAGGCGCTGTCGAAGCGGGGGCGTGGAGCGTTATGCGACTCACCTGCTTTGACTCCGCCACCATTTTATCATTTCGTTTCAGACAGTTGACACGTACAGGGTCTGAAAGAGCGCCGGCAACCAGGCGACTAGACAATTTTACCAATGATCATACGTCACGCGGGTCGCACCCGCTTCTTGAATTATCACTGATAGATAGCGTATCTCTTTCTGATAATTTATCAGAAAGAGATGCGCCTTATTATCCCTTTAGAATGAAACGTAACTGACTATTATATATTTTAAAGTAAGGACATTAACTTAAAACACTTTTTGTTTATGCCTAAAAAGAAATCTAAAAGTGTAGTAGATATCAAAAAAGAATGTGTACCTAAGTATGTAATATGAAATTTACATTACAAGCTCGCATGAAATCGCAAGGCATCTAAAATTGTTTATAAAAACTACGATAACAATTCAACATTATTCACAAGCAAGACATACCTATTTATAAATATTCACAAATTACGTGTTCAATAAAATGGTCATGGTAATATAGGGAGTCAGGACTAAGATAGGACACCTAATAATTAATATAACCACATATTTGCTAAAATTTTCTCTATACTGCACTTTTATTAATGTAAAAATGTACCTACTAATATTAAGTAACTCTAATCTCCAAAATAATAAATATCATGTTTCTTTTACCCAAAAATAACGTTTAATTCATTATTTGAGCATGCATGAGAAAATATTAACTAAATACAATTTATAGTCATAGTTATCTTACTTTCACAAGCCCAATAAATAGTTAGTTAGTTCTTAGTTGCATTAAATAATATATATTATATGCTGTATAAATACTAACCTATCTTATAGCTACATACGAGTAAGTGTCGTATATAATATTTGGCAAAAAATTATAAATCTCTTTCAGGCTAGATACTTTTGTGTTTCAATATGTTAATTAGCTAAATGCATTCCTGTTAACCTTTAATACTATAGCGTCCATACATACTAAGAAAATATTCCCAAAAAATATCATAAAAAATAATCAACACCCGACTCGTGCGAACTCAACAAGCGAGCAAGACAGAAAAGCGCCGTTGCTAGTTTGAGCAGCGCAAATACGCTATCAACTATTCCGCGCAACGATATTAATAAAAACACGATTAATTACGCGATAAGACTTTAGTTATAAACAATCATTTTATTTATTTTTTGGATTTTAAATTATATACTTACTTTTGTTATACTTTGGTGTTTACTTAGTCTGGCCATAAATACTGTTACAATTAAAAATAAACAAAATATTACATTTGAATTTTGAATCTGTCATTTTTATATGATTGTTCATTGAGTTTTCTCATTTTGGCGCCAATGCATTGTACAATATTTTGCGATATTAAAATGGAGTGGGGTGATAAATATAACCGAATCGTTGTGACTGCATTACACAAAGTAGGTATGGAGTCAAATGCAATTTTTAAAACTCTCCATACGCTTGGTATTAGTAAAATGTTTGTGTACCAGGCTTTTAATAGGTACAATCGAGACCTCCTCTGTTTGTGACAGAAAAAGATCTAGTCGTGCACGTAGTGTTCGTACGAAAAAGGTGGTAAAGCAGTAAGGGAAAGAATTCGAAGAAATTCTGTCCGAAAGCAAAAGATTGTATCTCGGGAGATGAAGATGACTTCGGACTTGCAGCCTATGAGACGGTCATTTATTAACTGATAATTTAAAAAATAACCGACTTCAAAAACACTAAAAAGCTAAAAATAACTTTTCAACAATCATAACAAACAGTTATTTTTGGAGTCGGTGCAAAAAAACACATTCAAACATTCCACTGCTAGCAAAAAAATTGTTTTATTGTCTGTTTTATAGTGTTTTTTTACATCTAAATGGCGATCTGTAATGTAAATATAGCTAAATTGCTTCTTATGACGATTCAAATAAGTCCAAGCATGGCTATGATACATTGTTTTATCACAAAGTTCCGGTGCTTACCTTCCGCCTTCTTCATCAGATCAGTTTGATGGTATCATTCTCACCAGAATCATTTATTAAAATTTGATTTGTCGACTATGGCAAGGCTTAACTGTCTTAATGAAATGAAAATATCTTATCGCGTGGGTGGGGCGTGCGTACGGTGGTCTCCTTCATCAGTTCCACCTTAGCAAATGATACTTTCTGAATGCAAATGCTTGACTTGTTGTTAAATATACTAAAATCGCTATATGTATACCTATAATATTTTAGGAGTTCCCTCAATTCCACATGGATCCAATCATCAGAATTGAATTTTGAAAAAAAATGGGACCAATCTGGTGGTATACTCTTTCAATTGAAAAAAAAATTTCAGTCGGTTCATTAATGGCGGAGTTCTGAGGTAACAAACATTTAAAAAAAAACAACCGAATTGAGAACCTCCTCCTTTTTTTGAAGTCGGTTAAAAAGAATAGGGTGGTAAAATCGAACAACTACTGAAGCGGTACACGCAAAGGGAGGTCACAGAAAATTTTTGTTTACGGATAAGATTTTTTTTACAATTAAGCAACATTTTAACAAACAAAATGACCGTATTTATGCTTAAAGCTCTAAGGAAGCTTCCCAATTAGTCGACAGACAGTAAAGCTCGTTCTACGCAGTCTTGGTTGTAAACGAACGTTTCGGAGTTCGGACTTTATCAGAGCTGAAGACTGGCCGTCGTCTAATCCCGATCTTAATCCGCTGGATTATGATTTATGGTCAGTTTTAGAGAGTACGGCTTGCTCTAAACGCCATGATAATTTGGAGTTCCTAAAACAATCCGTACGATTGGCAGTGAAGAATTTTCCCATGAAAAGATTGCGTGCTTCTATTGATAACTGGCCTCAACGTTTGAAGGACTGTATTGCAGCCAATTGAGACCACTTTAAATAAGCTTTTTATATTTTTAATTGTTTTATATTTATGTATTAAACTAGCACACTGTAAAAGGAATAAATGTTATTTGCAATAGTTTTTTTTAATTTTTATTTGTTTCACTATTTTTGGCAAGACTAGGTATATTTCAATCTATTAATGATGTAGATTAAGGGAACGCAGTCTGTTATTTTACCTACTGTATAGGTACATTTTATATTCCTACATTGGTTAATATAAATAAAGATTATTTTTTGCGGTGTTAAGGACATATCAACGAACAGCATCGCAAAAATCGTCTTACATTTCATTACTTTTCAAAAACCTTTTTGTTTTATTTTAGTAGATTA
The DNA here is from genome assembly GCA_963576865.1 of Anania hortulata. Classification (NCBI taxonomy): domain Eukaryota; kingdom Metazoa; phylum Arthropoda; class Insecta; order Lepidoptera; family Crambidae; genus Anania; species Anania hortulata. The sequence continues at coordinate 9,505,047 of OY756397.1, read as the reverse complement.
AACTGGGCTAGTGCAAATAAGATGTAATGAAAGTAATTTCCAAAAAATAATTACTTACACTAATTTTGCTTGATGCAAAACTAATTTGTTTATTATACTTATACAATTTTTAACAATATTCTGTGATTAATTCACATTTGATATCACAACTTTCTATAACTAATTATTTAAAATTTTGTATGGTTGGTATCAAAAATTAAATACTTATTATACCTACTATTTTGGTCAAAAATTTATTTCTTATGAAATGAGAAGCTTCATAAAGATAAATTAAAATCCATATACTTTCCCTTATTAAAATGTTGCAGGCAATGCATTTGACTTTGACATTGTCACAATAAATGATAAATAACAAAGTAAGTTTTACATAAGTTTAGAACGCAATAAATATATTGAATTAAATTGAATTACATGCTAAGAAATAATAAACATTAAATAAATATAATATAATCACCAAGATTTGAAATGTGAATCTTTTATATCTATTTTAATGTGTAGTCACAATAATTTGTTATAATCTAACAATTAGATTCATTATTATTAAACTAACAAAGAACTAAAAAATACTGTCCTACATTTCACAACTGGTTTTTTAAAACTAAACTTTTTCTATTGTTGTATTTTTGTAGACCTCTTTCATAGTAATTATTTAAAAAGGTAAAGATTTTTTATTTACTAAATGGCCTTTTATACTCTTAAATTTTTTTTGTAATTAAGGGGGCAAGAGGGTTAGGTGTTTTCACGATTACAGAATATTTAAAAACTGTACATAAACCAATAATAGAACTAGTAAAGGAGAAGTAGCACCGCCCACAGAAAATTACCCCACATTTGACAAGAAAAAAGTATATGTGTGTAAGTAACAATGTAACAAAAACTGGCAAAGTGTGTGTCGGGCCATGCCCAATATATTCTCATTACACTATGCAATATTTGCTACCTGTTTTATAGAATTAAAAACATTATCTAAGTAACTTTCTTCTTCAAGTACACTTTACAAGTTAACTCAGTAACTAGTAAAGCCTATCTACTTAGCTGTGATAGTTTTCCTATTAACGTGGTTATATATTATGTATACGTCGTGGCCAGATCGTGCAATTGACCACTCCATGATGTGACTGATCATTTCCTTAAATGGTGGTATTTAATGATAAGGCCAACTAAAACTATATGTAAGTATCATTAAATCGTCAACATTTGATGATATGTCAAACCACATTTGGCCATATCATTAAAATAAAAATATGTTTACAAGTTACTTAAATTTGTTAAATATTAATTATCTCGGTCTATAGATAACAAATAAACAATAAATTGTTATTTTTTTTAAAGAAAACTAATAAATAAAAAGATTTGAAAAGATAAATAACCTAACTAACCTGTCAAATTATGTTCCGAACACCTTGAACTTTTGATGTTAGGGTCGTTTTTTGAGTGACTTTCATAAAAATCGCCTCTATCTTGGTTTCGTGGCGATATTTCACTGCACTTTCATCTCTAAGTTAAACATTGTTATTCACTTTTAGAATAAAATAGTTATCCCCTGCCATGATTCATTACAAAAACAAATCAGCTCCTCTTCCGGTAGGTAATGTAACAATTTTACGATTTTCATGAAGTAGTTGTGCGTTTAGCTGTTAATATCGTCAAGCACTGAGTATTCATTGATCTGACCAGACCACATCATGATGTGGGCAGCGGTTTCTGTTTTATATCATGAAATACCATTTTAAGAAACAATTGGTCACATAATGAAATGATTTATTTTATGATCTGGTAGAGGCAGGTGGTGGGGTGGTGTGACACTTACTTTACCAAAAAAATGCTTAATGTCTCATTTGACATGACACTTAAATATTTTACATATAGAATTCAAAGAAAAGTTTGATGTATTTTAAAAAATATGTGCTACACTATTGTTATTAATAAAAAGCAATCTATTAGAATAAAATATAGCACCAATGATGTTATGGTTAAAATTAACAAATAAATAAAATCTGACTACTGATTCGCAATTTAATTAGCACATTATTCTGTGGCAAATTTTTTAGCTTTCATGTACAAGTGAATTTTTGTCATCACAAGTTACTTAAATTGACATGTGATAGTAAAAAAGCATTCATACTTCTACTCTAACTCTCAAATTCACTAAATTCTTCAAAAAGGCATAAGTATCAATATTTTGGACAATGTGTATGAGGGATTGAACAACCGACTTGTTGACCACTGTTTTCTGTTGACAATGCAGTATGTACGATGATTGCAGGCTGGGTTGGAGTAGGAGCATGAAGCTCATGGCTTTCTCCCGGAGCTAAAGTTGCTATTGCTGCCAGAAGGTCATGATTAACAATAGGCTCACCTTCCTCGCGAGGCTCCCACCCCACAGGTGGACTTGAAGGTGGCGAAATGAGAAATTGCTTCACTGGTGCAGGGGGTCTAAGGTTTTTATACGCAACTGGAGTGACAGGTTGGGCAAAATAGCAATTAATGCACGAATTATAGAACTGATATTGATGAAGCTGCACCCGCGCGTTAGCTGCCGCTAGTGGACTGTCATAGTTGACCCGCAAACGTCTAAAGCTGCGGAGCCACTGAAACGATACATTATCTGAGAATGTTCTGAAAAGATCCTCCATTTCTCTCTTTAGTTTTTCATCGTCGAACACATTGCTATGTATATTAGTAACAATGACGGACTTTGGTAAATCATCAAAATCATCGATTTCTTCATTGCCATCGCTTTCTTGCTCCAAATTCACAATGTTAGGATGAACGTTAGGCATCCCGTCTTCAGGATTAATGTAGACCTTGTCATCCTGGAATGAATCGTCCTCTTCTTTATGATCCATTGAAATACAATATTGTCAAGAATATTTTTAAAAAACCTGCTTTTCGTTGAGTACCAAGTTCAAACAAAAAATTGCAAAAATATTATTTATTAGGACAAGTGTGTTTTTAATAAAATGGTGTTATTGTAGCTGTCATGTCAGAAGTCTGTCAGTTCTCAGTTGTCAGTTGTACTTTTTTTTTCATAGGAATTTATTATCACTGATCAAGTAAGACTTTAGATAATAGTATATTATAGTTTAGTAGTAGTAATACCGATGACAGATGGCGGCGGACGCGGCTCCGGACTCGTCTTGACATTGTAAGGTCAAACGCTGCCATTGGTCGATATTTGGGCTGGCAAAAGTTGTCTGAAGGATAGACCAATGGCAGCGCTTGACCTCACAATGTCAAGACGAGTCCGGAGCCGCGTCCGTTGCAGTTTGTCACCAGCCTAAATACCTTGGGCTTGCATAAGCGTAACCAATGTCAGGTTAAGTAACGAAGCTACCAGACGCCGAATTTCCCTTTTGACCTTGAACAACCTCACCCCACAGCGCCGCGAGAGCCTTGGCTCTCAGTAAGTAAGACGGCGATAAAACTGGTGACAAACTGCGACGGACGCGGCTGCGGACTCGTCTTGACAGCGCTGCCATTGGTCTATCCTTCAGTCAACTTCCGCCAGCCCAAGGATCTACCAATGGCAGCGTTTGACCTTACAATGTCAAGACGACTTCGCAGCCGCGTCCGTCGCCATCTGTCACCGGCCTAAGACACAAGAGTGAGTTTTATAAATAACTAGCTGTTGCCCGCGACTTCGTTCGCGTGGTCTTTAGTTTATTTATAAGGGATTTTCTATGCAACTTTCTTAATTTTTTCATTCTCAAGAACCTTCTCCTGACAATAATAAACACAACAAAAAAGAATTAGCGAAATTATTTCTGTGATGGGCAGTGGATAATTAATCAAATAGTAAATACTCGGATATTTATCTAAAATGGATAAATACTCGTTTTTATCCATTTTTATCTGATATTTACTCAAAATCACGGATAAATATCTTTTTAGCTGTATCCACATCTTTTGTTTTTCTGTACTACATTTGACGAATGGTTAGTATTATGTGTCCGTATGCTATGTTATTAATTTTTTTACTGTAGTTTTAGCACGGTTGCAGTGTATCAAGTCACGGTAATAGTATTTGTAGTGGAACTCAGTCCCGTCCTTGAAATAATTATCTTTTCTTGCTCTTGCTCTTGCACAAGTAGCGCACAGATCCGCAAGAGTGAGAAATTGTTATTTGTTACGCAAGGCTGCAAAGTTGGTTTTTGGTGCGAGTCATAATCATCATAAACAGCCTACGTTAGTCCACTAGTACTGAGCCCGATCCTCAGCTATTCTTTTCCATCCCCTGCCAGCGGCCTTGCGTCGTCGCTCCACCTTATTGGAGGGCGCCGCACGCTCCGCTCGCCTAGTCGCGATCTCCACTCAAGAACATGTCTACCGCATCGGTTATCGGTTCTACGGCAAATGTGACCAGCCCACTGTCACTTCAGTTTGCTTATTCTTTTGGCAGTTGTTTAGCTTTCTGTCGGATAACCTCATTCCTGATTTTATCCTTCAGAGAACTCCCGATCATAGCTCTTTCCATAGCTCGCTGAGCAACTTTAAATTGGTGTGCTAGTCGCACTGTGAGTGTCCAAGTCTCGGCTCCGTACGTCCTGACAGGCAGTACGCACTCGTTGATTGAAGACTTTTGTCTTCAGACTTTGAGGGATTGACGATAAAATTACTCTACGGGTTTCCCAAATGCTGCCCAGCCCAGCTGTATTTTCCCGCGGGCTTCTCTCTCGAAGTTGTTTTTACCTAAGTGTAATATTTGCCCGATAAACATATTTTTGAACAACCTCGAGAGCAATCCCCTTAACATCTACCAGTCCCGGAGTAACATGTTCATTGAACATAATCTTTGTCTTTCTTAGGTTCGTCTGGAGACCGATGCGTTGGGAAGATTCAGCCAAACAGTAAGAAGTGCAGTAGGTCTTCAATCGTTTCGGCCAAGATGACGATATCATCTGCGAATTGCCAAGTGTGAGATGTACTTGCCGTTGATATTAATGCCGTGTCTTTTTCAGTTTAGGGTCTTAAACATATCCTCCAGGGAATTTGTAAACAGTTTTAGGGAGATTATGTCCCCCTGTCTCACTCCGCAATGTATGTGGATGGGTTTAGACTGCTGATTCTGTAGTTGGACCGTCATAGTTGCAGCGTTATACAATCATCTCAACACTTCGATATATCGCCAAACGACTTGGCACCTTTGTAGCGATACTAAGACTGACCAGGGTTTCTATAGAGTCAAAGGCCTTCTCATAATCCACAAACGCTAAGCAAAGAGGCTGATTATACTCCTCGGTCTTCTGTATAATCTGCCCTAATGTATGAATGTGGTCTATGGTCCCATATCAGTCTCGGAAACCGGCTTGTTCGGGAGGTTGGAAGTCGTCGAGTCTATGCGTGAGACGAATTGTTATGACCCTCGCAAAGAGCTTTAGTATAGACATGGCTCAGAAGGGAAATTGGTCTACAATTATGTAGAAGGCTTTTATCACCTTGGTGCGAGTACTTGTATTGAATCCTAAGCGTAGCGAGGGTTTCAAAGGTACGAGATGCAAAATAACTTTGCTGCCAAGTTAAACACAATTTTTTACCTCACTACAGCGAGGAAATCTGAAAATGATTATTGATAAATTAGTGTTTTAAATTTATTTGATTGATCTTCTTGTTTCAGATAGTTTAATAAAGTATTGTAGCATTATACTCTCCGAAAACGTTTTCGCATCTTTAGAATGTCTCCATGCATTAAAGAAATTGTACGCTTTTAAGTACTTTTCACGCGATTTTTCCGGTAGAAAACTTAATTCGGCATTATGTACCGCTTGTACTAACTCTGCAGCTGCTGAATTAATATCTTCGTCGCTGCTGGACTCGCTAATATTTAATGAATCAAAATCAAAACAAATTATGGAAGGTGAATTGAATAAGGAGAAGAAAATTTTAAGATATATATATATTTTTTCATTCAGTCCAGTGCACTTTCATTCGGGTTTTTTCATTCAAAGATTAATGAGGTTGGCGCACTGAGATGAAATAATTATATAATGCATTTTCATTGGACTTGCGGTATATAAAAGTATGGATTAAAAAGGTTCGAATTTTAAAAACTCTTTCCACGCTAGCGGACAAAATGCACTTTTGCACTCAGATTTCTAATGACAAACTGAATCTTTCCGAGGCTGTAAGGTAAAAAGTATCGGTTTCTTAAAACTGGTGACAAACTGCGGAGGACGCGGCTCCGGACTCGTCTTGACATTGTGAGGTCAAGCGCTGCCATTGGTCTATCCTTCAGTCAACTTCCGCCAGCCCAAAGATCGACCAATGGCAGCGTTTGACCTAACAATGTCAAGACGAGTCCGCAGCCGCGTCCGCCTCCATCTGTCACCGGCTTAAGTTAGCAAGCTAGGGTTCCCTCGTCCCGCGTCTTCGCTTTGCGTTCCCCCCGTCGTCCAAAAGTCGTAGTAAGCTTTGTGGGTGCGCATTTTTTCACATAACTTTTTAAGTCGTCACTTAACTTTATCGGAAGTCTGAAAATGTTAATATTTAATACTAATGATCGAAACTCATCAGAATTCATCATGGAAGATAATTAATTTAATTTATGTACACATTTAGTTGCATTTAAATATCATAAAATTATGAAATAAATATGTTAAGCATTCGATAGCTGTTTTTTTGGCTATTATTCATTATTTGTAGTTTAAAAACGCAGAAACACATTATCTTAAAATTACTAATTACCTACATTCTAATTTCAAAATTTAAGTTAAATAGAAATAAGAATGTTTAAAGAGTATTTTTGGATAAATACTCGAGTAAAAATGGATATTTATGAGTATTTATCCATTTTCAGTATTTATCCGCATAAAAACCCATCAATCACGCGTGATGCGATGACTGAGGGAAATATTTTGGCTCAATTGGCCGTATCTCAAGTTGACAAAATTGTCTACTGAAAACTGTCAAACGTAGTAGTAGCTGGCTACTAATTAATAGGTAGGTACCTGATCAGTGGGTTATTGGCCAATTTCATCGAATTGTCAAATTTCATAGACAATGACTTTTTACTTTTATTTTTGCAGCAGATCGTAACCACTGATCAGGTAAAACTACGTTAGAAGATAGTGGACTTAGAACTGTCACTAACATCAATGGGTCTGGCAAACGTTTTTTACTTTACACGCCAAATAAATCTATAAAAAATTACAAGAAAAACTGTGTTTTAACTTTTTTCATATCTCAATAAATGGCTGAAATATTAACGTTTAAAGTGCGTATTTCGGCGTTGGTTTTTAAAAAACGCGGGCGGACGCTTACTAGCCGATGACGTCACAGTCGTGCTCATTCGGCAGTCGCGCTCTCGTTCGCACGCCGCTGCGAAGTAAAAATCAAAATTATACTGTTCTCTGTGGAAAAATGGTATGAAAATACTGTGTTGTGCCTCAGTGCTTCAATTCGACAGTTAAAAAACACCCGATAAACTCTTTTTTAATGTGCCTGGGGACCCAAAAATTAGGAAGAAGTGGATGACAGCAGTAAAAAGAAGAGATTCAATAATCCCTTACACTGAAGCGCACTGCTGTGAAGACCATTTCGATGTCAGTACCTACTCAAGTTTATTCTTCTTCTTCTCTACTTATCCTTGCCACATTTGACCTACTTAATGAACCTACTTGTCTACTTTTGATTTGACTAGTATGTACTGCTAGTACTATGTTTAACTTAAGCTGACGCGCGCGGGCATTCGAGCTTCAAGCTGGTGACAAACTGCGGCGGACGCAGCTCCGGACTCGTCTTGACATTGTGAGGTCAAGCGCTGCCATTGCTCTATCCTTCAGACAACTTCCGCCAGCCCTAGGATCGACCAATGGCAGCGTTTGACCTTACAATGTCAAGACGAGTCCGGAGCCGTGTCCGCCGCCATCTGTCACCGGTATTAGCGCGCGGCCTTTTGCGCAGTGCTTCTCAACCGACTGCATTGGTGGGCCGCAAAATATACATATCATACATATGGAAATATTTTCTTCCTACTATAAATACCTAAGTCAATGTTTGTCAGAAGTATCAAACTCGCGACCCGCAGTTAGCCTTAGTTTACGTGTAAACGTTTTTTTTAACGATAGACTTCCTTTTAGTTATGCAACGTACATTAAACACGGTCATTTATTCACGGTTTTTATTAGCTACCTTACTACAGACAGACATAGGTAGTCAGACAGACAGACAGACATAGTGTGCGGGATTTTCGATCGCTGCGGCGGTTATCCGGCTCGAAGGACCAAAATGTGCGGGATGTTCTATTCTGTCAACTATCCCTTGTGCACCTATCGCTGGATTGCGCCTAGACTTCTATGTTGTTACTGATCGCTCGTTGTTATGTTGAGAATTCTATTTTGTACGAGGAGGACGTGTTGAAATGAAACAGGTTAGGAGGTTCCAATTTGGCAATCTTTCCTAAAGCTGTCTATTTTTCCTATGTTGGTCTTCCTGCACTATGTTCTCAGTTTGAAGGTGTTCCTGCACTTGTCTGCTATTTGTTGCTGTTCTTGAGTTCTTGAGTGGACTGTATACTAACGACTGGACTGTGTTCAGTACAGTAATCTAGCCTGTTTTGGCGCTACTTATATAACATTTCCCTGCTCCGAAATAGTGACTACCGCGCGTAATTTTCCTTATGAAAGAGAGGTCCGAGTCACGACAAGGACGGAGCGAGGTGCGAGCGAAAGCTATAGTGTGAGTGAGATAGCATCATGATATCTACTCGTAAAAGGCAATACCTTAATGAGAGCCGTTCTATTTTACATAAAAACCTCTTTTAGAGGGTAAGTACCTATACTATATATATACACCTATGTCCCCAGCGGGGTTGTGTACCTATATCTAAGTGTTATGATTGCCAATCTTTATTTACAAAAGTAATTAACAATAATCGAACTATAAAACTATAAAACGTCCGGAACATTAACAATAATCGAACTATAAAACTATAAAACGTCCGGAACACATAGGTCGATAAAGACAGACACATAAAAAGTAAAAAAAATTGCGGCCCGCAAATTGATCACCACTGATTTCTACACTATTATTTATTTTTATTAAAAAAAACTGTAAATGAACAAACTAAAGCGGACATTGGATAAAATTTAAAAAATATCTGGTTTATCTACCTATTTGCATACTCAGAAAAGTAATAACTACGTAAATACCTACTAAGTTAATCGGATATGAAGGATAATTAATTTTAAGTATTTCTTTAATAATCTTTATAAGCAAACGAGACGCCAAAACGCACTTATGTTCACCGGAGTTAAACGGCTGAGCACGATTGTGACGTCATAGAGTGAGCGCGCGTAATCTCGGAAATTCAAAAAAGGGCTTAAACTTCTCGTTGTTATAACTTCGGAAATACTGCATATGTTTTTCACACATATACATTTTATTAAATTTATTGACTTGACGCTTGACACAGCTTGACAGACGTCAATGTAACAAATAATTTCAAATGCCTTTGGAAAGATAATACAAAGGAGTATGTACCATTTTACAAAAGAGTATGTAATATTCGGTTAAATTAGTTTTATTAGTAATATGAACCCATTTGACACATGTGCCGTGTAGGGACGGCCGTAAAGAATACACTTCCCCACCGCCAACAGGAGGCGTGTCGTAAGAGTCGACTAATTCCTGTAGCAGGAGACGGGTAGCAGCGTCTTCGTCAGAAAAAACCTTCATCATTTTTTTTATGATAGGGCTTTGGCCCTGCAACAACTTAATGCCTTGAAGGCATTGGACGGGTACAGTGCCACCCATTTCGTAGGCCCTAAACGGGCTTACTTTTATTTATTAAGAAAATCACATACATAACAATTACATACTTCTAAAAGCATACCTACTCTATGCTTTATACTAGAAGTACCTATAGCCAATAACAGATTTCCATACAAAAAACCAGTCTGCCTAGCATGAGCACTAAAAACACGATATGATATGATATGATATAGCGGAATATCGACACCAACTTTAAAAACATGATAGATTTAGCCGCCATTTTAATTTTTTATCGAAACAGCGATCTTAATATGTGACGGCGATTCAACATGACGGCTATATCTATCATATTTTTACAGTTAGTGTCGATATTTCGCTATATCGTTTTTAGTGCTCATGCTAGGCAGGAAGGAAGTACTAAGGTAGTGATAATTTAAAAAGTGACTACATGTAATGATATTAGTTTTAAAAAGATAACTACAAACTAGGTAATTAAGTAAATTTTAACTAGCGGTGAATTTTAAATTGCGTTTAGTTATCACTACCCATTTTAGGAATACCTATACCTGGTGGAATCATTAATTCCGAGCCGCCTATCTCTACTGCCAATGCACACAGTGATCAAAAGAACCGCACCGCCAGTGTGGCGGCGCATCGTGACAGACTGTGGCTGCCCGCCGTGGACCGCATAAACCAGTTTGTTTAGATTTAACGAAGACTGCGGCGCGGGCGGCTAGCTTAGTCCGCGCTTATCTCAGGAGCGAACGCCTTGAACTGACTGCTCGCTACCGCGCCGCCGTATGCTTTGAGTTTTGGGCGTCCGCGGTGAGACGCAGCCTTTATTACTTTGCGGTCAAGAAAAAAAACAGCCCACCTCGACGTCTGCGCAGCATCTAAGTTACGCCTACGAAACGCTGGCACCGATGCGACGTAGCAGTGCAGTTGAAGTGGATGCACGTCTCCCAGAGGGTCGAGTGTGTGTGCCACAAAACCGTCGCTTCTTACTAAATCGATCGAAAAGTAATACAAATGAACGTTTACTATTCGATTACTTACGTTTCCTATTCGAACGTTGTATGCAAAGCGACCACTTTACAAAACTAGTAAGCTTACAGAAATTAAAAGACACGTCTCGACGAGGATGTGGGCTGCATCGTCGACGAAGACATTCATTTTATCTTGCTTGTTTTTTTTTCAATTTATACCTTGTCTTTAGGTTGTTTTCGTGAAATTTTATATAATGTAGTTGTAGTAATTTCGGATTTGACTAAATTCAAAATTATTAGTCCAAGTAACCGGATGTACACGTATCGTGTGCCGGGCGGCTAAATAAGCAAAGCGCAAGCGGGACGAGTCCCGAATACCAATATCATCTAGCATATATCCTCTATGTATCGAGCATATATACATATATATTATGTACTCGATGACCAATACAGACGATGCAGTCCACATGATTGGACAATGCAGTCCACATATTGCTTTCCTTGACGTTACACGCATGATGTATGTATGTCACACAGAAGGCAAAATTGATAGCATTTCTTCTATGATATTAACAAATAAGAAAATTAAAAAGAGAAATAGCAATCGGAAATAAGTCCTACCTTTCTTCTAAGTAACCCAATTATGTAAATACCTACCGTCGCCAATAGCATGGGTGGTCACTGGACCACCCGTGTGGATAAGAAATCGACTAGTGTGTTTTATAAACACGGTATTTTGATCTAAAAGAAATTAAATAAAAGATAAATCCGCGTTACCGTTCTCACCAAAAACTATCTAGTGAATACTTATTCTTTTCGTTCACATCATTTAATTTTATTCATTCAGTCGGATGACAGTTCTTATCAAAGATGCCTCTGGATATGCTTTGCAAGCTACAAAAGTAAAAAAAAACTGTCATGACGTCATAGGAGTCGTTCTATTGCATCTGTCAGTGTCAGGAGGAGTTTCGTCAGGCTGATCGTAACAGTCGGGATTCGGTGGGGGGTAGTCGAACGAAAAGCATGGTCGATCTATTATAATGGTTTTTATTTATCATTTAAAGAGCTTTACAGTGCAAGTTTGGTGTAGTTTGTGTTCGAATGTTTGGTGAAGTGATAAAGATCTGAAACTATTGAAATATCATTGTATTCAACGCCGCATCGAGTGTCAAGTGACTTGTCTCAAGACAACTTTCTTTAGACCCGATAGCGTCCTGAAACCTGCTTATACGGGAACAGTAGCCTCCACTGAATCCAAGAAAAGCAATAAAAACTAAGCACCCGTTATTTATTGCGAACTTTGTCAAGCTTTGACTTTAAGTAAACGATACACGCGACATTGGCAAAATCACCGCTCTTTTTTATGAGCGGGATGAGTCCTTATTAAAAATAAAAAAAAAATCGTAATAGTCAAATACATGTTACAGCCAAATCTAACAACTTTTTACAAAAACCATAGACAATTAGGGCACGTTAAATGAAGCGGAACGTTATTAATAATACTTTTTCAAAGAAGGTATAAGTCAAATTATAACCCTATAATGTTAACAAATCATAAAAAAACTTAACAATGCTACATTTGGTAACCTTTAAAGGGTTACCTATTTTAAATCCGAATTTTTTCAGTACGAATTTCATTTTTCCGAAAACGTTTGCCCTTTTTTCATTTTTATATTTTTATTGTACCGACAAACATGCTAGTTATGTGATCTTAGATGTCGAACGATAGTGATGAGATGAGATGAAGATGTGCCCAGGCACATAGCAAATTACGTAAAGCTCGAACTAAATATGAAATTTCATTTAAGTAGCAAATTAGCAACCGTTCACAATAATTCATATTTCATTTAAAGTAGCAAATAGCAAAACGTGTTACATTATGACACTGCGTAAAATCATTGTAAATAAAATGTCACATGTGAATGTCAAATGAAAAAAAAAACATCATTTCATGAAATGAAAATGAATTTAAAGTAGCAATCTTTCCATGCGTACTGTCTAGTATAGAGCTAAAAAAAAGTGAAAAAGTTGCGTGAACTGAGCACCAGGTAGCGACTTAGGTCTAATTTCTTTGACTGCTCTATGAGCTTTCTCTCTCTACTATCTTCCAAATCCAATAAACAAAATACAAATGTACTCTATGGTGTGTGGCTGTATGGTGAAAGCCTTTGCCTTTTCCAACCATCGAGGAAGGAAAGAAGGGAACCAAAAAAAAAAACTAGCCAGTCCAGTTGTCTAATCTGTGGTCCAGTTAATTTTTTTCTATTGATGGTGTAAACTAAATTAAAATATTTATTTCAGCTTGAGTTGTGTCGCTAGCGCTTAGACCTTGGAGTTACGTGATCAGTGGCGCTTAGCGCTTGCTTGATAAATTTATAGAAGGGAATAACTAGCATTGTTGTTGTAGTTTGACTAAAGTTATTTTGATTGTTCTTGTAAATTACCATGAAAATGGCGGGATTAGAGTCAATGGTCGTCGAGGAAGTAAAAACTGCAGAGAAACCTGTAGACAGAGAAAAGGTAATAGTCACTGACTTATAAATTTAACTTTCATATTCGGTTAAATGGGAGAAATTTAAGTGATTCTTATTTGAGGTTATGTACCATATTTGAACAAATAATAGGGTACTCAATGTAAACATGCATCAACAATGAAAACGTCAACACCGTATTATTATTATTACAGCTTTATATTCAACATAACTCTTTAACAATATCATCATCATCATCATCATCATCATTTCAGCCACAGGACGTCCACTGCTGAACATAGGCCTCCCCCAGTGACTTCCAGATTGGCCGGTTGGAAGCGGCCCGCATCCAGCGGCTTCCTGCAACCTTTACCAGGTCGTCTGTCCACCTTGTGAGTGGACGTCCTACGCTGCGCTTGCCGGTACGCGGCCTCCATTCTAGAACCTTTCTGCCCCATCGGCCATCAGTTCTACGTGCTATGTGCACTTCAGCTTGCTAATCCGTTGAGCTATGTCAGCGACTTTTGTTCGTTTACGGATCTCTTCATTTCTGATTCGATCTCGCAAGGAAACACCAAGCATAGCCCTTTCCATAGCACGCTGTGCGACCTTGAGCTTTCTTATGAGGCCCATAGTGAGAGGCCATGTTTCAGTTCCATATGTCATCACTGGTAACACACACTGGTTGTAGACTTTCGTCTTGAGGCACTAAGGTATTTTGGACGAGAAGATTTTTTTGTTTATACAAAAATGCCACCATGTCGGTCCGAGTACAGGAGCAGAGCACGAAGGCTATTCCTCTGCAGCGAGGCGTAAGACAGGGAGATGTTATATCTCCGAAACTGTTCACCGCTGCATTGGAAGACACTTTCAAGCTCCTGGAATGGAAAGGATTTGGCATCAACATCAACAGCGAGTACATCACTCACCTTCGGTTTGCCGACGATATTGTGGTCATGGCAGAATCGCTTGAAGACCTCAGCACAATGCTCGATGACCTTACTCGAGTCTCCCAACAAGTAGGCCTGCAAATGAACATGGACAAAACCAAGCTCATGTCGAATGCCCATGTTGCGCCCTACCCAGTATCCATTGGGAGCTCTACTCTCGAAATTGTTGACAAATATGTCTACTTAGGACAAGTTATCCAGTTGGGTAAATCCAATTTTGAGAAGGAGGTCAATCGTCGAATCCAACTCGGCTGGGTAGCGTTCGGGAAACTACACCACCAAGCGTATGGAGAGTTAAATATTGCATTTGGCTCCATACCTACTTTTTGTAATGCAATCACAGCGTTTCGGTTCTCTTTATCACCCCACTCCATTTTAATATCGCAAAATATTGTACAATGTATTGGCGCCAAAATGAGAAAATTCAATGAACAATCATATAAAAGTGACAGATTCCAATGTTTATTATTTTGTTTATTTTTAATTGTTACAGTATTTATGGCCAGACTAAGTATAGATTAGTTACACCATGTATAAGTCAAGAACGGCTGGTCCGATTTTTAGGATTTATGATTTTTTGAATTTGTCTCCGTACCGAATAGCATAACAACTATTAAAACATCGAAAAATTCACGAAAAAAAACTGAAGTTCGCCGGGTCAGCTAGTTATAAATAAATATTTCCTTTCCTTTTTTTTCTTGTTATGTGGCCCTTGGGTAAAAGCCTCTTCTATTCTTTTCTACCTTTCCCTGTCTTTGGCCGTATGCATCCAAAATTTTTGTTGTCTGGACCCTGCCATCAACACTGTACATACCATGTCAACATCGTATTATCAACGTTTAGTTTTGCAAAGATTTAGAATACCAATGGTATACAACATCAACTATTCAAAATGTCGACACTAGACTATCAACGAAACACAATCAATGACTTATAAGTAACATAAACAGTTTATTTGTTTGATGATCTACAATGTTATCATTTGAATAAATTTATGTCCAAATCCAAAGTGTTGACATTTTAAACTGTTGATGTGGTATACCATTGGTATTTAAAACTTTTGTAGGATTTAACTTAATAATAGTCTTTTATTCAGTAAAAAAGATGTTGAGTTGACTGCATCTATAAAATCGTCTAGACATACTAATATGCCTACTCCCCGCCCCCCCCCCCCCCCTCTTTACTACTCTTCTTACTACTGCTTTTTTACGTTTGGAAAATGCTGTTCCCCATACCCGTCGGCGGCCGGGGGTTATGTGGGATTCCGGCTCTTATGAACACCAAAACACGATATGGTATAACGATTTATCGACACCAACTATCTTTTTTTTAAAATATTTGATAGATTAAGCCGCCGCGTTGAATTTTTGACGATCTCCGTAGCCGAGAGGCGAGCATACCGAATTTGTGTCGCTTTCTCTGATTTCCCGGGTTCGATTCCTGGTCGGTCAATGTAGAAAAATCACTTTTCTATACAGGGTTACATTTCAAGGTCGTGCCTTTTTTTCAGGGACCACTCAGAATCAGGAACTAAATCGTCTAAGTGAAAAACAAACTATTTTTTTATATATGTATGTAAAACTAAGTTGGGTTAGTTATACCAATCCAGTCAAGGCGAGGTGGTACGAAGTTCGCCGGGACAGCTAGTTAGTTATAAAAGTATAGCATAGTAAAAAAAAAAACGAAGACGTACTTTTACATTATTAATTAATATTTTTAAAATTTGGCATTACCTTACAATGTAACCCTGTATTGTCTCGGGTCTGGGTGTTGTGGTACCGTCGTTGCTTCTGATTTCTGTAACACAAGTGCTTTGGCTACTTACCATAGGATCAGATCAATGTATGTGATGTTGTCTAATATTTATTTATTTAATATTTATTATATCGCTATATCATATCTTGTTTTGGCGGGGTCATGCGTTGCGCTGACCTGCCTCACATTAGGCATAGTGAATTTTATGCATTTAGTTTTTTTTTGCATTCAGTAACAGGTTATTTGCAGTAGTACCAGCGTACTACGTGAGAGAGAGCATTATTTACATCGTCAAAAGTAGCTTTATACCCCTTGTCAGTTACAATACTATCTCACAAAGGTGTTTAGTACAGTAAGGAAGGTCATTAGTAATGCCTTGAGCTTTTGATCTACACGATCGAAAGCCTTAGACAAATTACAAAAAACTCCTAATGCATCTTGCTTTCTTTCAAAGGCATCATAGATATGCTTAATTAGTGCAACTATGGCAGCAGTTGTGTTTCTACCTTTGGTGAAACCAAACTATTACTCATGCTATAGTTTGTTAATTCTGAAATGTGATAAGAGTTGATTAAAGACTTTACTAATATATATATATTTTTATTTCAAATATTTTACTAAGAATTGGTAGTGTTGATATAGGTCTAAAGTTGGAGACTACTCATCTGTTGATTTAAATAAGGGTACTATTTTACTGAACTTCATTGAACTGGGAAACGAACCTTCATCAATACACTGATTAGATATACCAGCAAGATCAGTTGTTATACTATAAATTATATAGTTAATGATGATACGGTGTTGACATTTCATTATTGATATTTTTCATTGTTGACATTAAGACAGGTCGCATATTATCCGAAGCTTCTAATAGAAACATTCTAGCGCAAACCTGAACGCACTTCGGCGCATACATTTTGTACTAGACCCCGCATATTGTAATTAATGTTTCTTGCTGGTCATCCGGTTCTAATGCGCGCCGGATTGAAACGTCATCAGAATTCTTGAGAAGCCCGTCTACCATACATTTTGTACTAGACCCCGCATATAATCAGAAATTGGTGTCAGTTTGGCAGACGTCGCCGTATGCTGTACACGCGCTTCTTGTTGCAAAATGACAAATATGAAAGTAGGGTTGCCAGAAGTTTACTTTTGTTAACCGACTCAAATTTTTACCCTTATAACTGACATCAAAAAAGGAAGAGGTTCAAATGGCATACTAAGAGGAAGGATTATGGACTCCAATATTGGGTGGTTTTGTCGATAGAAGGAAAATAGGAGAATTTATGCTCCTATTATTGCCAGTTCGTAACCAAGCACACTCTAAAGGCCGACCGCAAATAATTACCTACAGTTTTCACAATGTATTTTTAACTTTTAATTCAGTTTAATACTTATTCGTGTTTTATCATTTTTAATTTTTTTTGGCTTGTTTCAAGTAAACGTATTCTTTTATTATTATTCTTAATCTTAAGATTTTATAGCTGAAGTGGAAAAACATTCGTGCATATGGAATGTGGATAGTGAACACTATCAAAATAAAATACAGCAGGACCTAGCGTAGAAGAAAATATAAACAGTGATTTTCTTCTTTAATAAACTAATCAATAGTGCCAATACCAATAAAATCCTTAACATCCCTGTGCGAACGTCAAAAGACGGAGAGGTGTGTCGTGGCGGCGCAGTCAGCAACAACTGGCGCCGGATCGCCGAACCGGATAATGTGCTGGGCTTGTAACAGTTCGGTCCGGCGCGCTCTAGAAATGTTTCTTATTAGAAGCTTCGGATAATATGCGGCCTGTCTAAAGCTTTAATTAACTTAAGTTAACTTAAGCTTTAATTAAATTAACGGACGCGTCTTGACATTGTGGTGTCAAACGCTGCCATTGGTCGATCCTTTCGTCAACTTCCGCCAGCCCGACTCCGCCCTCTTCCGTTCCGAAACCGGCTATAATCGATATTAGTGTTTTCAAACTTGGTCCGATTTTATATTCTCCTACTTACACCACCCGATTTGAGTAAGTTAAAATCGATGTATGCTCAATCCGGAACAAAAAGCGAAGATGCGACGGTCTAAGCAATGTCAAGACACGGCCCTTGTCGTCACCGTTTGTCACCAGGTTAAGTTTCCCACCCCAAGTAATATATTGTACGATTTATATTGTAAAACACTTAAAAATAATGTTTTGCTCACAGACCTGTCCATTGTTGCTTCGTGTATTTTGTTCTACTGGTCGCCATAATTCGCCAGGAGACTACGCCCGCGGAAACGTGCCTCAAAACGAATTGCAGATATATACATGGATGGATGCTACACTCCGTGAATTAACAGGATTGGTTAAAGAAGTTAACCCAGAGACTAGACGTAAAGGAACCTACTTTGACTTTGCTATAGTCTACCCAGATCTTAGGTCACCAACTTACCGTATGAGAGAAATTGGTGTTACATGTTCTGGTCAACGTGGTGGTGATGATAACAAAACACTATCCCAAGTGAAGTTTCAGATTGGCAACTATTTGGACATATCAATAACTCCACCAAACAGAATGCCACCACCAATGAGACGCCCACAACCGTATATGAACAATCGGCCCTATTGATTATTTAAATTATGAACTCTCTTTACAATATCAATAAAATATTAACAATATTTTGTATTCAAGTGAAAAATTATATTAGCGGTTAAGATGTAAAAGGTAATGAATATTAGATTTGTAACAAACACTGAAATATATATAAGAGAATGAAATGTATAATTTTCACATGATCATACATAATATAAGTTTAGATAACTGAGTTTTTAAGGCAACATAATATTATGTTAATTTTTTTTTTATATCTTCTCTTAGCCTATTGTACTTCTGTGGGTAAATGATGAAAATAAAGAGGCAGTACGAATATTTTATTTTTATTTTTTGTAGCCTTCCTTCTTCAAAGCACAAATTTAATCAAATTAGATCATTTGCGCCAAAACAACATAAATGACTCATCTCATTACTTTATGACAAGACAACAAAAGTGTTCTTAGGATTAAATTTCCCTAAAATAAATACATTAAACTTAAACTAATGATTTACAGGCGATCTGAATGGCCTCCTGGATTTCTTTCCCATAGCAGCGAGATCAATTGTAATGCCATTGGGCAGCACTGCTTTGTTTTCTTGGTAATCAATAAAACCTTTCTCTTCCTGTTCATCTTTAGTTTTGTCACATGCAATACCTGTCTCGTAGTTATACTCTCGCTTGAGTCCATCAGGGTCTACGTACCCGTATTTGCCGCGAGTAATGCAATCGATGCCAATAATTTCCTCTTTGAACGAGCCGTCGTCATTTTCGAAGCCCCACGTAATGCTTCCGTCCTCGTTCTCTTCTCTGTATTTACGGATAATTTGCGCGACAGGCTTCTTTTCCCTGTGGTGAGATGGGGTGTATTTCTGTTGAGGTACGCTCTTTATCGGTGCGCGGTTGATGGGTTCCTGCGGGCGCGAGTACTGCCTTACGGGTTGGGGAGAGACGTCGTCTTCGTCTACGAATGGCTTTGGCTCGGGTCGGAATACCGGTCGCTGAGGTCTGCTTGACAATGGTTGTAGTCTCACCGGCTGTGGTTTGGGCTCATTTCTAATCGGATTGAATGATTGCGGAGCGATAAGTGGCCGGTATTGAGTAGGCCTAATCGGTTCAAGTTTCGGTACTGACGGTGTCGACTGTTGGAATGGCGATACGTTGAATACTATTGGTGGCTTCGGCTGGGAGGTCGTTGTAATATCGAAGAAGTCGTTTTGTGGCTCTGGGGTCGAGAATAAGTTGGGTGAGAAGGCGGTTGGAGTGTTGATTTCGTAGTCATCCTCTGGTTCCTCAGTAACTGGTTTAGCCGGCTCATCGATGGACTGGAGACTCGGGCGTGGTGAGGCATCTACGGATTTGAATGATGGTCTGGCGTGACCCGGTCTCCGCGCTCGTGGCAAGGGCCCGGGGACTGGCGCACTGTTTAGTCTCCCCTGCCGGAACCCACCCCTGACGGGACCTCCGACAGCGATAGCTCCGGGTATTTGTAGTCTTGGAGGGATAGGTGAGTCATATTGAGCGTAAACTGTGACTGCGCACAGCATACATACCTGAAACAGAACGATAGTACGATTAAAATATGTAAGGGAAAAAAAATAGAGCCAACTTTTGAAAAGACTTTATTTCATGACAGTATGTGTATTGTTCTCGTCAAGGTATAAGAAATGTGTGCATATAATTATATAAGACCAACTTTAATTAGGTAAGCCAATTAAAGCAATGCCTGTTTTGATAAAGATAGGTAGGGAAGGACGGTCACGAAATAAACAAAAAAAAAAAAACTAAATGCGTCGATTGAGAACCTAGTCTTCCTTTTATGAAGTTGATTGGAAAGCGGGGGTTATTTGGTTTTATGTAGGAGGAAGGTACCGTTGAACGCGCCATTTTGGATTTATTTAAGTAATAGGTAAGCATCTGTGTTTAAAAGTATAAGTATCACTTTTTAAATTACTTAATCAGTTTTTGATTTTTGTCTCCTTGTCATCAAGGAGACAAAAATCAAAAACTGTCATCAGTCAAATGAAACCGATACAACTCATTTTCAAGCATCTCTTCGCCTAGCGTACCTACTCACCACACTGTAGCGGTATTTCATCAATGCCAATAATTGATACCTAAATAGTTCTAAATACTGCCCAACGGAAATATTTTCAAGCCCACTATTACAGATTACAGCCAAATTTTTTTTTTACACGGGCGATTACATGGACGTTTGTGTTGTGTTATGAAAACGTAGGATAAGCTCGATTTGGTAGGCGGAATGCCGGCGGGCGGCCACGCAACGAGCCGACATACTTTCAAGACTCGTGGACCTTGCCCGTATAATGAGTTCGACACTTGATTACCAAGCACGCGACCGATAGTCGATACTATCAGACGGACCCCACCTTTCTTAGAATCTGTTTGTTGTTCTTTTTCAAATTGATCTAATGCGCTATATCAGACCGTATACTAAGGTTGCAATCTTAATTGACTAACCTACCTACCTACATATTATACATTTTTCGTAATTTCGTTTCCGTATTTTTGTCTAAGAAAAATTCTGCAGCCAGTAGTTAGGAAATCAGCCTACTGTACCTATTGCATTTATACTGAAGATATTTGGTCAAATTGAAATACCAGCGACCAATGATTCGGATTCGACAGCAGTCAATTATTGAACATGAACTTACGTGCCATGTACCTACGCCTAGATAATAAAATAGGTAAATATTTGACAACATCACATTCATTGCTCTGATCCCAAGGCGAGTAGCTAAAGCACTTGTGTTATAGAAATCAGGAACAATGACGATACCACAACACCCAGATCCGTGATAACATACGTGATTTTCTACATTGACCCGACCGAGAATCGAACCCAGGGGCGCGAAGATGGCGACGCCAAGTAAAACCAATAAAACCAATTTATTTCTGTAAATAGGCCTAAATTAAGCTCTTTTACACGTCCCAATATATTTTTTTACCCTACCACTGCTTCGGGACAATATTGGGGGCTAGTGCCGAGTAGAAGCAGCGCAAGAAACTCGGTCACTATTGTCAGCCTCTTTTTAAATAGTGTGTTTACATTACAAGATAAAATAAACCTGTGCACGGCAGTATTTAATTCCATACATTTTTATCATTTAAATAGTCATTTAAAGTGTAATAACCTTTTTTCATTAAAATCATCTTGACATGCGATTTAAATTCATACATAGGCAGTTAAGCAATGGACTGTGATAATTTGTTAAAAAAGCGAATACATTTTCCCATAAACGAATTACCCACTTTATGCAAGTCCGACGTACTGGCCTCTCGGCTACGGAGATGAATTAACCATTTAATGAAGACTAACTTATATTATTCCTATTATTGTAACATTAAGTAATAACATTAATAAGTACCTTCTTATTCCTTTCTATAAAATCAACTCTCCAGAAGGTACCTGTCAATACGGTATCGTATTACGATAGTTATTTTCTAAATGAAGACACTATGTAACTAGGTGTATAATAAGTATTAATATTACACGCGATCGTTATTATGTATTCATTACCTTGCTTATTATGTAGCTGTTATTAACCAGTGTTCGGATGCGCCGATAATCGTCATTCTCAAAAGAGCTAACGCGATAATTATTGTGGTTGTAAAGGTTGCATGCAAATTGATGGATATAACTGATTACTTGTCAGTTTCTATTTTTCCTTAAACAGGTAGGCGTAGTCGTGACCGTGATGAGTACTAAGTACCTACATTAATCTACTTACTAAGGTAGGGGCTAGCAACCTGCCACACGTGACATAATGAAATAATGGATGACCCCAAATTGCTTTATATTTTTAAGTCTGACTCTTATATCAACGATATTAATTAAGTAAAGTAAATCTTTATTTGCATAAAAAACGGTACATTTAGCTCTAGTATTTTGGCATGTATACGTCAAGGCAAAATTTAATAAACTCATTAGTGTCATAAAAACAATTTTCAGCCAAGACTTTAAATATGATCCTCTTGAAAACAGGGAGTGGCAGAATTAAAAACACCAAACCATAAATAAAATATGGGTTTCATACGTGATATCGAACGTCGATGTATCTATTGTCTAGATATCAACAACAATGCATCAACGGGTCGCTACATCTACGGTACTCCATATTGATGAGTACGTAATAATGGATGTTGGTGTATCAATTGCCTTTACATTTAATCACGAAGAATCAACAGGTCGCTTTATTTACGATACTTTTTTCAAAGTTTAGTGTAGTGTAGTTTAGTTTAAGATTGCTTCTTGATGCACTTGACTTTTCCCTCCTGAATTGTGGTCTGCGCCAAAACAATATAAGTAATTTGCCGAGGACACAAAACAAAATTAAAGAGTGGCACAGACGCTGGAATTCGTTAATTGATAACAAAAAAAATGGGTCTTTATGCTACCATTTGTGAGCTAAAAAAAGAACAAGCGGCCACTAACTTAATTATTGCCAGAATAGAAAGTGGGGTACCAGCTACTCCACCTAGAAAAAAAAAGAGGATGCATCAAGAAGCAATCTTAAACTAAACTACACTACACTAAACTTTGAAAAAAGTATCGTAAATAAAGCGACCCGTTGATTCTTCGTGATTAAATGTATAGACAATTGATACACCAACATCCATTATTACGTACTCATCAATATGGAGTACCGTAGATGTAGCGACCCGTTGATGCATTGTTGTCGATATCTAGACAATAGATACATCGACGTTCGATATCACGTATGAAACCCATATAAAATATACATGTAACGTACAGTGGAGTACCTAATTTCTATATAACAAAAAATACCGAAATTAGCGCGAGCGTGAAAAATACATTACCTAAAGTAGTTTTATGTAGGTAATTTAGATACAATGTGTTTAAAAGCTACAATGTACCTACCTTTTTTTTTTGAGACATGGTTGTGAGTTCAGTTTTAGCTCGGTAAAGTAATTTGAACAACGAACAATTTTACAGATTTTGCTTAATTGTCGCACAAGAAAATACATTATTTCCAGTTATGTAGGTAGGTACCTTTGTTTATAAAACAGTCTGGTTGCTGAGGTAATAACTGCTTCAAATCACCTACTCAATCAAGTTCTTTCTACATATTTCCAATTTTGTGTGTAACTAACTCTTCAAAAAACTCAAAAAAGCTTAAACAAATGCTCAGCTTATCAAATCAATAAAACATTTATACGTCGCAATTAGCAAATCCGGATTTAAATGTAAAGCAATCATTTTGGTCAACCATTCGTTTAAATAATTACTTAACGCTGCTCGTATAATTTTACGATATTGAGAAATTGCCATATCTACTTTAGAACAGTTGCCGGCTTGTCGGGTAACTTAAGTTGGCTGGCGTAGAATATTGTCGCAATCGGTGCAAATGGGAAACCTAACTGCCTACTTACTCCACTTTCGGAAATCAATGTGCGTGTCGTAAATCGTAGCAAATATCAAATCCAACCTTTGTTTTTTTTTTCATTTATGTTAATGGTACATTGACCTTGCAGCAGTGTTAAATGCTATAGAATCTACTTGAACCTACATGTGTAATTTTTAGGGTACTCGTATTACAATTCTAGCGCACTTCTAGTGCTTTTAACAAAGATATCGCAATCTTTGTTCTTTTCGAATTCGGTAATTCAAAATCGACTATCATCGTGTTTATCAAGATAGCTTAGTTAGTTAATTAATTACTTATTGATTAGTTGGAAACAGTTGACCAATAATTTCTCATCTAGTTTTCGAGACGCGATTATCACGAGGTATATGGGTGAAGTGGTCTTATCTATTAGGTACACCTACTTGTTTAAAAATAAAAAAGCACTCTAGGTACTTACCAAATAAAGTTATGTACAATTTATTGTTGTTACATACAGTTAACAAGTTTGGCTAGTCTATATGTGTAGGTAATGCATTCTTTCTGGTCTGAAAGCAGTAATGACAGTGCCGGGTTATATACGCTTCCGCCATTCAAGGTGAAGTTGGTGGAATGGTGAGCTGTCATCGATGAAGCAATAAGAATATGGGCCTTTAAGATCTAGAAATAATTTTAGCCCATTACAGAGGTATTTAAAAGTCAGTATATAGGCTATCTTCAAAACTAGACATTTGCTTAGGATCTAAATATAGGTACTTATTATACCCGGGTATAGGAGTACTTTCATGCATTCATCGTATCGCCTTGACTCTTATAACAATAATGCTCTTGATCCCTACTTTTATGAGATAGCCACTACCATTGTTGTAAACTTTTTATACCCATAAATAGAAACGAAAATGTCGGTTGGTAAGTGTTTCATAAGTATAATAATACCCAATCGCATAAACTCATAACTGTTTTAACGTTTTACCAACATAAAAAAATACCTAACTGATATAATCTGAATTGCTTTTAAACCTTACTTTCCTATTATTTTAAAACTTTTTAATTTAATATAAAGTAGGTAAATAGATACATACTCTAAGGTGTACCTAGAACCGGTAAAGTAGTAAGTACTTAGTATTTAAAGAATATGTAAAGAACAACAAAACAAAGAAGTAGAAGAGATCATTTATTTATTAAATGTTGACGAACTTAAATAGATAGATACTTTTTATTGCACACCATAGAAAGTAGTTACAGTTGATGTTTACATAATAACAGTACAAATATTATAATAGATTTTTTTTTTTTTTTTTTGTGATTTAAAAGCATTATACAAGAATAAGTGTTTTATTAAGTGTTTGTGTTGTGATAATACATTAAAACGTAGAGCTACTATTTTTTCTACAACGCTCTTTGAAGCCTGCGCTCTGTTGCTCCCCCGTGGGAATTTTAGTCATCTGAGGTAGTTTTCAACCGACTTGAAAAAAGGAGTTCTCAATTCAACTGTATGTTTTTTTTGTTTTCTTTTGTATGTATGTTACGCGATTACTCCGCCAATTATAAATCGTTTGAATGTTTCTTTTTTTGTTTGGTAGATCATACTTAAGAGGTGGTCTCATATAAATTTTATCTAAATTGATTTAGCAGTTTTTGAGAAAAAAACAAAATATCGGTTACATGTTTTTCATAAAGTTTTTAGGGTTAGTACTTAGTACAGCGTAATACCTGATCTTAATACTGTTTATAGGTGGTCTAGTAGTAGATATACACGAGCATGTAATCACTGCTCTCATTTACATATGAATGGGTCACCATATCTAGGTTAACGTTGGTAGTAGTGGCACCAATGTTAATTTGTGCTTGCGTTTTTTCATATTTCCGTTTATCTATGTGAAATACCCATTAACTCATTAACTGCTTAATACCGGTCTATTATCCTATAGTCAGGTGTGTAGTAAAGACGATTGCTGCCTTCCTTCCGCTTCATTTCTAAGTCGCTACAAGGCGTAAATCTCCGCAAGCGTTAGAGTACGCTCTATGCTTACCTATGATACATAATCAAACTCGTTAATTCAACACTTTATGGTATATACAGGGTTACATTTCAATGTAACTTGTCTTTTCAGAACGATAACAATTTACTCCATTTTTGTTAGGCTAAGACTTCGTTAAAATCCATTCAATTTATTATTATTTTTATTTAAAAACAATACTTACATCAGTAAATAAGATATATAGATACTCTATAATGCAATTAAATTGCAGTTAATATTTACAGAGAATATTTACGCAAAATTTTGGTGGTCTTGTCGCTTAAAGCGTTCTCTTCCAAACAACCTTTAGATTGAGGACATTTAAAGCGAAGGAATTTGACTATTAAGTAAGTAAGGTGTACTAAATACCTACTCCACATTTTAAGGTACGAGTAGATTGGATTAGATCAGCGTTAAATTGCTATTACGTATAGTAATACCGATGTAATGTCTTAATCAATCAATATACGGAAGCTTTTAAAATTGGTTTAGGTGTGGTCTTACGCTTGAACAATTTATACGATGTGTTTCATAGAATTCTGTTCTTAATTGTAATTTATTGCATAATTCACCTTTAGTAACAATAAAGGTCAGGTATACTATCTATAAAACGAATGGTCTACAAAAGGGTAGGACACTCCTTAAAACTACGTGATCAGCTGCTCATATATGTACAATAACTTTAATGTGGGAGCAGGGGCGTGCATCCCATATAGGCTATTATGCAGAGCCTACCTTCATAAAAAACCGACAGAACAGCTAACCATAATTATTAATTACGTATTCAACAATAAACAATAAATATTCTGTAATCATTTTTTCGTCTACCTGTACTTATTCCTTACTAAAGCGCGCAACTTAGATCGTTCCTGTGCAATTTAACCAATGTTAGGCTGCCGCGAGATCGCCTACTGTTTCACGCAAACTTACTAAATTTTCACTTACAGCCTACCCCCATCTGAAACCATGCACGCCGCTGTGTGGAAGCAACATCGAAATCGTGTTTTTTTGTCAGATGCTCTATAAATTAGCATCTAGATCTAGAGCACGTTAATTTGTATAGAGAATCTAATATATTTTTGATTTTCTTGTTATATTTCGATTGATTTCACTAAACGCCGATTGTTCAACCGCCAGATAACTTTATTCGACGAATACAATTGACGTTTTGACATAATTTCTTTACGAAAACTGTCAAATGTCAAACTTATTCTTCAAATAAAAGTTATCTGACTATTGAAAATCGGACTTAAGTCTCATTACTACGACTATTAATATTATTGCAATACAGGTGACTACCGATAGTCCAAAACTATCGATAGTACGATACTATTGATAGTTTAATTGCTATTATTTATTGCTACGTATCAATAGTATTGCTGCATTTTATGCAATCGATAGTATCGATACTATCTATATAATATTTATTTATTATTTATAGATAGGGTAATTGAATTTCAAGGTCAACTATCAATAGTCAAACTGTCGATAGTTCGGCAACACTAATGCACAGCCTAATCAGCCAAAGATAGGATTATGTTTGGAAAACGTATTCCTGGAAGACTAAGGTACGCTAATGAATAGAATTTTACTAAATCCCGTGCCGAAAGGGGTGAAACCGGGATGAAAGTTTGTGACATTTGCGCCTACGAAGCCGTGGAGAACCGCTATACCTAAAACTTGGACATTATCATCGCCAATTATAATAATATTCATCAAGACAGTGTCGTGTGTGTATATTACTATTCTAATAAAATGAATTATCTTTATGTAAGTAATAGCTGACAACTGACAACGCTATCTGACATTAACTTTCTTTACCTAACTTCCTTATTCCATGTTATTGTTAAGGCATTGTTATAAAAGTTACAGCAGGCAGACATAATATAGCTATTTTATACAAAAACAAGTAAATATCACTAATTAAGTTCTTTATTATCAATTTTGATGTTTTATCTTATTTAGGTTTATTATAAACGTATTTTTTTTTTTCAATATTTTGGAAAAATAGGTATAATATTTATTGGTACGCGTAATCTTCGAAGCCAAACAGATTTGATAAAATACAATTAAGTAAATACAAGTAGGTACGTAGTACGTACTTATACATAGAATGATCGTACATACAATGCTATAGATGCCTGCATAAGGTAAAATTTTTGTAAGTACTAATATAAAATACTTCAAAGGTAATTTCAAACCTAAGTATTTTTATTTTTTACTAGTTGTGCCCGCGGTTTCGCCCGCGTGTACTATGGCATGTCACCCGCTATTTAACTCCTTTAGGAGGTAGATTGAAAAATAGTTGCCCCTAGGCTTCAAACATTTTTTGTACAAAATTTCATCAAAATCGGTTCAGTTTTCGCGCCAAAAAAAGGGTATGTCCTTCACCAGGGTCCAATCTTTCTCTATACTAAAAACCATCAAAATTGGTTCAGCGGCTTAGGCGTAAAAACGTAACAGACAGACAGACGGAGTTATTTCGCATTTATAATATTAACTATGGAAGTTTGGATTATTATGATCAAATTGTATGGAATATTCAAGCACGGTTTACGATAATGTATTTATTGTTATGTAGGCGAAATATTTCGAAAGGGAGATCAATAGATCGATTGGCATTGTAAACGCATGCGCGTAGGAGCTGTAATAAGCAACACGCTGCAGGTACTACTGCGTTGAAATGCGTTGCGTCTGCGTTGAAGTCTTTTGCAAGGGGCGTGCATAAGTTTTACTCGTTTTGGTTTTTAATGAGTCGGGTCGCTTGATGTACCTTCTTGTTCAACTTTTAAAAGGTTTTCCGTTTAGTATTAGTAAAAAAAAGACATTCTGTAATAAATGCATTCCGACATTGAGGTATTTCCTCCGACTCAAGCGTGTTACTTAAACTTTGTTTTGTTTTTTTCTGTTTAGAGTTTGACTTAGGAAACAAGATTTACTGATTAGAGTTCATGGTGAGGCTCTTGATTGTTATTTAGTTGTGATTAGAATGTGAGTTAATATAAATTGCTCAAATATAAAATCCGTTGAATTTTATTTATAGCTTCTTGTTCGTGTACCTCATGACAGGGTTAGTAAGCATGGAATGAAAGTATGAAACACACACAAAATGTGGCATTATTAAGGTAGTGTTTTGGCATTGCCTTCTGCATTTTACACACAGTCGACAGCTTCAGTGTGAACGAAATTTGCCTTCAGTTGGGCAGCGATATCTTTAAAAAAAATAAACATAAGTAAGTATTGCAAAAAATTACTGGCACTAGTTGGAGAGTAATCTCATGATCTCACAGAGAAGTGTAACGTTTGCCCTACTATCGTGACTTAAATTGTCCTAAATCTTCATTTTAAATAATTTTGATAAGTACTTGAAGATTACTGGCCGAGTTGGACTTTATGGTAAGGATTTATTGTTGATTAAATGACTGCTATACCAGCTGTCATTTGCATCGTGGCGGAATATTGTATATTTATTTAAGAAAGTATAACATAACTAGATGTGGCGTAACTGTTACGGCTGGTTGGAGAAATTCCGCAAATTACTTAGTTAGGGTAAGAGCAGGTCCAGTTAACGCTCTATTATCTTTACTTGAAACCGGCAAAACAACATATTTAGACAACAAGTATATAAGAGGAATGACAAAAAGGCTAAAACATATTGTTTGAGAACTATTATTAAGTCTTAATAAACTCAATAACCAGTAGTAGGTATTATGTTCTAAGTGTTTATAGGTTTTTGAGAATTTATTATCTTTTTGACATCTATATCATTCTGTCAAAACAAAATCAATCGCCGGATGTTAGCTTGATTCAAGTTTTAATATATGAGAGTAGGTATACCTACTTCAGGCACACCCCTGTTACACTTTCTAGTGTGCTAGTGTAAGCGGTCAAATATCCAGCTTCAGATATGACGTAGTGCTAAAACTGTGAGAGCTGTTTCGTTCCGTTCCCACCAAATCAATCACCAATTTGTTGTTGCGGAATTTGAGATTATTAAGTATCGGTTTCTAGACGTAGGACCGGTAAGGCAAGGAGTTTCAAATCTGGGGGCTTTTTGCGCACACAATTCACTGTTGAATCATTTACAACTAGTTCTGTACCCACTTTTATATCTATCCAGTCGAGCCTGTTACTAATAACGGAGTCGTAACGAGCACATTTGTCAATCTTTGCGTGTTTTACGTAATTTGGTAGTTAATATGACAGGCCGCTTGCCAAATAATTCGTTTAGTACTAAACAATTAGTTCCGCCTTATGAATTAAGAAGGGCATAGTTGTTGTGTCGAAAGGCTATCGAGTAAGTATTGAGCGAGATTTGTGACCGCACTGAATAACTTGTCAGCTCACGACCGTCACCCAAGGTTAGCATGCGAAACCAATAGCCGGGTACATAGTGAACCTCGCTGGTAATATTGTATGTATCGGTATCAAGTGTCGACCTGATTTTATTTTACATAATACTAACAGCAATCTAAATGCACGTGCTTACTTGCTTTACACCTATCACTGAATCTAAATCGGATAGTTTGCTTATTACACGACTAGTCTACTTTCACAATCTTGTGTCCTTACCAAAATATCTGCATAGTTACTTCATGAATGCACTTTACAAATTGTTAGACATTGAAATAAAACAATATAATTTTTACTCAAAATTTTCTATTGTTTGAGTATACTTTATACCGGCTCTATTATTTATATAGATAAATAAGTAAGATGGACTAAAAAGTTTACAAATGAATGAACACTGCACTGATATACGTAAATGTAGATAATAAATAACGTAGATAAAAAGTAAATGTTGTAATGCAATTCTATAGAAACCCGGAAAAAAGTATAATATTTTAAATTAAAATCTGAAAGATAATAATGTAATTGTCCTTGCGTAGGGCACGTCACTGAATACTCACCAGTAATGTTTGCATGATGTCCTGTGTCCACACGTCACTAGCACGCGACGGACAACTAGCAAATAAAGGAACCGCCTCTTGCGCACGCTATTTGAGGTCGCCCACTCTCGCCCTGCACCACACGCGACTACCATACCTTAGTGCAAGGTGACCAGCTGCAAACGCACTTACCACCACGCATTGCCCAGTCAGTTGCACTACAACGCAATTCGGCTGCGCTAACCGCGATGATACCGCTAAACGAACAATTAATTAAAATTCGATTGTCTAATTTTCGTATTGCCGACGCCAATTGTCCATATTATGGTTTATACGCGCCCAAGAATTTTAATATAGGTACATCCATTCGGAATAATTTGCGGCTGTTTCAATGGTTCGTTTAAAATTATAACAGTTTCTTTTCAAATGGGTACTCTACCGTATCTATTTGCGGCATTTTCAAGTTTAACTCTGCAATGTCTTGAGTGGTTCTGTTTTTCATAATACATTTTATCTGGGCCAGTGAATTCATTATCATATACTGTTTAGTTTATCCATGTCTTAATAAGAAAAGTAGCCTATTCATTATGATGGAATATGTTTATATGTATTAGTACGACGTCTTCGTATTCGTAACATTTGATTATTTGTGAGAATTTAATCTTAATTACTACTATATTTCAATGTTAAGTTAGTAGGTATATTTATCTTCTTAGCTTACAAAATTACGTTGCAGTAAAAAATAAGTGATAAATTCAATTAGTTTTGTGCTAATATTTACAGAAAAGTTTTACAAACTTCTAGAATTCATAATTTACAGGTAAACAGTAACCTGAGATTTTTACAATCATTTTTTTACAAAGTACTGATTAAATATATTTCTTTAAGTTTTTAAAGTGGGTCTTATAACACCGACAAATACTTTGTGACTTTACTTAAACAAGCTTAATATTTTTTGACTGTGTGTGTATCCCAATCTTACACGAATTGTCGTAGTTATTATATTTTAGTGAATGACTGCAAATGAAATCAATCTAATATCATTGTTCCTGCACAAACATCGTCGTCATTCTTCTCATCGACATCAACATCCAACATCATACACCCCTTTCTTCACCACGGGACTCGAGTAAGCCTTGACAATAACAAAGTCAGTGTTGTAACATCCGATTCGTCTCGTCACCGCTCTTTTATTGTGTTTTTCGATTTGTAATTCAATCAAATGCTCACAGCATGCGATATGTCAGGTGTGGCAACCTCCGTGCCTTGTAACTTTACGTTTAGTGGTTGTTACGATTGTATAACGACGCTGTTTAATACTATATAGTCATTAACGCATATGACCGAGACAATTTGTTGCTCATACTGCAATATGTACCTATAGTAAGCGTATAAAGTTGTAAAGTTTATCTGCAAAAACGAGGTGCAGGATTCTTGTTATGCTAATAATGAATGCTAACCAAGCATTTCGGTTTTAATAGTACTTGTATTGAACGATGAAGAATATCCACATCACAATAGTTAAGATTATTTATTATTTATTTATTTAAAACTTTATTGCACAAACTTAAAAGTGTACAACAGGTGGATTTAATGCCAAGAGCATTCTCTGCCAGCCAACCTTCGGGTCATGCAGAAAGCAAGTTATGAGTGCGGTTAAGGTCCAAAATAAATTGTAATAAATTTAACAAAATACACATATATTTGATTTAAAAAAACAGCATAATACACAATATAATTCAATAATAAGTAAGAAAACATACCTACATACTACTAATAAAATAATGCAATTATGTACTGAAATGTTTTCGAAAATTTTTAAAATAAAGTTTTGATTCCGAGTTTTTATTATCTCGGGGTAGCGAGTTCCAGAGTCGTGCAGCCCTCGCTGTGAACGATTTGGAGAAGTGGGCAGAGTGGTAAAAAGGCGTAAGTAGATGGAGATTGTTAGAAGTTATTTGTTGTAAAAAAAAATTACATTATAAATAATTTATTTATTTATATTTAATAATAATATCGATTCACCCTATATTTTAAGTAAAATATTGCCAGATGCCCTCGCTTAAGCTCCCGTAGCCGTTAGTTGTTTGATGTACCTCTGGTATCGACAAATTATGCTAAAAATGTATGTCTTTATAAGTCGCGCTTGCAGAACTTACAATGAGCAGTTTCGAGATTTTGACCATTTTAACACTTCACTCATCTCTTATAAAAAATATATTAGAGGTGCTGAAACTTATCTGATTTAATTTGGTTTAAATTATTATTTTGGAATTTTCATCTTATATATTGTATGTTTTTTGTACTTTGTTTTATCTAATTTTTGTTAGTTAAGCTGCTCAGTTCGTTATTTCTATTAGTGGAGACTTCATTGGTTTTAGTGCTACGTTTGTGAACATTTGTATATTGAACTGTAAACTGTTTGTTTCCCTACAATAATATAAAATAAAATAGTGTCAGTTAAAAATGATTATCTTTGGTTGTATTAAAACAACGGACCTTATGGAGTTTGTTAAGGGTAACTCAATTTTGAAACATACTAAATGACGTGTCAAATAATTCTGTCCGCAATATTGCCTATCCACATTTTCTTTCTTGTTTGTCGTTGCAGGATAATGCGTTTGGGAGTTACGTCAGTTGTTTCGCTGCGTACACAGCAGTCTGGTCACGCAGCCGCAGGAAAGTGTATCGACAGCATCACCGAGTGAGAGTTTATGTGGCCATAATAGTTCATTCCCCGCAACTAGCTGCTCGTCTATGTTTGTAAAAAAAATTCATGAAAGACTTTCTTGGTCGGCTCTCTCCTTACTCGCATGTGAAAATAGACGCTCAAATAGACTTGTTTTAATTTCCTAATATTTACTTACTATGCATTGTTAAATGATATTGATGATATTCACGCTGGTACGTTGGAGGTAGAACTGATCCTAATAAAATGCCATAATTTATTAAGTAACGTTGTTTTTCTCATTAGTTTGTTTAAGCGCAAGTATTGTTCATTGACTTCGTATTTCTTCAATGAAACTATAGTTCAAGCTATAAATAATTTCCCAGCGGTATTACAATTCCCAGAACCACTGCCTTAGTTACCCGCGAGCAGGACTATTTAAAAAGCGCCGTTATCTGTCCTCTATCGCCTTTTTCAATCACTTGCTACTGATTCGACACGTACTCCATTTGCCGCCACAATAGGACCTGTTTCGGGGTCATATTCATACTGTTCAAATGTTGCAGTTGAAACATGTATTTATGTCACCAGTAGAAGAGGTTAGTGACCGCGATAATCATCAACTTATGAAGAAAAGCCTGAAATATTTTAAACTAAAATATTAATTAGGTCTTTTATTTTTTTTTTAAGTCTGAGAGCTAACATTTGAAGTAAACAAATCCTAACGTTATCATTGTATTCTTGTAGTGTTGAACTCAATGATTTGAGTCCAACGCTGGCGAAACAGCGTTACACCAAAGCATTTTCTTCGGCCATTATAGTAACATTATAGAATACATATTATGCTTGTTGTAAGGGAGACCTTTACACATCGGTTGCGATGGTTGTTAAAGTTGAAAGAAGAGTATAGTCCTAAGTGGGACGTTGGAATATTTTCTTTTGAAGTGTTAAATTGTCCTCGTGGTTGGAAGATCAGTATGCTAGTCACGTCTGCGAGTGACGCGGCAGGCAGCGTCACCGTTACCGACATTTTGTAATGACCAAGGGAATGCAGTGCCCTAGACATGCGCAGGAGTCAACGTCCCTATTAATTCTGTGCTAGTATGTGTATTAGACGCGATTCGCCTTGAAAACGATCAAGGGACTAAAACTCAAGGAGAATCAGATGACAGTCAAAGTTTTGTAACTCTATACGAGTAGAAGAAACGATACATACTTAACATATTTGTGGGTTACCTTTGGTTAGACTGCCTCTCTAATGAAGTTTAATTAGGTCTTAATAGCCATTTAAATTAGTTTTATTATTAAGTATTATGCAACGTTTATGTAAGTATTTGTGGCTTTTAACATTGCGTGGGTCATGACAAAAGAAAATGGATACACATTTGTTCGACATTTTTAAGTATACATCACCATTATACAAGTCGATTTAAACCAGGTTTTGTACATTAGCAGATACAGCAGTAAACTGCCCTACAATATGACTATACAGTTGTGAGTCTCATCCTCCGCGCCAAATGTACTTTTACTTCTCGCCCTCAACTCCCAACTGTCCTGATCAGGTATAAATCCCTCCTTATGCCATGCCGATTTATACATGGTATTGTACAGTAGACAAGTAGATCCACATCACTTACTTAATATGTAATTCAGTTTTGAGTCTCATTTGCTTCAAGCAATGTACTTCCACTTCTCGCTTGACTCGCTATTATACTATACTAGCCCCCCTAGCATGACCACCTAAATACGATATGATATGTTATGATGTAGCGATTTATCGACACTAACTGCAAAAATATGATATTTAAAGACGCCACCTTGAATTTTTATCAAAACTGCGATCATAAATGTGACGTTACCGGCGACACGGCGATTCAACATGGCGGCTATATCTATCATATTTTTGCATTTGGTGTCGATAAACCGCTATATCATATCGTGTTTTAGTGGTCATGCTAGGGGGGCTGGTGTAAATCTGCCTAATAACATTTATATATTTTAAAAAAGAAATACATAAAATATATATTTTTTCTAATTGATGCTGTGCTTAAGATTTGCTTCTAATTGATACTGTTCTGAGGTGCTTAAAGAAGTATGTAGTAACATAAAAATAATAATTATCAAAAATATATTAAGCTTTCTAGAAAACAACATAGCCCTACATTTACACTATAATTTTGCATTCTGCCTACTGTAATTTATTAATTGAGGTACCTACATTTGAAAAATATTACTCACGTAAGTATTAATACGAACGAATTGCAGATACCTACGTCATACATAATAATCAAAATGATTTCTAATAAAATAGTGCGTATAAACGTCAGTAAATATTTCATCGACCCTGAGAAACAAAAAAAAGTCAAATTAAACCAGTTTATTACAAAATACTTTAATTGCTGCCAACCAGGTGATTATTTCGACAGGTATTCGCTAATGTTTACATTTTATTCTTAATTACATAGTAAACAAACAACTGGTTACATTTTTCTATAATTTGACATTTGTGGCTTTATAGCTTTTAGCTATTTGCATTTATTTTAAATTCTAGAATAAGTACATGGGCCTGTAAATACATCACATTCTTCGACCCATTATGCAGTAATTCAGAAAAAAAACTACTAAAATATAACTTATTCTACCTTACTTAAACTAAAATGGTAACTTGTAACTTATTGCTATCCAATAAATACATTACATGCTACACGGTAACATATTAACAGGTACGTACATTATGTCGACATTTTAAAAGAAAAAACATATATAACCATTTAAATTAAACAAATGTTTTATAACGAGTGCTTATTTTTAAAAGTAGAGACAGTGAAAATGAAATCTCGTAATTTCTTGGATGAAACGTAAAATGCAGTTGTTTACAAAAGTAAGTGTCTAATGGCTGAATACTGAAACTACAATCCAAAATGTAAGTTTGGTAATTACGCCTGCTAGCGTGATTTGAGCATTTTACGCGCGTCTACATCATTCGACCGACATTATTTAAATAAGCTAAGATATTTATTATTTAAAGATGATGATGATTTTAAGAGAATAATAACTTTTAAAATTAAGATAGATAACTTCAGTTTTGCACTCGATAATATGAACTGATTTACCTACTGTAATATGAAATGAAATCGATGGTATTTTTAGATAAAGTTGAGTGTGTATATTTGTATAATGACAAAATGGACCGTAATACAATCTTCGCGTTCGATTTGAATTCTTATTAACTGTTGTGTCAAGGTTTGCAAAAGACTTCGAACTTTTTTGTATGGAGCCTGGCATACCTCAAGTTGCAAGTAACCTTAAATAACGCTGTCCAAGGAATCCTTAGCAGGCGGCGCCAACACCATATTTCAAACGCGGCGATCCTCTGCCTGTCAGCGGCTTTGATCGTCCAGGTCTCAGCCCCGTAGAGAAATATGGAGAAGACGAGAGTGCGAACGAGGCGGGTTTAAGTCCGGTTTGAGATGTTTCTGTCTTTCCTTATTTTGCCGAGCTGGGTCATCGCTGTCTTGGCCATGCCGATTCGTCTGCGTATTTCTGGTTCGCAAGTGCCCTTGTTCGTAATCACCGAGCCGAGGTACTGGAAACGTTCCACGGTTTCGAACTCTTAAAGGATATCAGTGCGCTGTGCAGTACCAAAACGGTCGACTATCATCAGTTTTGTCTTTTTTCTGTTGATTTCGAGTCCCATTTGAAGGCTGATTGTTTTGAGTCTTCCCAAAAGTTCGGCCATCTCTGCTTCGGTCGATGCTAGAAGGGTGGTATCATCTGCGTAGCGAAGGTTTGATAACTGTACTCCTCGTATTTTAATGCCACCTTCCCAACCCTCAAGAGTGTGCCGCATTATATATTCCCCATATATATTAAAAAGTATTCACCCTTAAATTCTGAACAAAGTATATCATTTACGACATTTCGTCAAAGAGTATTTGTTGTTTGTAATTATTTTCTATATCGAGTAACGTATGTTTCATAAGTGTACACCATAATTACGTTATTTAAGGTTACAACTTGAGGTACCTTTACCAGTTAGGTTCGATGCCTTTTGGCCTAGGCTTTAAATATTTCTGTCCATTGCCATCTGAAAATAATCCATATCAAAAACATTGTCGGACTTTAAACGATCAAAGTATTCATTACACATTTTAAAGTATTTAAACTATATAATGGTAGATCGAAAACGAGTAACAGACATACAGGAATGTATTATAGTTATTGGAGTATTATATATTTAATAATATGTGACTTGAGCTAGGGAGACGCTTGGCAGTTTGCGCTTCAAACAGAAGATATGTAGCGTTTGTTGATGTGAATTTTTGAAGCATATTTGCTGTAAAAATCAAATAAATCAATTCATAAAGACTTGTTAAAACAAACGAAGATAGGTAATATTAAATATTTAACTTAATTTCTAATATCTTGTAGACGTTTCCATCACAAATCTAAAGTTTATCTAAATCTTATTAACTAAATTAAATTCGAAAATTTCTCACTATTACTGTACACTGACTATATAACATTTATTTTCACACAGCACACTGGTAACGTCACACAAATAGTTTTTCTTAACAGTAGTTAATGCCCTCTGCCGTCTGTGACTGTAAACGTGCCGTTGCAAGGCGAGTTGCTATCGAACGTTGGCCTGTAAAAGAAGTAAACATTACTGTTATGAACAGATGGAGCTAGTAGTTTAATACATGTTAATGAACTTTACGATAATATTATTTTAATAAAAAAACGAGTTCAAAAATTAGAAGAAAGAATGAAAGAAAGAATGAAAGAAAGAAGAAGAAAAAGAAGAATTTTATTTTATTTTTTAAATAAAACAAATCATTTGCCTACATACGAAAACATGCTCTTATCTTCCAATTTGTTACGAAAGGTAAGGTGTTCCGCGACACGCTCTTCTGATTGATTATAATGTTTTTTTTATCATTAACTCAATTTGAAAAGTTATATGATCGAAGTTTTTAATGATGCATATTTTATGAATAATGAGTTAAGTAATAATATAATAGTTCACAAATAGATGAAAATTGTGTTTGGAATCATTGATTTGATTTGTAACTTACATTTTTTTGCCCACAGGCGTCTTGATTTCTTTAGGCTTGGCGGTGTCAGGTAATAGCAGAACTATGGCACCACCTATAGCACCTAGCGCCGCGATTGTCAGCATCGGCAAATGTTCGTTCAGCATCGTCTGCAAACAAATATTTTCTTACATTATAAACGGTTTTGTTACTTTCAAAATTTGTTCCGTTATAGCGTAAAACGTGAGAACTATAAATAACCTACGACGTGTAACAAAAAGTGTAAGTACATCTTTAGGGTTTATAAGCTTACCAATTTCCATAAGTAAGGGATGCTTGTCAAAGCCAGCCCAGCTGATATTTGACTTGCTCCGACGCCCAAGTTCCTAATCACTGTAGGGTATAGTTCAGCCGTGAAGATGGGTAGCATCATATTTGTTGACCCAATCGCGAACTTCCCCACCATGAGACAAAGGATCATTATCCATTCCTCTTTCAATGATATTGAAAACAATTCGCTGGCCACACACGCTAGACCGCACACTAGCATACTTATAAAGATGGGAATCCGTCTTCCCGCCTTCAACAGGATAGGAATGCTTATGGCTATCGCTGGTATCTCTACTACGGCCAAAATAATTGATGTGACGTGTAGGTTCCCTAAATTGAAGTTTCCGATATTCAACAATAGGCCGTAGTACGCAATCGTCATGGCAAACCAAGCCACAAACAGGCAAAGCGTCCTCTTTAGGAGATGTCCTCTGAATAGCATCATTACGCTCGGCTCTTCATCTTGGCTCTCAGCTCTGTGGAGCATTAAAAGCTTGTCCAAGTCTGCGGGTACTTCGCGTTTGTTGAACTTCGCAGCCTTTTCAAGAATCGCCTTTGCCTCTTGAGTTCTTCCCATACTAAGCAGCCATCTGGGCGATTCTGGAAGAATGAACCTGAAAAAGGAAACATATTATTTTACAACACTTGTGCATGAAAATGCATTACCTAAAATGTTTTCGAAGTAGGTGTAATGCTAACATTATTACGTGACTTAATAAATAGTCAAACCGACTGACAAACTGACTAATCCAATTAAAAGTGTCGTAAGCTGAAAATACAAATAAATGAATACACATACCATAACAGCAGCAGCAGACATCCCGGCAGCGACAATGTCAGCTGCAAGTTCCTCCAATTCGGCATCACCAGCGAGAGCAACGACACAATGATGTACGATAGTGGTAAGGGGAAGAAGTTGCAGACTCCTGCTATGGTGACCCACTTTCCTCCCACAAGCTCGACAGACAGCACAAAAGCTGCGTAGACCACGGAAACGGAGACCAGGCCCATTACTAGACGGACGACCACGTATTGCACGTATGAGCGAACCAGTAGTGACAGGATGGCCAACGCACTCTGGGTCACTACCATACCCATTAGTATCCGCTTACGGCCGAATCTGAAATGAAACGATAAGAGTACGTAAAGTAGTAGTACTTGCTCAATAAATAAAATAATTGCATAGCTTTTCATTAGTTCTGATAATGAATATAACATAAAACGTTGTAAAAAATCTAAGTATCTCGATCTTGATCTCTATCTAGATCTTTTCCCTCTGAAATGTACCTACATTAAAAAGACATATATATTTAACAATGTTATGGAATTGAAAGATTCAGCACTTTTTATTGTGCTGGACCATGTTTCTGTTAGGTATTACAAAATTATGATTTTTATTTGCAAAAACATACGAGTAAATGCATTGTATAGTAAATACCTACCATGCGTAACATTAACATATCCGTCATTTGTTTTATTGTTAATTTCACATATTATTAGTTTATTGTCTTTGTGCTGGATTTCCCTTCAGTCATTGCGATTTTTTATGATTAGCTTAAGATATTATCACATGAAAATTAAGGAAAATACGTCTTCCGTATATGCCAGCATAATTTAAATTGGGACATAAAACCAAATATGTAAATAAAAAACACGTTTGAGATAAATAGTGTATCCACAATTGTCAGTCTTTATAATTTAATTAGCATGGGCACACGAAACCATAAGTTATCCATAATTCTTGTTAAATCTTATAAATTTGACGGTTAAATATGAAAGACAACTTATTTTTTTTTTCATGATGATGTTAAACAAATGTGGTATGAGAACATGTTAGATAGTTTTTTTCAAAAGTTTATCAATCTACCACAAAAACCTTAATTTTTAAAATCGATAATTGTTTAACTCTAAATGTTGAACATTATCTAAAAAATTGGTCGAAGAAATGTGTAACTACTTTATTTAATAGGGGCCGAATGATTTACAGAATTACCCTTGAACGATATAATTGTACATAGAAATCACTGTTCATCGTTCATCTATAAAATATATATTTTTTACCGACTTAAGATAGGGCAAAAGGTGCTTACGCAGACAAAAGATAACAAAAGTGCCCTTTTGTATGTTTACACGAGGGTTGCTGCCCTACTACTAGGCAAAGGCCTCCCTCAAACTTCTCGCCAAACTTTGAGAAAATGGTGTGAAAAGTACACTTACTTGTCAGAAATCCATCCTCCTAAAACTCCACCAGCGCCAACGCCGACCAAAAAGAGTACTTCAGCCAAATTCGTCAGGCTTGCTCTATCGCAGACCAGGTTCCACTCCGATATGATCGTGTCTCCCACTTCAGACCGATCAAAGTCCCATTCCGTGCATTTAATAAAGGAGTTGACAAGAGGAGCGGTGTGGTTCAGTATACTCTCCGTAGTTACGTCTGACGGAATCAAGCGCACATTGCACGCGTCCACGGGCTGACTGTAGTTTATCCAGTCTTGTAACGGAAGACTTGAAAGGTTTTCTGGCATTCGACACCAGAATTTAGTTGCCTTTGCCTGAAATAAGAAAAACGAAAATATTGAATTCACAAGATTACTTTAAAACATATTCTATTACCATGTAATGTACAATTTACACTAAGCTATTTCACTTAGCCAAGCCATTAGACAACTGTTATAGATAGATTGTCCCTATTATTTACACAACGCACAAAAATGGCTTGGCTTAGTAATAATATAAATAATGATAACATAAATAATAATTATGATCTATTTATGTTTATTTTGATTGTGTGCTATTTTGTAATTGCCCAAATAATACAAGGAACAAAATAATTGTATAAAACATTATTTTAATTATTATTTAAACATTTAAAAGATGCTCTTTCTGCGACTCATATATAAATATTTACAAATGGTACACTAATTTTAGAATAAAAACACTAAAATGCCACAGAGTTTACTGGAAATACGTTTTCCTTCTGTTGCATTATAGAGTCAATGACCGCAATTTTTGAAGTACTTTTGGACGTGATACTGTTATTGTACTCAAAATTTATAAAAACA
Organism: Anania hortulata; assembly: GCA_963576865.1. Classification (NCBI taxonomy): domain Eukaryota; kingdom Metazoa; phylum Arthropoda; class Insecta; order Lepidoptera; family Crambidae; genus Anania; species Anania hortulata. Next base: position 9,463,218 of record OY756397.1, on the reverse strand, counting down.
AGCATGGAATAAATTCATGTTTAATTTGTTACGGAAGGCTTCAATGATACAATATTTTTAAACAACTTGACGATTGTTTCTTTGATTTGAGATGTGAAACTGAACCGAAAAATATCTTCAAAATATTTACTAAACTCACAATAGTAATAAACTATAAATTTAACAGCGTACGACGTTCACCTACAAGGTGGACAGAAGACCTGGTAAAGGTTGCAGGAAGCCGCTGGATGCGGGCCGCTTCCAACCGGCCAATCTGGAAGTCACTGGGGGAGGCCTATGTTCAGCAGTGGACGTCCTATGGCTGAAATGATGATGATGATGATGATGATGATAAATTTAACATTCCGAGCTTCAAGGACACTTTAAAAACTTAGTTATGTAGACATCTAACTTAAATCACTCCATTCATTAATATGTTAGCTACTATCATTATTTCCCTGATTTCAATTATACTGAGTAGGTATAGGTATACGATAAAGTAGAATAGATTATAAATAGGCCATATCGGTAGGTATAATTTCTTTCTAGTAACGATGTGGTAAATCACGAAAAAATTAAGATGAGACTATATGTTGGCGATATTCATTTATCATCGAAGAATGTATTACCGATAAAATTAGCTACTTTAAAAAAATATTGCAACCTAATGGTGTTACTATTGAAACGACACTAATGTTTGCAAAGGAAACTAATAAAATATAGTAATAGTACTTTGAACCTCAAGTAATAATGACTATGGGAAAAATAGCTGCCAATGAGAGAGGACATCACGACCGGTTATATTTAACAAAAAATTATAGAACATCGTAAAAGATCTTCAATAAATTAAATAAAAACGAGATAATACATAGTAATAATCCCAAATCAATCAATTCTTATAGTCGCAGAGCGTCTCTTGAAATGATTTAAGTGCATGTAAATAGGTATAAATACAATAAATAAATAGTTTTTCACAATCAAACTAATTATATTGTCCCAAAATAAGCAACGCTTGTACTAGTGTGACTAGATAATGGATAAACACACCTAAATACTTTTATAAACATACATGACATAGGTACATACAAACTCTCTAAAACTTTCGATAGACTATTTGTGCTGTACATATTTTAGATTTTGCTCATTGGTTTACCTCATTAACTTATCATCTTTGTCATTATAGTATATTAATTATTTCACAGTTCATAAATTTTTCCTCCCTCCATCACATTTAATATACGAACCAAGTTGCCCTAAACACCCGTGATATCGATAAAAGTCATTTCCATTCTGTAAAAATAACTGTCCTTTAAAATCCTGAATTACAAACATTGGAAACAACTACATTGAAGATGATTAGACAAAAAACATTCAGCCTATTCAGACAGCTGAAAATCAAAATCAAAATCAAAATCAGTACATTTATAAAAAAATAGACCTCAAGTGATCAAAATGAAATAATTAATGATTTCAGATTAATACAATATTAATACCAAAAATATTCAGTTTAAGATTCTTATACGAGTATTGTATAAAAAGCCTTATCACGCGCTTTTAAATATAGTTGGTCTTGTCTGATTTGAGGTTTTATAATGTAAATTGACATACACATCAAAAAACAGTTTTTCCGAAACCACTTACTTATTTTTATCTCTGGTGTTTTAGTCGTAAACATTTTCAGCTTGTACGAATAAACTAGTATTATGTTTGCCGAATTTTGCTTCTTCAAAAATATAGAGGCCGGGCAGTGTTAAAATATTTAATGATTTAAAACAGAGATTCATTTGGCTCGTCAAGTACGGTACCACATTTACTCGTATACATTAATTAAATGCCTTTTTTACTTCAGTAAGTACCATTTGATGACTACTTCGCGGTAAGTACTAATTCGCGGACCTGATTCTACGTAAGTACGCTGTTAAAGCCGTACTTCTAATACATAACTATTTTTGTAAGTTTATACAGTGTAAATGAAATCGATTAATTGTTTTGCACATATTTTCCACGTGTTTTTTCCAATCCAATTGTTAGTCAATTTCTACACCTAAGAGTTTTGTTTTAATTGTAATTTTAAATGTTTTTTCGTCATAATTTATATTTAGTGCTATGTTAGCTGTATGTTATGAAAATGTATAAGATTCGTTTTGTCAGTGTCAAGAACTGACAGCTCTTACCCATACGTAGTAACTATTATCTAATCTGTGCCCATAGTAAAACAGTACAGTCACACATTCAATAGTGGCGGTTTTTTTCAAAACAAAATATATGACTTTTCTACTCAATAGGGCATGGTGCTTTATGCCTCAAACCTTTAATGGTCCGCCGCTATTACCACTACCAATATTTGTAGACGTTATTTTGCAAGTTTTTAATGTAACTTACCGTAAATGAGAGTTATTGAGGCTGGGGAATGAACAGTGAGGAGCTGCCTAACTACAGTTACCACAAATAACACGATCCTTATCATAACTTTGATGCCACTGTCTTCTTTTGTAGATATTGAATAGTAATATTCTTCTTAATTGTCTGTCGATGGCAGTTTCTTTAGATATTTTTACATAAACTATGCCACACGGGTGGCATGTTATTACGTTGAACCTATTTGAGAAGATTATTGAGAGTGAATAATATTTGTAATCTATAACTTACCGTGAAGGTAGGCAGGTATATGTGGAATGTGCAGGGGAACGAGAACAGCGATAGCAGGAACGTAATGAGTAGCTGCCACCGGCCGTAGTTGCCAATGACGCGAGACACGATGTCTTGCTCGTCCTCTGATGATGCATGTGCTTTTGTTTTCTCCCTCGAAACTTGACTAGGGATTACTGAAAAAGGAAAAAAAATATTACATCTCTATCCTGTGATCACGGCGTAATTGGACTGCGATAAACCTTTTTCATGATGATGTAATTGTGCAACTTTAGAGAACCTGTATTTATATCTCTACATAATTATAAACCACTATAAAAGTATGGTACCATTATAATGGAGAGACAAACTGAATGGTAAAAATTATTGTACTTAATATAATGTATTTTTAAAATATTATAATTGTCTTTAGTTAAGGTAAATGGTCCGCACAAGTAAACTCGAAGCCGTGACCATATTAAGGCTCGCACTGGTTATCAGATCTTATGTAGAACTAAGCGTCTAACTCTACACGCCCTAACACTAGCCCTAACTTCACAAACTCTACACCTTAGCCAAATTATGCGGCTTGGCCGTTTCACTGTACATTTCTTTTATGTTATACAATAAGTAGTTCTTGTAGTAAGTTAGTGACGAAATAGGGGTTTTTCAGATATAAATAAAATGTTAAGTGCAAAAGCTATGCAATTAAAACTTTATATGTTAATAAGTCTACTAATACATAATGTTGAGGGTACCTACACTTGACTCTAACAAAATTTTGCACTTTAAAGCTTAATATTACGCAAACGAATTCCTGAATCAAAAATGGTTTTAAGACACCCACAGAAAAGCGATTGAAAAAAATCTAAATCATCCCCACTTTACCCTAGAAAAGGTTTTTTTAAAGATTTTATTTTACCACTTTAGTGGCGTGATTATTATGTAGACCCAAACCAAATAACAGCTTTTAAGCACTAAGGGTCTCTGAACTAAGCCGCAGGCAGAGAAACAGATGGACATGACGAAACTATAAATGTTCCGAGTTGTTAACGCTCTCCCGCTCGCGGGAATAGTGGCACCGGACGTCTGAAGTGATGTCGCGTAGGCCACTGAAAAAAAAGCCTAAACCTAGAAGATTAGCTAGGTTGACTGCTGTAAACTAAATTTATTAACATGCGGATTAAGAACCGCGCTGCAGGGTTAATGTGTCTGTGGTTTAAATCCACAACTCATGGACCATTTTCCTCCTGTCTTTTGTGTCCCTACACCTGCACGAGGAATGACCTAAAGTAAGGTTGATTGATGTAGCTAACATCAGTGTCTTCGACTCTTCCTACGTGAACAGAGCTGCGGACGAATTATTATTCTGCAAGAATAGACTAATGAGCATGCGAACAAAATCGCGGGCAACAGCTATATGTAATAAGTAACGATAATGGCGAACTGGTTTCCGTGTTTTAAATATTCTACTATAGGTAACTTAGAAGTGTCTTTGAGCTCATTAACATTGTATTGAATTTTACTATTATGCTGTATGAAGTCGTACATGCATACACGTGATTTTACGGATCCGAATGGGTAATTTACATATTTTTAATGAGAACGTATGTACAAAAAGCTAAAATTAACTTAAATAATGACACATACGTTTTTTTTAGTTTTCTGACAGGGCGGGTATTTGAGCATAACAAATTAGAATAATATCAAGTGAATGAAAGAAAGGATCACAAATTCTGTAACATTAATAAATCATATGTGAAACTCAAGAACTGAAGTGAAACATAGCAAACAGAGGAAAACAAAATACGGAAAAAGCATGCATTACTCTCAAGGCTGTTTAGATTACATAGAAGATGATTTCTTTGTGAACTCTTTATTATCTATGGTTAAAATTGATGTATTACTCGTAGTTATAGTTATATCTATAGTCTAAATTATGAAATCAATAAAATTTTGAAGTACTTACCAGAAAAACACACCAGTACTTACAATTAATCGTCATACATGTTATGATGATTAATTTTATTCTGTGTTTTTTTGTTCATTTAATTTAGATAAATGCCGACCCGTCAGACTTCCGTACGCATAAGACACTTGTAATTAATAAGCATAAAACACTTGTAAATAATATAACACTACCTACATAAGTTAGGTTACCTAATAACCTTAACAACGTCACACTAAATAAGTAATTGTTAATAAACGTAACTTGTCCAGGTATTAAGTCAATCATTCTACAAATAAGCGTTCTTCGCCTGATTACCGTACCCTTTTTCATTTTTTACTAATTGGTCTTAAACACATTAAAATATGAAACGTATCAAAGATACAAACTTAACGATTCAAATGGCATTAGAATATTAAAAGTGGTTTCCGATTGAATGAGACTTGAAAAAAAAAGAGTACTGTAATGATATAAGTCTAATACCTAATGTACCGGTAATTAAAAAAGATCAGTAAAAGTTAAATTATTAAAAAAACATATGATGCAATTTGTAAGAGAGCTACTGAAAGTCACTGGACCTATGTTCAGCAGTGGACGTCCTATAGCTGAAATGTTGATCACGATGGGAGCAAAACACGAACCAAACTATTTTTTAGCGTCAGAAGATTACACACTGACTTCGGCGCACTCAGATGAAGAAATTTATGTATTTTATTTATAACGTAATCATTTTTTAAACTAAGTATGATATTTATTGATATAATTTTATTATCTTTACAACTAACAATATAAGAAAATCTTGAAAGTCTTTTTAAATTTACTTCTGTCTTACTGTCATCTTGATTAAAAACTTTGTACCTACATTCGGATGACAATACAATAGTTTTCACCATCGTGCAATTTGCGTAATTTGACAGTAGTCGCAATCCGGTGTCGATCCGCTCCCAGTAACATTACGATCATAAACGGTATTCTCGTAAACTTTTATTTCGATGTAAAATTATCAAAACTATCCCAATACGAATGAAAATAGAGCAAAAAAAAAACTAATGTTGGTTGCTTTCATTTTCTGTCGCATTACGAACTGCAATTGCATTTTTTGGGTTTATGAGAATACTGTTTGTGATCGTAATGTTACTGGGAGCGGATCGACACCGGATTGCGGCTATTTTCAAATTACGGGAATTGCGCCTCTGATGATGGTGCCATGAGGTGGATAGTTGTACGTTAAACCTTCGTGCTGTCATTTAATTAGTTTTTTAAGTATTGACGACCTAATTGACGTAGTAGCACAATGCTTCGCTTTAAACGCATATAGGATTCCGAGTTCGATTTTTTAATTCTATTTTTTTCTATTTTGTTTTGTCTGTGTATGCAGAGAGACGCCCTCGACAAAAATCCATTGTCTGGTACCTCGTAACAAAATAATGTAAATTTCTTATATTGAGACCATGACAGTTGGTTTGCTGTCGCTGTCTGGCGTATATATTTGTAAATATGAGCCCCAAGTCGTGTAAAATCATTTTCATTACTTATACTCGAAAAAAGTAGGTTTGAAATTGTCTGAGGAGCAGGTGGACAGTTATACTTTTCAGCCCTAGGGAGAATCGTTTTCAAATGACAGCTTTAGGTAAATTATTTAAAAAAAAAGTTCTGTTTTCTGTTTTCTATTGAACGACACATTGCTCTGATAAGTAGCGAAAGCACTTGCGATAGAAAACAGAAACAACGACAGTTTTTCACCACCAGACCCGTGAAAATATAGAAAAGTTTTAAAAAAATATAGAAAAGAATCGAACCCGGGACCTAAGAGATGGCGACACCAAGTCCGGCGTGCTCGCCTCTTGGCTTTTAAATTTAAATGGAGGTCGTTTATATGGCTTTCGCATCGCGTTCATTCGTTAGAAGTAAAATATATAACGAAGTATAATCCAAAATTATAACTAACATTGAAATTTGCTTTATCGGTTGAGTTGTAATAAATAGCTAAATCAAGTAAATTTTAATAGACATTTAAGGCAAATGCCCGCATGAATAGACTAGAAGAAGTACTTGGGTTCCTAATTTTTAAGTCCCGTTAATAACTACGGAACCCCTACTGCGCGGTTTGCCGGCTCTCACTCATCTTTTTAATACCACAAATCTTAGTTTAAATCATTAAATAGGTACCTAGGTAACGCCAAGTACCTAGGTATTCTGTTTTTAGTAGATGACTATCAGTAAATTAAACTCTACATGAATAGTTGTGCATTTTCAAATTAATTTCAATGATTCGACATGCGTTCGCTCCACGTGCTACGCCAACTGCTCCGCGGCTCCACTCATTAGGCGCGCGCGCAGGCGCCTTGACAATGATCTTCGTTGCAGCGATAATGACCTACAATGCCATCGCTCTCATGTTTTGACACAATAAAACCTTCACTGTTTGTTTACACGGCGTGGAGTGATGTTTCCATGACTTTTTCGAAGCGCGTTTTAATTAAATACTACGACTTTGTAAACACACATTATGTAACATGTTGTGTTCACCTAATAAGTGACATGTATATCAGAAATGTTTATAAGCATATTATGTTATGAAATAAGTGTTAAGTATATTTTATTGTTGGTGTGCCCTATTAAATAAATAAAACACATATCTATGGTTAACATAAATTAATGTTGGTAATTAACCCGTCTGCGTTTCTGAAACCATTCAATGAAGTTGCGGGAAATGCTAGCGTTAATTATTTAAATGTTTGAATTGAGGTAAGGTTTAATAGTGAATGTTAAAGTAATTTATACATGTTTGTAAAAAATAAGAAAAAGTCGTGCTATATTATCTCGCTCGAGAAAACAGCTCCTCGAGTTTACTATTTTACATTTAGTTTACCTAATAAGCTATTTTACATACAGCAAATGAATAAAAGAATCCGGTTTGCAATTTTTTTTTATAAATGAGAACAGAACATAAAAAATATATTTAAAAGATGCAAATTATCTATAATTCTAAATAAATAAATTAATCTAAACTTGCATGCCATAAATCATTCGTCGTAACTGTATAAGTAAAAGTATCTAAGCCCAACAATTAATTATGATGAGGTTTCGATCAATTAGATAATGTATATGGTAATGAGCATTGATAGACAAAGCATTGATTAAAGGATGCACAACCAGTTCAAGGCAGTTAATATTTACGTTTACAACTTTATGAGTAACACCGTGTCAGTCCTGTAGGCGAGAAAAACGTTTGTTTGACAGAACGCGTAATAGCTGTGGAGGTGGGGAGGGGTTAAGAGGATACGACAATTCCACGGCCTAGGCTTACGTACATTACGCTCGTAGTTTTACAAACTAATAAATAAGTACGAGTCGTCATCCGTTGAGACATTATTCTTCATCGCGCGGACAGCGCGCTGCGTTTGGGGCCAAGGTCTGGTGGCAGATCGATTACAGTGATCGCGATTTGCATGGCTGGCTTGGTACAGCACTAGCAATTTTCTTGGGGTCCTATCACCAATTGATTTAACCCGATGACGATTCAATTCAGATTAGACACAACGTGTCTGTAGCTGATTAGATTTTTACTGTCAAACAAATATAAATTAGAGTACAGTGATTAAAACTTATGATTGACAAAAGAATCCGGACGTAGTCATGTCGGTTGACTTTGAACATGGCATACAGTTGAGTGGCATGACATTGATTAGATTTGATGGAGTGGTACACTTTAGTGTCATACGCCCCTAAATATTAGTCATCCATAACAAAAACCAATCGTCTCATAACCAATTTCGTATGTGGCTAAAAGCATGGCTAATGCGCACATATTTGTTTATTACAAGGTGTAACATAAAGGTTTAACATAATTTAAAGGATAAGGTCGTGTTAATTTTTTTTTTTAAAGAAACATGGGCCGAAACCTAAAAAACGTTTTGGCCGTACAAACTGTCCGATCAACGATCAAAGGATCCAAAAATATTTTCTTGTTTCATAGGAAAAGTTGATATGTTTCATGAGCTGAACTATATAAAACGAACAGATGAAACGACGGGAAAACGTCGGGTTCTTTTCTTCTGTTGTCCGTCTGTTCTAACAGAACGAACACGTTGTGTGCGCACGGGTCACTTTTATAGTGATGAAGTAGCAAGAATAGGATAAGTTGGTAATACATCCCCTTTGCAGGTACAGACATGGTAGGACTCGTAAGCTACAGTCGTAGTGCATTCAATTACATTTGAGTACATCTCAATTTATGCTGCGCAGTGTAAAGTTTCATCATAGTAAATTAAATGTACAATAAATTGATACAAATAGGGCTTTGTCTTTAGCAAAAATGAGCGGAGAAAGCAATATGCGAAGGTAGTTTCATTGCCCGTGCTGTACTTGCAACTGGGTACGTACATAATTTGTCACGATGTGTGATAGGTCAGTTACTCCAACCCAACATATCATAAAACTATACAATATAGTTTTAAGGTGACGTATGGTATTTGTATAAAAATAGTGAAGTAAGGACGAAAAGCATTGGAAAGCACCGCTCCCTGATGCCTAGGATATGAGGTCAGGATCGGTACCTAACTTCCTGTGAGTGTACAGTCCCTTTATGATAAGACACAGGTCATCCAGAGTAGTTAGGACTATAGTAAAGCGGTCTAGATTGCTGCCAATCTGACAGACTGATAAAGAGAGTGTAAGGTATAGCCTTGACCTAAGCGTTAGAAAAGGAACTAATACAGATGGCTGTTTTATTTTTCAGGTTGTGTCTCCTTATCTATGTTACATAATGTAGACATATAACATATAATATGTGTTTGCAGTTGTGTGTCTTTGTCGGTCGTAGAGTGCAGTCAGTGCACTAAAGCTTCACCAGTCAGCTGCCGGGTTTGAGGTTGTGCTGCATCGAGATTAAAGCTGACGGTGCAGCTGTCAAATGTAAAAGGCGAGGTATGCAATGATGTATTTTCACAAAAGAATGAAGAAGAACGACAAGAAGAAAGAAACGAATACGATTTGCTAGGGGGTAGTCAAACGAAAAGCATAGTCGAATTGGTCGATCTATTTTAATAGTTTTTATTTATCATTTAAAGTGAAAGTTTTGTGTAGTTTGTGTTCTAATGTTTGATGAAGTAATAAAGATCTGGAACTATTTCAATATCATTGTATTCAACGCGCACCGAGTGTCTAGTGACTTGTCTCGTAGACAACTTGCTTTAGACCCGATTGTGTCTTGAAATCTGCTTCTATGGGAAAAGTAGCCTTCACTGATTCCGTGAAAAGCAATATAAACTAAACACCCGTTATTTATTGTGTCCACTTTATCAAGATTAGAGCATGGATATCAGTTATCGATAATATCAAAAAACCGAGAATATCGGAGCTAATATACGATTTTGAGATACCGGTATTGAAATCGACTAATATCGATTTTTAGATATTGTACTTTTAACATTTCTGGCATGAGAAATTTCCTAACTCTTATGGAAACTCCGTTTGCCTGATTCCATAAAACTTTTTAAAACTAAATTAATGTAATAAAAATATTATTTCTAATTATTGCTATTAAACCAATGTTGTTACATTTAAGCTGTTCGTTTTTCTTAAAAAATATAGTAAATAGTCAGCCCACATCAGTTCACTGCTGGACATAGGCCCCAATACACACCACAAGCTCGATCCTCGGCTATTCTTTTCAATCCTCTGCCAGCAGCTTTGCGTATATAGGTATATAGCTTTTGCCCGCGGCTTCGCTCGCGTTAGATTTGATTTTAAGTGTAGTATGGATGTCAAACTCAGTAATTTAAAAAAACTACAAACCTTCTTTATAGACAGTATTTTTTAATAATCAAAACACGATATGATATGATATAATATAGCGATTTATCAATTTTAGGATAACGCGGGTCTCGTTCTATACATCAAATGCAAAAATAGAACCATTGTGTAGGGATCACGTGTGGCTGCCTGTCAGTCCGTCTGTTACAACCGATTAGCTCCGAAATTACTGGACCGATTGAATTGCAATTTAGCACAAATAATTTCAAGAATTTTCATATTCACAATATTCAATTTTAAAATCAAAGTTCCAAAAAACCATAAAATCTACACCCATATTGATAGACATTTCAACCCCATCGCATCCCAACAGGGGAGATGGAATTTCACGTCCGCAACGTTAAATTTTGAAATCGTTGTTGTTTTCGTAATCAGCGACCCGATAAACCATAGAAACAATACCCATGTTGATTTTCAGACTTTGTCAGGCCCCTTCTCTTTTTTAGGGGTTGACTTTTCAAAAAATCTGAAACACATGTTTACTTATTTATCGTAAGGAGAACTTACTCCTGTGAAGTTTCGAATAATAGAGTCTGACTAATTTTGTTTACCCATACAAACTTTGGACCACCATTTCACCCCTTTAGGGGATGAATTTTGATAAATCCTTTTTTAGTGACCCCTAGAAAAGAAACCTACGTGTCAAATTTATCTCTATCTCTAGAACCCGCGGTTTGGGCTGAGCGTTGATACATCAGTCAATCACTTTTGCCTTTTATATATGTATATAGATTAATTAAAATAGAATGGAGTAAGGTGCTGCGCATACAACGCAGTGGTGCGGTCTTTTTGACCGTGAAGCAATAAAGACCGCGTCTGCTCATCGATGCCCGCGGCTGCCCGCGCCGAGTACTCAACGTGCACGACGGTCAGTTCAGGACAACCATTATAGTAGAGCGCGCGACGCAGACTAAGCTAGTCGCCCGCGCTGCCGTCTGCGTTAGTGTATACAAATTGGTTTGTGCGATCCACGGCGGGCAGCCACGGATATGCCGCGGTGTGGGGCGGGCACTGGCGCGCGGTCTTATTGACCGCCGTGTGCGTTGCAGTATACGATTCCCTTTGGTCTATTGTTTGCGGCGAAATTGTCCGGCCCGCCCTGCTACGTAGTGTACGCAGCGCCGTTGATATCTCGAAAACGGTGCGTCCTAGCTCAAAATAAACAAAATTTTGGCCCCCGTAGACCCCAGGAGGCGTCTCTGGAACACATTTAAACTAATCTAAAGCAGACCTTCATCGAGGGTTGAAATCAGGTAAGTACCATTAGATATCAGAGTTCCCCGCGTAATTTCTATGTCCTATGGGAATTCCGGAAAACAATATACGTTTTGTCACTTCCACAACTGAGAAGAATCTCATATGATAAAATACATCTCTAACGGCTTAAGCTGTAAAACGTGCCAAAAAATTATAAACACACATACATACGCTCAAAAAACATAACCCTCCTACGGCAGCCGAGTGAAAACAACAATGTATGTTGGGTTAGTTTTACCATTTTATCTAAATAGATAACTGAAATACAATACATTTACAGAGAGATACATTTCAACCACATTGCACCCCAACAGGGGGATGATATTTCACGTCCGTAACGTTGTATTTTAAAATTGTTGTTGTTTTCGTAATCAGCGACCCGATAAACCATAGATACAATACCCATGTTGATTTTCAGACTTTGTCACCCCTTTTACCCCCTTTAGGGGCGGATTTCGCAAAAACCCTGAAACACGTGTTTAATCATTTATTGTTAGGAATACTCCTGTCAGTTTACCATTTTATATAAATAGATAACTGAAATACAAAAAAAATTTCCCCTTTTCACCTACTTAAGGGTTGAATTCTAGAATTTTTTATGTCCACAATATTAAATTTCCAAATCGATGTCATTTTCGTAATTAACATCCCAAAAAACCATAAAATCGACACCCATATTGATATTTAGACATTTCAACCGCATTGCATCCCAACAGGGGGATGATATTTCACGTCCGTAACGTTGTACTTTAAAATTGTTGTTGTTTTCGTAATCAGCGACCCGATAAACCATAGAAACAATACCCATGTTGATTTTCAGACTTTGTCACCCCATTTACCCCCTTTAGGGGTGGATTTCGCAAAAACCCTGAAACACGTGTTTAATCATTTATTGTTAGGAATACTCCTGTCAGTTTACCATTTTATATAAATAGACAACTGAAATACAAAAAAAAATCCCCCTTTTGACCTACTTAAGGGTTGAATTCTAGAACTTTTTATGCCCACAATATTAAATTTCCAAATCGATGTCATTTTCGTAATTAACATCCCAAAAAACCATAAAATGACACCCATATTGATATTTAGACATTTCAACCGCATTGCATCCCAACAGGGGGATGATATTTCACGTCCGTAACGTTGTACTTTAAAATAGTTGTTGTTTTCGTAATCAGCGACCCGATAAACCATAGAAACAATACCCATGTTGATTTTCAGACTTTGTCACCCCTTTTACCCCCTTTAGGGGTGGATTTCGCAAAAACCCTGAAACACGTGTTTAATCATTTATTGTTAGGAATACTCCTGTCAGTTTACCATTTTATATAAATAGATAACTAAAATACAAAAAAAAATCCCCCTTTTCACCTACTTAAGGGTTGAGTTCCAGAATTTTGTATGTCCACAATATTAAATTTCCAAATCGATGTCATTTTCGTAATTAACATCCCAAAAAACCATAAAATCGACACCCATATTGATATTTAGATATTTCAACCCCATTGCATCCCAACAGGGGGATGATATTTCACGTCCGTAACGTTGTATTTTAAAATTGTTGTTGTTTTCGTAATCAGCGACCCAATAAACCATGGAAACAATACCCATGTTGATTTTCAGACTTTGTCACCCCTTTTACCCCCTTTAGGGGTGGATTTCGCAAAAAACCTGAAACACGTGTTTAATCATTTATTGTTAGGAATACTCCTGTGAAGTTTCGAATAAAATAGTCTAACTAATCTTGTTTCCCCATACAAACTTTGGACCCCCATTTCACCCCTTTAGAGGGTGAATTTTGAAAAACCCTTTCTTAGTGCACCCCTAGACCTTATAAGAAACCTACATGCCAAATTTGGAATCTCTAGCACCAGCGGTTTGGGCTGTGCGTTGATATGTCAGTCAGTCAGTCAGTCAGTCAGTCAGTCAGTTTCTTCTTTTATATATATAGATAGATAGATATCATTGCTCCACTTGTTGGAGGTAGCCATATGACTGGCTGGTGGAAACTGTCCAAGCGGTTGGATCTAATTTTTTCAAGACTTTCCACTAAAGAAAAACACAAAAACTTTCTTAGGAAACCCTCTAATTTATGGCAGATCGCAGAGAATCAATGCGGCATGACTTGCACACCTATTGCGAAAGTATATTACGTATTAAGGGCAATAGAGCGAAACCAAGGCACTAAACTCTTTACAAGAAATTCGTTTAAAAGTCAAAGCCAACTGACAACAGTAAAGACCGACAATGGCAGCATAGTTTCTTTTACGCCTGAGATTCTGAGAGAGATCGAAAGATTCTACAGGCAGCTATATCATTGACATGTAAGCCGTCAGTAGAGTAGCTCAGGACACCAGAGTCAAATTAGTGAATGTGTAGTGACACATTATACCGAAGATAGCCTGGACATCAGCCTGTACAAGATTAAAGTGGCTCTAAAACAGCTTAAGAACAATAGGGCACTAGGCATGGACAGAATAACGTCAGAATTCTGAAAGCGGGTGGTAAACCGATACGTATAGGCCTCCAGAAACTGTTCAATTCAGTCATCCTTTAGGGCACTACGCTTAAACCGTGTCAGAGGAACATCACGGTGCTCTTCTTCAAGAAAAGTAATAAAGCCATACTGAAGAGCTATAGACCTAACATGCTCTTAAGCCACGTGTACAAGCTATTTTCTAGGGTCATTATTGACTGTTGGTCTCTTAAAAAAACTCAAAGTCATCTAACATGATACGGAGAGAGCTATGATTGGCGTTTCTTGGCGAGATAAGATCAGAAACGAGGAGATCTGTAAAAGAACAGTTACTAATATTGTTTTTCGAATTGTAAAGCTAGTGGCAAAGGGCAGGCTACATCGGTCGTTGAACTGACAGGCAACCGTTCTCGGAAGAAAGTTTCTCGATTGGCGACCAACGAATTGGAAGAGGCACCGTGGGTACTGGTGGACATACGAACTAGTTAAGGTTGCGGGAAGCCGCTGGACGCAAACGGCCCAGAGCCGCTCGCTGTTGAATTCTATAGGTGACGGAGGCCTATATCCAGCAGTGGACTTCCAAAAACTGACGATGATAAATAACACAAGACACCAACGAGTTTTGATTATTAAATAAAGAATCGCATTTGTTTAATTTTGGTTCTTTTATTTCAAAATACGGATTATTTTTTAAATATCGGAAAAATAACAAAATATCGGTTTTTCGATATTTTTAAATTGAATATCGAAACAATATTGGTATTAAAAAAATTGTTCGATAATCCATTGACATTGCCAGAATCACTGTTTTCTCTCTACATATAGAGCGGGATTGAGTCCATTTAAAAGAAAGAGAACAAATTCACATGACACATTTCATTAGAAAATTTTACTCCATTGTCATATACAAGTACCTAAACTGTATGAATTTTAAAGCAGTGTTCTTTTTGTGCATTTTGTAATGTGTGCTAGTCAAACTAAAGAAAGTAAAATTTATGTTATCACTAGAGTAAACGCGCGGGCTACATAAGTGGCCCAGGTTATATTTTATCGACATAACTTCGCGGATTCTTCCGATTTATTCTGATGGCTCTAGCTAAGCTCCGATTGGCTATCGCTTAAGACCCTCAGTGTCACGCGAGGGATGGAAACACATGAATATGTGAGTAATTAAAGCCTAAAGTTATTGGTATACGAATTTAAGTGATATCGAAGTACCAAAAATTCCTGTTTAGAATGATACAAGTGCGTACTGATCAACAGGTTGTTATATGTCCAGAATGTGACGAAATTTACTGATATTTTTGATAAAAAAGCATTGTAAGTAAAGTTTATTTAATGCATACTAGAAGGTAAACATTGTTGGTTTTTAACTTCTAAATTTTGTTGATCTTTATAACTTGTTAACTATATTTAATAAGGAAATGATTATTTCTTTTCCTTTTTGGTTAATTGAAATCTATTTACGTATATTAGGTTTTCTTTCTTACAAATTTTGGAATTGTTTGTAAAGCTGAATCAAAAATGCTACACATGTAGCCCATGCGAACAGCTATCTACCCTAAAAGGGTAGATAGCTGGCGCGTGTACTCTGGGTTATGATGCGCTAAATTTAATGTTTTTTTTAACAAAAGTTGTTGACCATATCCATTATCTATTGTAGATCTTGATGATTAAATGGATTTAATGATAATTTACATGACGGGATTTCCACTCGAAACTGAATTAGACATTTTTTGTAGCTCTGTGAGCTCATCAACGCATCCCAATTTTAAATTTTAATAACTGTTGAAAGATTTGATTACAGGTTAGAGACATATATTTTATGGCTATGATGCCTATAAATAGAAATAGGTTTATTTTTAAATAGAAATAGGTTTATGTTACTTATATTAAATAAATAAAATAAAAACTATAGTTTAACTGTGACCTGCTTTCTATCGCTTAATTGTTTTCTTAGGTTCAGTGATGCTGTTTCACAACTCTAGTCTTTATCAGATTCAATTGAGTGTACCAAATAACCCGTAAAAAATCTACTACCTATCCGTAATCGTACCCCTGAAACCAATCGCCGTGGGTAATGAATCGCGTACTTAAACCATTGCTTAATTGAATGTGGCAGGTAAAAAATTAATTAATGGACGTACTTCTCTATCGCTTAGATGGGTATACTTCCTGGTAAATTACTATTAGATGAAAAAATATTTGTGACCTGGCGTTCCACTTTATTCACCGGTTCAGCAGAGATGTCATGACCCTAGCCAGTGACCTGTTAAATTCGATTGTACGGTGTAAAAGATCGTATTACAAGACAATTAGTAATGCCGCGAGGACCTGTCACTAACATAACCATGTTAGTTTCCACTTTTTCAATTGTAGAAGATAATACTCGTAGCTGCTAGATTGAATTGCTTTAAACTAAGTTGAAACTTTTTATTACTTGCTTACGTTTGTCACCTCATTGATTTTTATGACTTGAGACTCTTTAGTCTTGAGGCGCAATATCACTTTGAATTCGCGACGATTGTTCTACTATATTGAACCTGCCTTGGAGAAAATGACCTTTATTTTTTTTCCAGGCCTAATTTAGAAGATGCCATCAAAATTGAGGCTATGACCGTAAGTTTGTGTCATAGAAAATTTATAATTTGTGGCGATTTTTTAAAAGTTGTATTAGATATTTGCCATCTCCATTGCAGATCTAACATTCCTGCCTGCTGCTTTTCCAAGCAATAAAAAATCAAATCAACATTCGCAAACTAAGGAAGTAACGAGTGTATCAATGCCCGCAGTGCTGCGGGGTGCGGGGTGCGGGGTGCGGGGACGCAGTCACAGCTGCGTCTGCGCTGGGGGACGCTCCGGAAGCGAACGCGCTCAATGAGACTCATCATACGAACCTACCTAACTCTCGGTCACTGTTCTGGTTACTCGCTCCTGTGCAGATCGTTTGAAACGTTATATCACACCTAGTCTGAGGCAGAAACACCACGCGAAAATCTGTTCGCTTAGTCATGTCGTCATGTCATCGCATACCAAGATGATTTTAATGAGAAAAAAGTTATTACATTGTAAATTAATATTAATGATTTAAATACTGCCCTGCTCACACGGGTACCTACATTTTATTTTGTAATGTAACATACTATTTAAAAAGAGGCTGACAATTGTGACCGAGATTATTGCGCTGCTTCTTCTCGGCGCTAGCCTACAATTTATTGTCCTTAAGCAGTGGTAGGGTAAAAAAATGGGACGTGTAAAAGATTTATCAAACGATTCGTTATCCGAACTTCTTTTTCTTCATCATCTATACGGTCAAACCCGGTTGTGTCCAAAGCTTCGTTATCCAAACTCTGCAAGGAAAAAATTGAAGAAAAAGAGGAGCAACAAACAAAAACAAAATTATAATTAAAAATCTTTAGAACTATTTAAATGATAATGATCAAGTTAGATCTAGAAAGTGTCCGAATTGAAATACATGTTCTTGTCTCGCATTTCCTGTCCTTCAAACTTTCAACGTAACAGTTACATAGCTACGAATTTGAGATCTTTGCTACGGGCAGTAAACTTCTTAATATTCCGACCTATCCATAACCAAAGGATTAATCGGTAGTGCTATGTCTTTGCTCTATCCACTTATAATATATTAATACATATATATTAATACATCTAAATATAATAAAAAATACTTTCATTATGCAAAATAATAATTAAAGAATCTTTCAAGTACCTACTAATAAAATTATATATAGTTTATAATTAATAGTCACAAATCATAAAATTAGGTAACGCGAATAAAACAGTCGATAACCTATATTTTTCGCATTTATTACGTCTTATAAAACCGTATTTCAAGATAATTTGTGACCTAGAAAGTAGAAATATCACACTTAATAGCTGTTAATCATTTTTATCCTGTTTATGTGGCCTCATTGTCCGTACAATGATATAACTGGCTGACCTCAGACGGTATCATATTTCTTTAGGTTAACACATTTCTCAAACATTAACCCTTATTAAATAAAACCTAACAGTATTCGTTCAGCTCGATATTTTTGTCATCCCATACATTATTTGAATTTCTGGGGTTCACGGTACCAGTATGAGACTAAACAACATCTTATAGTGATCATGTCAACATTAAAACACTTTTATGTTTTAAATAAATAGATATACTTGGCAATCGCACTAAACAATCTAATCTAAATCTATATATATAAAACAAAGTCGGGTTAGTTACACCAATATAAATCAAGAACGGCTGGGCCGTTTTCATTTTGTTTGATGGCCAAGTCAATCTATTTATTTAAAAAATAAAAGATTTTTAATATTGATATGGTCACTATAAGTTGTTGTTAGGTCAGCTAAATACATAATAACTTAAGAAAGAGGACCCTTAAGTAGGGACTGAATAAATTAACCGACTTGGTATTACATGGAACTGACAACTTTTTACGGTAAAAGAACTGAGTTGCGAGACTTGTTTTTTTTTTACAACTTATGTTTTTGATGGCATCTCATTTCTTTTTGTAGATAGTCCTACTTTTTTCCTTTAATTATATCTAGGTCCCTATGTAAACCTATTATTCAATTATATTATACATAAACAGGTACACTGATTCATTTACTGCAAATGAAATTTTGAAATCCTAAATATTTATATGGGACTAGTTGTTGCCCGCGACTTCGTTCGCGTGGTCTTTAGTTTATTCATAAATATTTTCTTATTTTTTTCTTTCAAAAGAACCTTCTCCTAACCATAAACAACATAACAAAAAAAGAATTAGCAAAATTGTTACATCCATTTACGCGTTATGCGATGACAAAGGGAAATAGAGATTCATTTTTATAAAATAGATTACAAAGTTATTAAGTTGGTGTATCTAGAAAACTGGACCAAAATTGAAAAATATTTGAGTTTTTTCTTAATTTATACACTGAACACTAATTGTATTCTAAATTTGATGCTCCTATGGCTGCTAGAAGTGCCTTAGAGTTCTGATGATCGGTTAGCCAGTGAGTGATAAAATTAAGAAACTTTGACTGGTTATAATTATTAAACTACTTGTTCAAATTAGATAAAATTTGAAATACACCGTGCTTATACAATGCCTGCTTGGTTACTGAAATTCAGGCTTCTAGTTTTATCCACAACGAAGTTAAAGTGGGTCGAAAATAGCCTGAACTGCTTCGGGAAAGGATTATACAGCCTGTGCCGCTTTTTTGCTTGACTTGGCAGCGGCACTACCGTGCCCCGGGATCACTGAAAATGAACTATAGTTTTTTCTAACAATCGTAGCCTGTAGTTACTATGGCGATAGATAACGGATAGGAGATAAACTTATTTATACATTACTTGCTGTGCAGCGCTGTGTGCGTTTGCGTGGAATAAGGTTTGACACACCCTAATATACTCGCTTAGGAGATGGAATAAAAATAGTAGCCCATTTGCTTCCCTAGGGTTACCCGTACAAAATTTGATCAAAATCGGTTTAGCTTTCACGGCAAAAAGTATCCTATATCCTTTTCCAAGCTCTAGTCTATCTCTGTACCAAATTTCATTAAAATCGGTTTAGTTGTTTTAAAACAGACAGACAACTCTGTCTTCGCATTTTACTTTCGCAAGTAACTCTACTTGCGAAAGTAAAATGCAAATTTATAATATTAGTATAGATAGTATGGATAACTGAATTTCAAATCTCAGGGTACAAATATTATCGTGCTCTTGCGGGATTTGAATCCCCGACCGCTTGACTCAGTAGTCCGGAGTGCGAAGGGCTTCCTAACGGGGTCCGCAGAGGACCGCAGATCCCTAGCCTAGGGGTATCCCAGGAAATAAGCGAATAGAAAAAAAATTATTAGAGCATATTAATGCGGCTAATTGATTCAAAAAACTCAAAAATCATTTATTCAGTTTAGGACAGAAAACTGCCACTTATGAACGTCAATTAACATTATTGGCCCATATGGGGCAGAACATGTCTCCTTATTTTTTGGGCCCTACTAGCGCTTCGAGACAAGACACAGACAATCTGGCAAGTGCTGAGAAGAAACGCCGGAACAAACTCAGTCACCACTAGCTGCCACAAAAAAAAAGGAAAAGAAAATAATGGTGTACCTGAGCGAGCAGGGCAGTATTTAATTCCAGATATTTTTGTCATTTAAATAGTCATTAACAGTATAATAACCCTTTTTCATTAAAATTATCTTAACATGCGATTTAAACTCAAACATGGGTAGTTCAATAATAGACTGTGGTAATTTGTTAAAAAAGCGAATACATTTCCCCATGAACGAATTACTCACTTTATGCAGTCTGAAATTTGAAACAGCAAGTTTACCTTTATTCCGGTATTAAAATTATGTTTATCACTTTTCTTAGGGAAAAGATGCAGGTTTTTGCGAATTAGTTAGAGGCCCATGGATAAAAGTTGTTTGGCGTTAGGGGTCCGCCCTTGAAAAAGGTTGGGAAAGGTCTAGTCTAGTCCAAGACGGTTGTCAACGGAACAAATGAATGTACAAAGATGAATGAGAAGTTAGCACTTTTTGTCAAACGCTATTGTTGTAGGCAACAATAACACTTAAATGTGTAAATGTAATTCCCATAATAGATGTACCTGTTATTACCAAATGTATAATAATAATAGCTATAAATGTAGTCTCTATTATTTCAGTACTCATAAAACTCTATTGTTAGAGTTGTTGGCCTATTCTCTTTATCGTATGCTTACAAGATAATTTGAGTAAAACCGCGATTATGGAAAATGAATGCTAAATTGTTGCGGAAAATATGTGTCCGTGTGTGTGTTAGAAAAAATCCTACATGTGGCATCATTTAATTTAAAGTTTTATATGAATATAGTATTAAAAATAATGTATATTTCAAAGAGTTTCAAATGTAACAAAGTAACTTATATTCATTAATTTACCATTGATGTACTTACATAGCTAACCTTCATTTTAGGGTAGTTAAATAAAATTATCATTTTATAAAAATATTTAATTTATCGAGTTAGATTTTGATATGGAGATTTTATTATGAATATTTATTTTGTTCAGTTTTTTTTGTTTATCACAATTATTATGGTATTTTTTTAAATCCTATGTTATAAACAGCTTTAGATGTATTTACTTATGCTGAAACTACATACTTGCCTTTTTTTATAAATGAATTCGCAAGTGACAAAATAATTATCTTACTAATATTAAAAATGCTATTTTGGATGGATGGATGGATGTTTCTTACACAATTACGCCTGAACGGCCGAACGGTACTAGATGAAATTTAGTACAGAGATAGATTTTAGTCTGGAATAGCATATTGTGTTACTTTTAGCCCGGAACAAATTACAATTCCCGTGCGACAGTTTTTTTTTGTGTTTTTAACAAAGCATGGGATCGACATGACGATCGACATCGACGACACGACATTTTTTCATATTGGTAGTTTAGGGGCTAGAGAATGTTTTAATTCACTAACTAAGGTATTAAAATAGACGGTGACAAAACAAGCCGTATTCCACGCGGGCGACGCCGCTGGCATAGCTAGTATGACAATTAAATCTTTCAATTGCATAGATAATAATTTTAAATTTGATATCTCTACCGTTCCACTGCAAAAAAGGTGATCCGATTTTTCCTTTTAAAACACTGAAACCTAAAAGAACCTGATTCTGCACATGACACCACAACGGAAAACTCAAGCAAATTAAAAAGACGTGAGTTCATATCGTAACCTATTGTCTCAACCAGTTCTGAGAATTTAAAATGGCTTCTGGGGGTCTATTACAATATTATTCACGTAGTAGCAATTTTTACTTGCGGTTTATTAGCTAGTAACGACACCCGGAAAATTACCGAGGAAATATGCTTGTCTGTTGATGAGTATGTTAAATTAAGAACGATTCATGTCAGATACGTTCTTTAGGTAGTCAATTCACCATACAATTTGAAGTAGATTCATGGTTTTGTAACGAGTAGCTTCACTTTTAAGTACTTATTATTATAACTCAACTTAGAAATCGATTTAAATCTACTTGCCTACTTAATTAATTGTACTATCGATTGAAACTTTGTTCCTATTATATTTGGATATATTCGGATTCTGTACAATAATTTGATATCATCGAACTGATCTGATGTCGAAGCCGGGAGGTGGATCGTGGAACTCTTAAAAAAGGAAAACCTTTGAGTTCAGGCTAATTTAATTTGTTATAACGAGACCCATACATTATACAAACGTGTTAAAAAACATTACATTAAAATTATTGTAACGTAGGTATGTAAGTATGTCTTCTCTGCTTTGCCAATTATGATTTTCTACACATAATGGTTACAATACGTATACATAACTGGAGTCTTATATAATAAGGCACTGTGATTTTAAAGAAAATGCAGTCATTAAAAAACGAAGTATACTTTGTTACTTTCTGCTACAATAAGATGCCATGATGAAAAAGTTTGGCAAGATCATATTGAGGAATGTTGAACTAATTTATTACTTCTATTGCATTTTTGTGTATAGTAAATAAGGAAGTATTTTAATAGCTCAGGAAGTTATACTTACTTATAACTATTCCAAATATGTAACTAATTGAATAATCTAAAAATATATTTCAATATCTATTAGCTTATGTAGCATGCATGGAAGGTATTTCAAATATCTCTTATTGATCCTAGTAAATAAAATGAAGTCCAATTAGTGTAAGTCTTTTATCATTTATAATTTTATGAAATTGCGCCTATAGCGGCTACACTTTAACAAAAAAAAAAACAATGTTATTGTATTGAATGAATTACCATAATATCCGCATTATATAGCAGCGCTCGAACGTTCTAATAAAACCAAAACAAACCTGAGTAGGTAAGTACCTTCCTACAAAATAAGTTTTTGTATAGTTTTATTGACCTAGTCCTCGTCAGTGTGGCATGCGGGCGGAAACCGACTAATGTTGAGCCATATCTTTTACAGGCAATTCACGTAACAAGACAGTAAGTGTGGATGAGCTAATACAATAAAGTCGCATTAGCCCCCGTCAATTTAGTTTAA
This sequence comes from Anania hortulata, assembly GCA_963576865.1. Classification (NCBI taxonomy): domain Eukaryota; kingdom Metazoa; phylum Arthropoda; class Insecta; order Lepidoptera; family Crambidae; genus Anania; species Anania hortulata. The sequence continues at coordinate 9,440,067 of OY756397.1, read as the reverse complement.
AGGGTCCGAGAGCTTCGTAGGGAATCTGAATGAGCAAACAGGGCTCATGCAATCTTATAATTTAACCTCATTTAAAATTTGAGGGTCAGACAACAACACTTTTTCGAATTCTAACTACTACTCACCGCTACCACTACCTAAGAGAAAGAGAAGAGGTTTTTATTTTATTATTGTGAGTTAAACTACCTTCTTCAAATGCCATTTTGTCTATGTCAGTATGTTTAAGGTTTATTTCTATAAATAGGCCTAAATTAAGCTCTTTTACACATATAGACAGATATATGTCTTAGATCTGCATGTGTGCCAACAGGTCTATTGTTAAATAGTGTTTCTGAGTGCGGCTTCAAGACGTGTTTTCCTTTAGCAGGCCTTCTCCAAGGATCCTGAGGATATGCCTACTATTCTACACATCTGTATATCAAATGGAAATAATAATTTTTTCGTAATTGGTACATTAATTAAGTTCGAGTCTAAAATTACATTGAGATTAAAAGGACAACAAAAGCGGAAATCAGACGGCAGCCCAAACACAAGCCGCGGCGACCTTTATAATATATTTATTCATCAAAACACACAATCAATGTAACTGTAAAACGATATGCAGATTACTGTCTAAAAAGATAAACAACCTTCCTTTCTATGTATGGTAATAATATATTATCGAATGTATAAAAAACAAGGACAACAGGCTTAGCTAGATAGGCTAGTCTTTGAAAAAATATTTGACACCCTCACTACGTCTAACCACACTTCTTATATTAGTAAAATTGTTGCTAATGCGATTCAAACTATCAATAGCTAGCTAGCTCTACTGCTCGTTAAAACGAGACACAATATAAATTATATTCTTATATTCGTAGTATTTTGGCACAAACAGTATGCTTCCGTCACCGACTACGTAACATTAATTAATCAAAATAATATTATGTTATAGAATTCAAGAACGTAGGTACTACCTATCTACCAAGAATATCTTGAATTGAGCTCCTGCTAGATTTAATTTATATCTACAAAAATGCAAAAGAAAAAAAAACTGCTTTGAAAAGTGTAAAATACAAAAATGGAAACAAATGAGGCCAACTGACTCACCTTGACCATGGTCATACTTAAAGGTGTGAGTTATGTTATTTCTGAAAACTTGTAAAAAATTACATGGTACTAAAATCATCATTGCACATATGATTTACTTAAACTAGAATAAGGATATGTATATCTTATTTTGTCATACGTAGTGACTTTGCAGTCTTTTAATTTTTACACATACATACAAATATAACAATTGCATTTTCCTTATAGGTAAAAATATGATGTAGTTGCTCTAGAGGCATTTTCATACATACCTTATTTTACAAACATTAACAGTTGTGTAGTACTGTAAATTTTAAATAGTAGAGTAGTAAGGGGAGAGTAACTGGGGGGTACTGACTAAATTCTGTACCTAACACAGGTTTGTTTGTAGTTTGTAGTAGTAAAAGGTTTTACTACTAATTAGTCTGGTTTTATATCAATAAAGATATTATTATTACGTTTTACTACCTAAAACTACTTTAACTAAAATTTTGGCAAGTACAACTTCATACCTACCTATGCCAAAGAATACTACTGTATGAACTAACTAGAACCGTCCTATTTTTTTATAATAATAACAGCATTAACCTAAGTATAATTTGTCTAACCTTAGCACCTTGACCCCAGTAGGTATTATCCTGTCTGTTTTAGAATTACTTAAACAGTGTCCCAAAGTCATTCTAAATTACACGAATTTGCATTTTGCTTTATTTTACTAGTTCCCCAAATCCTGAAGCTACAAATACTAATTTTGTTTGCCGTCTAGCGAACACAGACTTTGCCTTATTACTATTTTATTCGTGTCTCGTAGGTATACAAGCGTATATTTACGGAGACAGTACCCTTTCTGTACCCGTTTGCCCTGCAACGCCCCGGGCCTCTCTGAATACCTAAGCAGCTTTTGAAAGAGCTCCTGAACGACTGTGTTATTTATTCACAACATCACAAGTGAAACGGGTGACTTCGCGAGCCCACTACGGCAGGGTTATTCCGTAATTCTCTGCCCACCATATAAATTTTACATGATGAAAATGTAATATGAAACGTGACGTATTGAAAAACGTAGTTTTTACTTGCGAGGGATAAGGGTATATAGAGTATAAAGTTATATTCCAGATAATTTATTTGAGATCACACTGGATTATTCAAATGTTAGTTATTAAATATGATACGTGTCCTATCATCAACTTATCAATACATACTCGAATAATAATTTACTTATGACCTGATCATGAATGAATCACACTGGACTTTTCGCATTCTAATATCCAGGATGCGAAAGTCTACGTCTACTAAATACGTGTTCTATCATATACTATCCAAAGTATATGATTGTTTAAGATAAGATGTTTAGTTTGTGTTTTATCTTAGATGGAGTAAACGATTCTGATCTGATGGTCTAGTGTTACCTTTCAATTATTATTTACTCTCATCTCTACATTGAAGATGAGTTTTATTGTACTTGTGCCTATGTCATGGCACGAGTAAGGTTAATAATGTCAGATTTTCTATTACTTATCTCAAAATGACGTTAAGATGAATGGGTTCATTAGCTTCTATCTGTTGTATAATATGCAATTTTAATCTAGCGCTAGAAAATAAATCAACAACTATAGCATGGGTTAATAATGTGATACTGATTATTTTATAAACCCGTGTATATATTAAAATTAATTTGTTGCTATGAAACTTGACTATTATTTTGTCTTGTGCCAGAAAATGAAAAGATCGTAAATTAAAAGTAACAATCTGAAAGTATTATTGAGAAACACAAATAAAAAAATCTAACGTACATTGAGTTAAAAGTGGCTAAACAATTGTATACAGAAGGTACCGACAGATGAACAAAGTTTTTTAGATTTTTTAACTGTTGCTTGTTTGCACAAAAGCAATAAGTAGCATTAGTACAAATATTTCCGGAAAAGGTGCATAGTAACTTAAGAGTCGTACAAAACTGGCGATCGCGCCACGAATGAGCCGCTCTGTACGAACTCTTACATTAATTATATCAACGGCAGTGTTTAAAATCGTACCATCGGCCAAGTGGGTGTCACTAAGTCACGCGCAATATAGGATTCCGTAGGTGCCCGTCACAATTTGCGGTATTATCTACCTGTTTTATATAATTAACAACTTTATCTAAGTAATTTTCTTTTCCATTTTAAAAATTAACTAGGTAAATTGTATGGCCTACCTAGCTGTGATAGTTTTCTCTTTAACTTCGCTATTATGTACGTCTGTCGTGTTTTTTTGGCAGAGAGGACCCCCTGTGTTGAATATGTGTCTAACTGAACTGTCTAGTTGAACACAATATAATATTTTTTTCTCGTCAATATATTATTCTAGTCATAATAAGGGCAACTTGTACGTTTACAAACACATTATGACTGGTTTTTGTTGAGTTAGTGTAAAATAACTCATAGTATTTAATAAAGTCATGATCTTAAATGGATGTGCTAAACAGTAAGATCAATATTGTAAACGAGGGTATGACTTTGACGTTTTTTATCCCGAATATGTTCAAGTGACTTGTTTTGTACATTTTAAATTTGATTTCTGATCAATGATTGCTACGGTTTTTTCACAATTATAGTGCTTAAGTCAATAGGTCAGAGTAAAGACGCCATAATTACGAGAACAACGTTTAAGCTCATTGCCGTTAAGGCAAATTTATGGTGGTTCTTTAACCACCATACATTATATGGCTATGACTTTGCAGTTAGGGTTTTTTGGTGTCAGGCCTCAGGAAAATGTTACTTGGACTTATTTCACCTGACTGCAGTTATAGATGCAGTCAGCCAGGTGAAATCAGATAGGTATATTGTATTACTAGCTGGCCCGGCGAACTTCGTAATTTCCGAACGCATCCTGTTTAACAGGTACAAACAGTTTGTACGGATTGGCAAGCTGAAGTGGCAGTGGACGGGGGACATAGCACGCAGAACTGACGGCCGATGGGGCAGAAAGGTTCTGGAATGGAGGCCACGAACCGGCAAGCGCAGCGTAGGCGACATCCTACGCTGACAACCGACCAATCTGGAAGTCACTGGGGGAGGTCTATGTTCAGCAGTGAACGTCCTATTGCTGAAATGATAATGACATTGATGAACAGTTTGTACGGGAAAATAAAATTGTTGTTTTACTACTTTCATTGCAATATCATTTTATTTCCTCACCTTGTAAGCCTTCTTTGGGCTTCTACAAATATTTCAAAACCAAAATTAGCCAAATCGGTTCAGCCGTTCTTGAGTTTTTGTGAGACTATCAAACGTGATACATATATAAATTATATAATATATAATATAGATTTATAAGGACGTTGCTATTGAAAATCATCGGTTTATATCACTGTCTCAGTCTTGCCTTTTTCCTCGATAAGAACTTATATGAATTATATTTGTAAACTATTTTTTGTTATTATTTTCTGTATCGTCGTAATCATCTAATTTTTTGCTCTCGATAGCTGCTCCGTAATTTATTGCAGAAAAACAGATGCACCTATAAGTTGATTTTAGCGTTTGTTAAACAGAGGTCAGCGCGGTTACCCTATACTGAAAATGATTAATCAAATTATGGTTAATTTCTGCGCTGCATAATAACTAAACAACATATTTTTAGGTAGGCTTAGGTAGAAGAAAAATATTGTTAGGATTTAAATAAACGTTCCTTAGTAGTCAAACAATCAAAAACAGAGAAAATAGTTTTATAAATTAATAAAGTGTACTCATTGACTAAAACCAAGCTATAAGTAATTTTTCCCATAGCGGGCTTCATCAAAGGTACGCGTCCACTGCATCGGAGCGTACGCAGCGTAGAGATTTGTTGCTTTGAATTGATTGATAAGGAACTGCGTGCATGCACCAATTCGGAATTCAGCAAACGCCCGCTGAAAACCAGTATTTCTGCCGATGACGTTATCTTTAGGGTCACTCCTCCATAATGCACTAGCCATAAATAAATGAGTATTTATCTGTGGGTGGTAGAACCGTGCAGTCGTGGTATTTTTATAGTAATCGAGTTACTACTATATCGAAATCTAAATGTAATGGACGCAGCCTATTGGTAATTTTAAAATGCCCACGCGCCATGCGGTGCGTACGCTCCGATTCCGATCCAGTGAACGCATTCCTTAAAACCCGAAAGATTTATAGCTTTGCAGCCCGGATCGAAAATTTGCAACCCATTTGTCATTTTTGTATGATATTAGATGTAGTTTAAATTTGGATTAAAACATGAATGTCTCTATCAACTTCAAACAAACTACAGATACACAAGTTGTAACATAAAGGTTCATCCATATTACATATTGTTGTGCTTATAAAATTAAAACCTATTAAATTAATAAGCCAAAGAAACAGTGTATTTAAATAGTGTTAGAGTCACTTCTTAGAACAATACAATATTCGTAGTTTCGTTAGGCTCTTGTCATTACTTAAATACTTACTTTTTTTACTTTATAAAAACACGCGTCAGTAAGAGGTAAAGTTATTTTATACTGTCCACTGTACTGTGTTTCTTGACAAAATAAAATTTAAATAAAATAATATGTCAAAATCATGCATGGTATTTCAGACACATTATAACATTGTCTGTTTAAAAATTTTACACTTAATATGTACATGCTAAAGCACCCTTGTCTGTAAGTTTCAATTGCTTGTAATTTTCAACTTCAATAGCTGTAATCTGTTATTAACATCTACAAAGTAATGTAAAAGTAGGTCAAAATATGAAAAATAATGTTGACTTTCCCATACAAACTACCCGGTCAACTATCGATTTATTACGGAAGAAGGTCTACAAATATTTTTTATATTTCAGCCCATGTATTTTCGGCAAAACTGTGTTTTATGAGCAGTTGCAGAATGATGTTCTAGCCAGATTAATACTAAATATACTGTTTATAAAGATTGTCCAAGTACGGCATACATGGTATAACAAAATTTTAAATCTTAGCATTGGGACATCGTATCATAAGATTAACCAGTATAAAACTATCAAAGTAATAATGTGATGTCAATTATGATAACACAAATTGAATGCATTTAGCCTGCCATTAGCGGTGCAGGTGAAGGGCACTAAGAAATTGCACGTTACAACGCCATAGGATGTGAGCTGAGCGGATCTTGCAACAGGGGGCGTCATGCTCGAATCACTCGAAAACAGAAGACAATCACTCTTGGTGACTTTTTTACAGGGTGCGCAAAAGAATAGAATACTATAATCCTACACGTAAATAGCTGTTGACATACAACAATCATATTTACTATGGGCCCAATATCGAAATCATTGAAAAATTCTCCATACTTTATTATCTAGGTAGCGCGCTAGTTTTTATAGAAATAAGTATCTTTTATGATTTCAATGTTGCTCCTGTAGTATAAGTTGTCGTATCAGCAGCTGAGGAGTGTCTTTTTATTTTATACACCCTGTATAAAGTCACGTAAATGTATCTATTTTATTTTAAATTCATCATCATCATTTCAGCTATAGGACGTCTAATGCTGAACATAGGCCTGCTCTGTGACTTCCAGATTGGCTGGTTGAAAGCGACCTGCATCCAGCGGCTTCCTGCGACCTTTACCAGGTTCTCTGTCCACATTGTTATTTTTGGTTAAATATGTCACAAAATTGGAAAAATCTGAATTTAGATAACCTACATTGTGGTTTAACAAAATTTTAAATGTTATGTCATGTAATTATAGAGATTTGCACTTAAAGCGTAATACTATAAATTGATTCATCTGAATAAAGCGAAAACAAAAAAAAATGAAAATCTTATCTGTAAGTCGCAACATACATACTTCATGTACCTACCTACTCTGAATGCGTTCTGAAATCTTAAGCTAAACAAACACGATCGGACGATTAGTTATGTACGCTTGGAACATACGCTTGCGTGCATAACTGAACCGATAATTTAGTGATTTGGTGAAGGTCGCATAGATACCTGAGTTCAGCATTATTGCTGAGTAGGTACTCGACATACATAGATAACATTAATTAGATTGAGAAACTTTAATGCAACACAAGATTGTTATGATAACAATTAAGAAATCAATGTGTAAAAACTATTATTTATATGTATAATAGTAGGTAAGTACCTATCTATGCTGTCAGCGATTAGCCATCAGCTCGCGATCGTGTAAGTCTGATTGTGGAATTAGTCAATAATGTTGAGAAATAATAATTTCAAGGTAATGTGTTACCCTAACAATATTTACTAATTACCTACACCCATAATATAATTTTAAAGCCTTAACGAATTGCCTATGGCAACACTGACTTTACTTAAATAGCACAGTCGAATAAAAAATAAAATAAAGTGTAATAATGTTTTTAACTCACATTTTGGAAAAAAAAATCGGTAGGTTAGGTAACCTTCCGATTTTTTTTTCCGAAATGTGAGTTAAAATTGATAATAAATCAAACAGATAAAAAACTCAAACTATCAATTATTTAATTAAAATACGAATACTGCATTCAGGAAAACAAGCATTTATAATTGAGTTCCGATTGTCAGGACCAGTTCGAAGTTAGCCTAATTGTTTTCGCTGTCATCAAAACTCGACCTTGACTTTTAATTATCCCCGGAAGAACGGAAGTGTGGCGCTACCTGTTATGTCCTGCGCTTAGCCTACATCGAGACCGGTTGTGCGCCGGCGCACTGTCCTCCCAACATGACCTACGTGCTTTGAACTACTACGAACTTCATAAGGAAACTCGCTCCTATGCTTAATTCGCTCGGTTGACAATACGAATTATTGGCTGAACATTGAAAACGAAGGTGCTCACCTCGAATTTTCCTTCGAAAATGAGTTCATTGCAGAACAAAAGAATATATGACATAATTATATACCTACTTCTGTACGATGCGAATGTGATAGTGATTCTTTATCTAAAATTAATTCAAGCTTCTGATTAAAAAGTCCCTTGCTAATTCAATTTATCATTTTATGATTTGTTACGTGATCTCATATTACCACTTCGTATAGCTAATAAGTTAAAGAAGAATTGTTATTGTTTGCATTAGTATCACCTACTTCAAGTAATATCACGAGTCATGATGGAGCAAGCAAACTACTACACTAAACTATAACGAAAGAGACAGCCAGGATAACTGAAGTACAGCTTAAAATAGTAATTCATCTTGACTTGTAGCGGTATCTGCGTACCTTTAGCTACAATTGTATGTTAAGAAAAACATATAAGACGTGATTTCGGTTACATAAGTTAGTAAGTGCTTGGAACATTACTTAGATAAAACCTTGTCACTTTGAAGTGATATTCAAAGTACACTTTCATTCAATAGTAGATTTATTTAACAGTGTAATTATTTGCGGAGGTCTGAATGAATTTTTAACTACTTGGTACTAGCTTAGCATTACCGAATGCACCGTAGCTAGAACTTATGTACTATGGTTTGCCATGAAATGGAAACGACTGGAATTGAACTAGAATCTACTACCTACAATTTATTAATCGTTGCAAGTTTGCTCTTGCTGTTCTCTTGGTATTTAACTTGACAAGGCAAATGTTTTTAGGTCGAAAAACCAGTTAGTATAAAACATTATTCATAATTACGCAACAATAGTTTAAATAACATAGGCCTATAGTTAATGTCTTCACAGTATTTAATTTAAATACATAATACATGAGTTCACACATAAACAAGTATTTTCGGTTTAGTATTAGTTTATTTTTTTATTTAGTTAAGCACATAGATAAGCTCTAAAAAAATATACTTAAAAATTGTTTACTTCTATAAATCGGTTTCCCCTTCAGCTTTTTAAAAATTATGCGCCAGATTAATATGTCTCAAGTTAAGGATTTCAAATCCTTTAGTTACGAGGTGCTAATAATGAATATTGCAAAGGGACATCTACAACGCATCCAGACTTAGTTCGTTTTTTAAATGCAATGGGCTCAATCCCGGAGGCGTATCACTGAACGTTAAAGTCAATTAAGTCATCGTTACAATTCATTTTAAGAAACCTTATTACCTACTTAAAAAAGAAGACTATCAAAGTAAGAAGTAGGTACGATTTTGTTGGTTTATTAAGATTATTTGGTACCTAGGTAGAGGTATACACCTGCTTTGGATCTCGTTAGGTATTTATATTATTTTTGTTCTTTTATAGTTCTATTAATCTGACAAGCATTAATCTTAATAAATCTTCTTTGTAATATGAGTAATTGACATTGATAATAAAAATAAATTAAAGAAAAGAGTAACAATCATAATATAAAAAATAGGAGATATGCCACTCATCAATAAGTTCGCAAATAAGATAATGGTAGCGTTCAACTTTACATTGCAATTAAACTCCAGCGCAATTAATACTAATTGAAACATATCACTTCACGTGTATACTCATTGCTTCTATTATTTTCATGTTTTTTGTGTTGAAATTAATAGAAATTGAAGATACAACAAGGTAAATAAAAACTAAATGATGAGCTAACCTGGTTCATACTAATTTTGAATACGAAAAGATTTGTTATGTCCTAAGTTAAACAAGTACTTACGTTAAATATAAATGTAAAATATTCTTCACCTTGATTTTTTAATTAGATAGGTACATCTGTTGTCACTCACTACCCACTATCCCGAAGTATATATATATAGCATTTTGTTTTATTTATATATTTAAACAGTTAAGTTTTGAAATAGGTTAACAACTAGTACCTTTTCGTAATAAAATCAACTATAAACTCTGTCTGTTAGGTAAATCCGCGAGCGTTGAGAAATAAAGCAATCACAAACAGCCATAAACGTTTGCGACTTTTAATGAAATGTTTACAGATTGCAAACAGTGAAAGCGTTCCAGACAATAACCTATAGTTATTGAAGGCTTAGGAAATATATGAACCTACAACCGACAACTAAGAACTGAACTATCTGTCAAATTGTATTTTAGTAAGAATTATGTTATTTTGCACAGACAAATGTATATTTGACATTGTCCGTGCACTATATGCACTGGCTTAAGTAAAACGTCCCTCGCTCGGTAATCTCGTAAATTAAGAGTTAGTTAATATTTGTATAACAGAGATAAGTCGTATCTTAGACATAACAAACAAATCTAGTACTTACCTTTTCATTTCATTGTATTTAACTTTTTATTATCTTTAGGCGAAGAATAGAATTAAATAAACCATATCTACTGAGTAAGCAGACTTCATTGAAACTCTTAGGTATAGTACCTGAGTTTAATAAGATTTCTGTTGCAGGTAAGACTAAATTCAGTTCATAATTGAAATAATCAAATGTGTGTAGTTATATTTTGATCTAGATTGACATAAGAAACCTTAGATATTATATCCTTTTTGTCATACCTAAATAACAAGATTTAGTAGAGTTTACTTGTTATTTATATTAAATATTAATGTTAAAAATGAGGCCTAATCTGTGCTATCAACATAGTAATTAAAGACATTGTTTTGAAGTCTTACTCGTAAATCGCAGAATATAATATCCTATTTGATGAATTTTAAACTCAAGAAGCATAACGGATTCAATAAAGATTTTATAATGGATAATAATCTGCGTAATGAGTTGATTAGTAAAAAAATATTTTTGTCCTTGAATGCCTACTGCTGAAATATTAACTGCCAGAATTGTTAGTTAGGATTCAGTCTGAGTTTACTTAGGTATCCTATTTAAAACGTGGAGTGCTCATGCTAGATAATATTTATTATTTAATCAACTGGTAACTTCGGCATATAAAACTTGATTGTGCTGTGAATTAAAAATATTCGGTAAGTATAAATCGCTGACCAGAATTTCAAATTGAGTTTTTATCACGTTGAATTAATCGTGACACTAATCGTGTTTGAAACAGTTTGAAACTAGTTAATTTGTCTCGTTCTCATCGACCATATTTAGCTTTCAATGTATGTAGGTAGGTACATGGCGTAATGTGAAGAAAGAAAATAAAAGAAATTAACATAAGTAAATTTTATAAAAAAAAACGACTTCAAAACACTAAAAAGCTAAAAATAATCCTAACACTTAATTACCTAATCAGTTACTTTTGGAGTCGGTGCAAACAAAAAGATTGAATCTCTCATCGGCTGGCACCAAGTGTTATGATTATTTTTAGCTTTTTAGTGTTTTGAAGTCGGTTTTTTTTAAAATAAAATTTACTTATTTCCTCTATTTTTAGTAATAAATCCTAATCTAACTGCTGAACACCAATTTCATCCTCTTTTTTTTCCACCCTTAGGGGTAATTTTTTTTCCGAAATTTTTAACTATAGTATCTTTAAATTATTAACTATTCAATAAAAAAAAATCATCAAAATCGGTTTACATTTGTCGAAGATATTGGTTAACATAGATCCATGAATCACGAACCAAAACATTATCTGGGTATATATTTTGTTATTTTCTCAAAAACTGCTAAATTAATTTCGATAAAATTTATATGGGACCACCTCTGAAGTATGATCTACCAAACAAAAAAAGAATCATCAAAATCAATTCATTATTGGCGGAGTAATCGCGTAACATACATACAAAAAAAAACATACAATCGAATTGAGAACCTCCTCCTTTTTTGAAGTCGGTTGAAAATAATGAACTATGTCATCGATATTTGATTAAAGAATTTGGAAAAGTCAATTTTGTTAATAGTGGTAGGGCAAAAAAAAGTGATGTGTGAAGTGCTATTAATATATGACATAGATGCAGAAATAAATTATTATTATTTATTTCTGAGAATCAAACAAATTTATGAAAACGTAAAAAATCACCAAAAGTCAAACAAATCAGTGACTTGATTTTATACTATTTACATTTTGCATCATTCAACATTATAGTTAGCCCAAATAATCACAACACTACTGTATTCGTCTGCAGACCGCCGCACAATAGATGTCTAGGCCCATCTAGTCTGTATTGTGGGATTTCGCTGATGCGTGCAGAGCTGTGATTGCTGACCCTACCCTACCTCTCCCTACAATATAAATACAACTGTATTTTACAATACAACCGGTGCTTTTAATTTTCAGGCTTTTTAATTTATTTCTATAGGAGAATTGCATTGTTTTTGCAGTTATTGGTTATTGTTATAAATATTATTCCTTGTTTTTTAAGTTTGTTTAATTAATAAACCCAGACATCTTTAATATTACCTATTTATTATATGTATAAGTAAAGAACAGTTTGCTTATTTACGTTACATGTTATACACTTTGCAAGTCAACATCATTTTAATCACTCAAACATTTTATGATTACTTTTTAATAAAATAAATTTAATCCTACATATTAGTGTAACCTTTCTTTTTTTTTTAAATCGGCTAAGTGTGATTTGGGCTCGCACCCTGAGGGTTTCGTACAAACTTGTAGGTATGCAATATGGAACTGAAACGTGGCCTCTCACTATGGGCCTCATAAAAAAGCTCAAAGTTGCACAGCGTGCTATGGAAAGGGCTATGCTCGGTGTTTCTTTGCGAGATCGAATCAGGAATGAGAAGATTCGTAAACGAACAAAGTTGCTGACATAGCCCAACGGATTAGCAAGCTGAAGTGGCAGTGGACGGGGCACATAGCTCGCAGAACTGAAATGAAGGCCACGTACCGGCAAGCGCAGCGTAGGACGTTCACCTACAAGGTGGACAGACGACCTGGTAAAGGTCGCAGGAAGACGTTGCATGCAGGCCGCTTCCAACCGGCCAATCTGGAAGTCACTGGAGGAGGCTAAAATGATGATGAGTAGGTATGTAACAACTCGTAGTTCCGGAAATCGAGTCTCAAAGAACATGATGACTTTTTTCGAGTTTTTTTATGATGTACTCGTAACTACAAATTAATGGTTTTCGGACTTTTTTCTTTACTTGCGCTAAGACATTGCTTCTTGGCAAACTTCATTTTTCTAGGTCAACGGGAAGTACCCTTTAGGTTTTGATTCCCTTGCGAGTGTCAATGCGGTATAAACAGATATTTTAATTGAGTTGACATGGGGTTGACTTAGAAGTTTTATATTTTTACAGCTTCAAGTGACTGTAGACTTGAGTATTTTATATTAGTTCTAACATGAAACAAAGGGTACAAAGGAAATCAAGGAAAGACCCTGACCCAAACCCGGACCCAGGGCTCCAAAGCAACGGCTTTGGACGCAACCGGGATTGACCGAATAGATGAAGAAGAAGAAGAAGACAAAGCGTACAAAGGGTATTACCAGACAGACAACGAAGTGATCTTATGCGAAGGTTTCTACCAGTACGAAATGCTAAAAACTTTATTGGTTATCTTAAGTATTTAATGGGACATATTAACGTAGCAGTGACCATTACCGAATGTAATGCTTTCAGTATAGTTAGTCAACATTAGAAGGGAATTGCGATATCTGTATTCGCATTAGTTGCAAACTAATATTTTGCAGAAGGTCGTTGATAAAACAATAATAAATCTTCAAAAATCACACCAATTAATATCTAGCCCCAAACTGAGCAGAACCTGTAGGTATTTTGGCAACTAAAATATAAAGGATAGACTTTAACTACATGTTTCAATAACCCTTCTAAATGTCATTACAAAGAAAAATATTGTCTGAGATAGAGCCACTTTTTTAATGATTGTATATGCCCTGCTAAGTGCCAAGACAAACCAAAATTTTATTTTAAACTTTTTGTCTTTCTTCCATGTTAAATGTATTCCAGTTTTAATGAGGTAGGGCTACCTCGGTATTAAGAGCATTCAAGCTTACACCCTGCTTACATATTAAAATAATATCTAATACAAACGATGTTATTATGATGTTTTCAACCTAAGCGATAGGAATTACATAAATCGCAAGATGGATTGTTTTTGCACTTTCGCTACATAAACTTTACACTTAACGAGGGCAGAGTGGATTGTTTTGTTTCCCGATTAGATAACATAACTCAAAGTCATAAACTTAATTAACATAAAACACAACCTTATTAACAAGTAATTGATGTCTTTCTTTAAAAAAAAAATGGCCGTAGTTTTAACTACAACAACTGTATTTATTATTATTTTAGGTTATTAATTTGTTTAGTTATTTGGCCTTGTTATCAGACACACGGCATCGATATTTTTCGTACACATTAAATAAATTAATATTTAAAAAATATAAATCATTCAACAAAATAATACTTACTCTTAAAAAGACCCATTTTGAAACACTTTCTCATAATGTCTGGAAATGTATTAACTTTGTTTACTTCTCCCATATGTATAAGTAATTACACTTAATTGTTAATAATTAAAACGGATTAATAATTGTGATTTAATCAGAACTAAAATCGGAGTCCTGAACAGTGTGAAAACGCGAGGAAATGCCCGCGTAGTCGACTCGTGCGTAGCACCGACTACGGACTGGTAGTGTATCGCACTGAAAGCGACGCAGACGCAGCAGCCGCTCATTGCCACGCTTGTAAACCGTACGCGGATTATCTCGCGTTGACACTTTTTACTTGCGACTCCATTCAAGGTTCGGATACGATCGTACAAGCGATATATTACAGCTTTACTTGCCTTGCTCTATTTATACTGCGAGAGATTACACTTCTTCCTAATGAGTCCATAGTTGATAATTCATACGTGAAGAACTTTCAAGGTTATTTAATTTAATTTGTCTACCGTCTGGTGTAGTGGTTCGCGGTCCGGACTACAAAGCCAGGCGGTTGCAGGTTCGAATCCCGCAAGGGGCAAATTTTTGTGTGATGAGCAAGGGTATTTGTACCTAAATCATGGATGTTTATAAATTTATTTAGGTTTGTTTATCAGTCAGTTAGTCGTTATAGTACAAGCTTTGCTTAGTTTCGGGCAAAATTATTAGTGTAGGTAATTGTGGAAACAGTTTATTTATTTAATTAATTTCATTCAATTCTTTATATGCTATAAAATTTATCAAACGGATATCCAGATAGATTTTTTCGTTATAACTAACTTAGGATTGAAACTTTTTTTATAGCGTAATAGACAGAATATATATTTTTCGATATTATAGATCGAACTACAACTTCAAAAGATCAAGCATGTATCTCAATAACTCATGTCACTGTGACCAATAATATCGTGTAGGAGGGTGTTTTGGATGACCTGTTTCCGTTTGACACAATTTTTTGGGATAATTGTATAATTTCTTAGTGTTATCAGTAAAAAAATATAAATTCATCATTACACATAAAATTTTAAACGAATTAGGATCCATTTTGGCATACAAATAAACCAATATGCTCCTGGATTAACGAACATCCTGCCTGGACTGTATACAACTGTTTATTCATTGAGTTAAATTTCTTTGTTTATTCAATACCTGATCGTCATACAGACGATTGCTGGCTCAAAATACGTGTACTTCATAATGAAATAAATCGCGAGATCTGTTACAAACGAATGATTATTTAAATAACCCGCATTAGGTATTTTATTGTTCTGCAGAAAACATATTTTTAAATCATTAGAATTTTCTATGCGCATACGAAATCTCAAAAATCGTATAAAAAATTGTAGATAATTGTGAAGGATTCTTATTATTTCGAATGTGAATAAGAATACTAATGCTTAAAATATAGCTACGTTTTCTTGTCTGAGTTTTTTTTTTCTAAATT
The DNA here is from genome assembly GCA_963576865.1 of Anania hortulata. Taxonomy (NCBI): domain Eukaryota; kingdom Metazoa; phylum Arthropoda; class Insecta; order Lepidoptera; family Crambidae; genus Anania; species Anania hortulata. Next base: position 9,424,415 of record OY756397.1, on the reverse strand, counting down.
AATGGAATTTTTTGGAGTTGGTAGTAGCATTTTCCGTGGTGGGAAAAATAACGAAATCAGATGAAGGCTTACGACCAGCAGTGGGTATATATGGGCTGATGATGGAAAATACGTAATATTTATAATGTATTTACAGACATAAAATATTTAAAAATAAACGCAAAAACTACAAATCTATCACAAACGAACAAACAGCCTAGGCTTCAGTTTTATATGGGTATCATTTAATCTATCGCCAATTTAATTAGTTTTGTGTTTTTTAAATAATAGGGTTTGCCCTCAAAATAGTAGATTTGTCACCAAAATGTAGTCTCTAAACACTTTTTGTTTATCTGAGAACGAAAATATTTCGTAGCGATAGATCTATTTATTAGGTTAAATTTTGGTGACAAGAAATACAGTCCCCGTTTTATTTTATTCAAACAAACATTGTCATAAAACCTAGCAATTCTGTATTTTTATCGTAGCCATATATAATGCTGCATTACCTCAAGGTTGACTGGTAGAGAATGTTGTATAGCATTAAGTCCGCCAATTGTACTTACTTTTGCAATAAAGTTTAAATAAATAAAATAAAAATAATCCAGACGCCAAGCAGCTGTTTAGATTTATCATGTCAACCTATTGCAGTCCACTGCTGGACGTAAGCCTCTCTTAAAGATAATGATTTCCCGCTTTTTTTTGCCAGTCATCATCCTAAGTTTGTTGGTCCATCAAACTGGTCCTACACTACGTTTGCCGAAGCGTGGTCTCCACTCGAGAACCCGTTTACTCCACCTCTCATCGGTTCTGCCATAAATCTGCCAATTTAGCTTGCTACATTTTTGGACTAAGTATGTCCATTACTTCGGTCTTTTGCCTTTTTGATATTATTTAGTAACAATTATTAGCCTATGTTCAGCAGTAGACGTCCTATGGCTAAAATGATGATGATGATGATGATGAACATTTATCATAAGTATTAGGTCCTTACATATGAAATTGCCGACACTCAATATTGGCAACTTTAACATCAAATATCTTGCGTTTGAGAATTTCAAATTTAAATTTATTTCGAAAGCCAAAGCCAAAGCCAAAGCTAGAAAAACATTGTTTTTAAATTTGTATTTAATTTGTTTTAACATCATTTATTTGAGCTTCAACATTGCTATAACAACAACTTTGGACAAATTGAAAATTCGCGGTATTTACGAATACGAGTTCCACCGTAGCATCAGTGCTGCATTGAGTTGTAATGTGTTCGTCACGTTATAAATGTCTGACCAATACGACCGAGCAAATTGGACATTTTCTCAATGTGACCGGACATTTTGGATATTTATTATCACTAACGTCACATTTAATTCTATTGAAAAACTATGAAAAAAAATCATTTGGTCATAATAAGTGCATTAGTATAAGAGAGACAAGCATTAGTAGTGATGATCTATAAAGAAATGAAATTTCTAAAATCTTTCTGCACGAACAAGCTAAAAAGTGTCGTATCGTTACCCGCAAGTTTAATTTTAGTTCGATCCAGATCCAATTACATGTTTTATTGTATGTTTTTATTGTCAAATACTTAACATTTAAGACTTACTTTAGTGGAATTCTTCTTTTTTTAAATTTATACTAAAGAAAAATATGTGACCATCGTGACAATAAATGTCCAATGTGACCAAGCATTTATCATAAATGACGGACGCTTATAGCAAATGACCGTCAATTTACAACTCTAGCTGCAGAAACGACTCGAAGAAATAACGACGTGTACGGACCAGGCACCGCTAACTTACGAACGGTGCGTTTTTCGTTTCAACGATTCCGTTCTGGAAATTTCGATTTACACAATGAGCCTCGTGGACGACCTGATACTCAAGTGAATAATGAAGAATTGAAGGCGATAGTGGAAGCGGATCCATCTCAAAATACTTCTGAATTAGCAGCAGCCTTCGGCGTAAGTGACAAAACGATACTTATCCATTTGGGCCAAAACGGAAAATTTAAAAAACTCGAAAAGTGGGTACCGCACGAATTGACTGAAGCAAACCAACAAACACGCGTAGCTTGCTGCCTTTATTTCTCAATCGTCACAATAATGATTTACAATAATGATTTTGAACCGTATCGTGACTTGTGATGAGAAATGGATCCTGTACGACAATCGGAAGCGATCATCACAATGGCTTAACCCAAGAAAATCGACAAAACCTTGCCCTAAGCGAAAACTGACCAAAAAGAAGATTCCGGTTAATGTTTGGTGAACCAGTGCTGGTGTTATCCACTAGGCCAGATGATTACTGCAGAGTTGTATTGCTAACAAATGCGAACAATGATGGGAAAACTCGCCATTAAATAACCGAGACAGGTGATTTGCTCTAGCCCACTGCTCCTTCAGGATAACGCTAGACCACACACTGCACATCAAACGGTCACCAAGCTAGAGGAGCTGCGACTGGAACCTTTGCGTCACCCACCATACTCTCCAGATCTTGCCCCAACCGATTGCCACTTTTTTCAAAATTTAGATAACTATTTACAAGGAAAAAAATTCAAATCTGATGAGGCAGTTAAAACCGCCTTAAAACCTAGTCAGGGGGCTTAAGGCGCTTGATTACATCTGACATTAGGTTTTAGTCACTAGCCTTACAATACCCCTTCACCAATCCTTACTGAGCCTGCAGTGGAGTATGGCCCAAACCACCTCATAGTTGAGGTAAGGCCTGTGCCTCAATGCCTGCCCTGCAGAGGGACGTTTAAAGGCATACTTAGTAAAGTATGCCTTTAAAGTCGTCACCCTGCAGAGCAGAAATTAGCACAAGTAATACTTTACTTTTTGATATGTGACAATGTGCCAATTTTAAAAAAAATTAAAAGCGTTAGTTACATCTTGGACAATAACTGTGAATGATGACAACCTCAGATCATAGAAATAAACAACATTTTGATAGATTGACAGAGTGTATCTTTATAAATTAAATCCAAAGACTTTTAAAAAATCAACAAGAACAATAACAGTGACTGACATATGAGTAAATAGAGATTTAGCTTAAAACAAATATCGGTTAGTGTCTGCAATGTTTGGACGTACGGTTTTTCCGTGATAAACTGATAACACCATGTTGATATAGTTTTAATATCTAGCTTAAATTGTTTGACATTGCTCTATTTACTTAGAAATGAATTCTCTTAGAAATGAACTCTTGCAATGCAATATAGTAACAAGGGCAGCTGCTTGTTAGTTTCTAATGGTAAAATGATGCAATAAATTCTTGCCGTCGTTTGTGTCTAAACTGATAGAGCGTGGTTTTGAAGTGTTTTATTGAGATTTAAGGTGCAAGTAAGTCTGTCTACTAATAAAAATAAAATAAAAAATACTTTTAGGGTACATAATACACCTTATAAATACTGGATAAATTTTATTATTTGTTGGGACATAAGTGAACGTTCATTATTTGCTAGTAAACCATGCTTTGACGGCTGAACGGAATAAGTTGAAATTTGACACAGACATAGATATTAATATAAAGATAAATAATTGTAAAAAAAACGCAAAATACAAAAATCGCTGAACATATATTTAGAACACGATTTTTTCAAAATTAGCTTGAGTCTTGGTGTACTGGCACAATATATTGTCTGGTACCTAGTAACACATGAATGTTGATTCTTTACTTCGAAAATATGACAATCGGTGTGTTTAAATTTTGTTTTTAGCAATTACATGCTTGTTATATCTATGATAATATAACACTTGAAAAAGTAGCAAAGGGAAAAGCACTCGCCCGGCATGCGATGAGACGTGGAATCGGTGTGTTTTCTAGCGCATTATTATATATTATTACTGTTAAAATTGTAAAAATATAACTTGATAATTTGATATTTTGTAAACTATCGCTTTCGGTCATATTTTACCACAAAATTCTAGTTTAGTTTTAATTTGTTAGTTGCAGTTTTTTATTTATTTTCATAATTGTTTTTTTTTGCCATTTCTAACCCCAATATACTAGTATTAATATATTTTTTAAATCACAGATGAAGTTTACTTTATTATCCTTAATATATTTTTAATTTTATCGTATCCGACTTACAAAATCTGAATTGATTTATTTATATTTATGCGCGTGTGTAGTTTCATAGGATCAGCCAGCTGATATATAAATAAAAAATCTTCAGGACAGGATTTCCTAGAAGATTATTATGTTATTACAGCGTAATCACTCTCGTAGCCACTGGGATAGAATTATTTTACAAAATACCATGGTGCGTATATGGCCACGCAAGAACAAGACCACACAATCGGTGTTAATGTCTTTAGTTATAGGGTTAATCTACAATCGATGTTCTTCTTACATCGATTAAACGAAAAAAAATCGGAGTTTAGCATATTTTTTAAAATTATATTTTTATGACACAAAATTCAATTTACAAGATCAAGTTGAATTTCGCGTTCTACTTTTGAAAAAAGATTTTTCTTGAGGTAATGAAAAGGAAATAAAAAGAAAGAGGTTTAGCGACAAAACAGTATGCAGCATAATGCTACAGTATGCAGCATAATGCTGTACTACCTATGCAGGCATTTCTAGCTCGTGAACGGAATCCTAAGATCATCCTAAGATTCGGTTTTGGTTCATCCCAAAATCGATTTTTTATCATGAAAACCAGTCAAGTGCGTGTCGGGCCACGCGTAATGTAGGTTTCCGTAGCTACCCGATAAAATGTGTGGTATTTTCTACCTGTATTACATAATTAACAACAAAATTTAAGTATTTTTTTTCTATGTACCTTTTATGAGTTTCGGTTCGTACTCTGTAACTTGTAAAGCCTTCCTAGCTGTGATAATTTTCTTTTAACTTCGTAATATATTTATATCTCTGTCGTGAATTTTTTCACATGTTTTAAAGAAATGATTAAGTTAGCAGATTGATAATCAGGAGTAACAAGGAATGCGATCCTAATAACATTTGGCGTACTTACATTAAGAAATTACGCAACAAAATAAAATACGAGCACGTTAGCTTAGGTGTTGACTCCTATGTAATTAATTAATCGATGGGTACTTAAGGAATATTAATTACCTACTATATAAATGGAGAACCTATAAATAGAGAAACCCTATAGTAACTGTGATACTAGTTAATTGCGCTCGTGTGATATTTGAAGAATCCGGAACAGTGTATAAATAAACTTCGTTTCTAATAATTGAAGTAAGTAAACATTATTTACGTAGTTTTAGGTCAAATACAAAAATATTTTTCTTTTTATTTTACGTTAATTTGGTTTTTCCTTTGACTAAGATGGCCCTCGTTCTGAGCCTGTCATAGCTTCTGACCCTATTTTCTATCCATAGTGCCGTAACTAAGGCAGTGCTAGCAGTGCCTAGGCATAGGGTGCAGACCTTGGAAGGGCGCAGAAATGATTAGACCAGACCATGTTTTGGACCAAGGGTCATGCATGGGCGCATTTATGTATGCTCGCACCGGGCGCATAAAATGAAACATTGATCCTTGCCATTGTTTAGAAACTGTATTAAAACATTAAACTCTTCCTTCCCAGATGGTTCGCGCAACGTTGATAATCACAACGTTAACTTTAAGTTACTGCGTGTTAGCAGTACAAGGGGCTCCGGCGCCTGCGCCTGCGCCTGCGCCTGCGCCTGCGCCTGCGCCTGCGCCTGCGCCTGCGCCTGCGCCCGCGCTTGCACTTGCACCGAAAGATCTCAGCTACATCAATATTGACGAAGACGAAGAGATGCCCATTATAGAAGACTTTAGAAACCATCAATTCGGAGAACTGCGCACTGTCCTAACCACCATCAAGGCTCAATTCAGAGAGATAATCGAAGAGCTAATGTCTCAAGTACTTAACTATTTTAAAGAAATTCTGAGACAGATAAAAGTAAAGTTATTGAAGAAATTAGCGGTGTACAAAGTGTCCGATGTTTTCCGCGTGGCTTTCGACGGCTTGACAGACTTTTTCGTAGAACCAGTTCCAGATTATTATGAACCTATTAGAGAGCCCGTAACTTCAGGATATGGATATAGACCATTTTCTCTGGCATCACTTTTGTCCTCAAAAAAATAGTGTAGCAACTTACCCGTGCGAAAAACAATGGAACCGTTTTTGATATTTTTATAAGTGCCTAGGTACCTACCTAGTCTTTAAAAAAGTGTAGGTAAATTGCTTAATTTATAAAGTAGAACTAGAAGTTTTTGTATATTTTAAAATTGCTGAAGTGTATAATTTATTTATTGGTAAGTACTAGATAATAGTTATACGTACGATGTAGGTATTACGAGTAAGAGACTTGTCACATTCATGCCCATTTTAAAATCAAGTATGCTACTCGCACATTTCTGATACTGGTTGCTATTATGATTAATGAGGCGTTTTTAGTTTCTTGTCCAGAAGTAGTATTAATGTAAATTCAACACATACCTAAATGATGAATTAATAAATAAACTGCAATTCTATTTTTAAAGATTTATTTTATTTATTTTACAGGTGATTCCTCCGAAACGCCTGTAAATTAATGTGCTTAGGTCCTTTTTAAATTCGATCCCAACAATATTATTAAATATAGTTTATACATTGCATAACAACTTTTACTTTGTCACTAATGGTATAAGTTTTTATAACTAAACGCTAAATCATTTAACTGGGGCAAAAGCCTCCTCCACAACCTTTCACCGATCTCTGTCCAGTGTCAATATTTCCAAATATACCTGAAGAGATGTTTCCAAAATAATACTTACCTGCACCATCTTATTTTAGACCTAGGTAAGTACTTTTTTAACAGTACGTCATAATTTGGTCGCATCTCCCACTTCAATTAGGCGGTTTTTAGTTTACGTACCTCGAAGTGAAAAAAGAACCCTTAGGTATAGGACCACTTTGTTGTCCGTCTGTCTGTTTGTAAAAATCAGTTTGGAGGACGTGTAGGTATTAAGTTAAAAATAATATTAAATACCCAGGTTAATAATCATAAAATCTAACTTCTAAGTTAACGAAATCAAAAGATCTTCCCGTTGACCTAGCCGAGAATCATGAAATTTGGCATAAAAGCAATTTTTTGAAGAACATGTAAAGGATAAAGTCCGGAACCCGTAAATTTGTAGTTAAGTACCTACGTCTTTTTAAAACAAACTGATAAATCGGTAGAAATCTTTAAGACTCGATTCTCGCTATGGACGAACTATTTACTTAACAACAACTTTGTACGAAACCCTCGGTGCAAGAGTCAGACTCGCACTTGTCCGGATTTTTGCACCTTCATCTGCAATGCACTTATACAAGCGGATGATGGTACCTCTCCTATCCTATCTATCATTTATAAACCCAGAGTACTAAGTTCCATTGCCCTTTCACCCTATGTTTCGATAAAACAAAACTATGTAGCCTACCTATTCTAACCTACAGGGCACAAACTGGGCCACTAACCGAAAGCTAGTACCTACTTAATGAATAGGAATGGTAATGATTTCTTTGCATAGTAAGAGGTGCTATTATGAGCAGGTTCTACTATTTTTTCTATTTTCATTTAGCAAGCGCTCATCACTTGTTTATAAGTACGATTTATTATATCTTTTAACTTTAAACCCTCCGATCACCCGACTAATATGTGACGAAAAAGAAATAGGCAGAAAATAGATAAAAAAATGTTTTTGACGTCACCTGAAAACTGTGGGTCAGAAATCATCCTACTTTTATTGTTTCCATAGGTCTAACAAACTACTCACTAGTAGTACCTACAAATCACTAAAGTTCACGTAAAAGTATAACAGAACTTAAATATTGTCAACGGCACTGAACAAATGCCTCCTTTTGTTAGGCACGTGACTTACGGATGTGGTTACAATGCTACATATAAATTCATATAATGTACTTTAGTACACTTTCAAATATAACCCAAAAAATATGTCATGTTATCCTCAGAGCCTAACTTAATAAAATAGCAACGATTCCAACGCCTGAGACTGGTTGTATAGAAAATTTTAAAGTGTTTTGCTATCAGTACCATGCAAGCGGTGCTATTGTTGAATATTCCACTAGGCGCTAGGTAAGTAATTTCTATCACTTTAAGCCCGTAATACTATATCGATACTTAAAGTTATGGTTCGCTACAGCCCATCATCATGATAAAACGTCAACTATTAGACTAGTAGGAATTTGTGTTTTTTTTTTGTTACTTTATCGTAAAAGCGTTAAGAATTCAAACGCCCAACTTGGTGAGATTATAGTGCACAGTAAATACAGTATTTTAAGCAAAGAATATAATACGATTTTTTATATAACAAATAGGTAATAAAAACCGATCAAGTGTGAGTGACCTTTGGTGCTTAAGTCCGACTCGCACTTATATTAAATGGTGATACAAAAACGAGAAAAGAGATTTGTATTTTCTGGTGTTCGTATTTTACAGAGGCATATTAAAACAGTGACTTTTTGACTCATATGTTGAGGGTTACTGTAAGTAAATTATAGTAACTACTAAACTGACAGATCTAAAAAGGTGTCAAAAAGTATAATAGAAGAATAATATGTTTGTGGCCATGATTACACATCTCTTAGTTCTTACCTCATTATACTCGCCATATCCACTTACAGTACGCTTCAGTTAGCTATTGTGAGTATCTACACTGTCAACCGCAAGCACATACAGGGTTGTATCAAAAGAAGTAACGAAAATACTCGATTGCTTAGGCATACCTAAACAAAAGTTCCACAAAAAGACTGTGATGCAGAATAACAGAAAGTCCGATTGTAGCATTGCACTTAAAATAATGCAATTTATTTTTTTACGCGTGGCTCCTGCACGTCTACGTTTTGTGGAAAACGAAAAACCATTGATCAATGTAAAATGACAATCTCTAGATTTAGGTATTTCTTACAATTTTCTTTCGGATCCGAATTGTTGACACTGACATTAGTAGTCCAGATTCCAGATTTCTCAACGAGCTGTAAAAAAGGCATCATGGCAAGCATGTATTTCTTTCAGGTCACGAAAGAAACCTGATTCCTCTAATAACCATCGGCTGTGAGAGGACTAAAGTGACCAATTTGCGTTTAGCCGATTTAGAGCCTTACAATGAACTCTAAACTCTGAACAAAAAAAATCTAGGTGGAAGTAATACCTACTGATGAGATCATGTTGTGATGTTTTAAAACTGTAAGTGAAAAAGGTTTCACGACCCACCACGTCTGTCTGCCGCAGAGCAAAATTAGCTATTGAAGCAGAAGGCTCCGGAGTGGAGACCATGTACCGGGAAGTAGAGGGCTCGTTGGACAGACAACTTCGTAAGCCAGTAAAAGGGCAAGAATACTATCTACGTTAAGCAGTGTTCCGAAAAAGGCATTAACTACGTGATTGTGATGATTACTATTTATCAAAAGTAAATACCCAAGCTACCTTTGAGTTACTCAAAGCTACTTCTGAGTATTTTTATGTCTGATTTTTAGGGTTCCGTAGCCAAATGGCAAAAAACGGAACCCTTGTGGATTCGTCATGTCTGTCTGTCTGTCTGTCTGTCCGCCCGTATATCACAGCCACTTTTTTCCGAAACTATAAGAACTATACTGTTGAAATTTGGTAAGTAGATGTATTCTGCGAACCGCATTAAGATTTTCACACAAAAATAGAAAAAAAAAACAATACCTTTTGGGGTTTCCCATACATAGAACTGAAACTCTAATTGCCCCCCCCCCCCCGTAACTTCTAAAATAAGAGAATGATAAAACTAAAAAAAATATATGATGTACTTACCATGCAAACTTCCACCAAAAATTGGTTTGAACGAGATACTAGATCTCGTTCAGTTCAGCAATTTTTTTGTTAAATACGTCAAGTACTACTTTCGTAATGTTATGGATTTCATTTTGCAATAAAAATACTATAACTATGACTCGATTGTCGTGATGGATGAACTTTTACTTGTAGGTATAGGTTTGTAGGGTTCCCCTAAGTGCGCGAGTCCGACTCGCACTTGGCCGTTTTTTTAAGTACATACGTATACATATACAACGTAAAATAATGGAATGGATTTGTGTAAGCATTACGTTAACTGACAGTAGAAGTGTATTGCTTTCAGAGCCAAGACTGATGGTGACGTGACATGGTTTAAATAATATTGCCGTAGTATGATGAGCAAGATGAATAAACAATAAAAATTGTCGTCACACCTCCATGAATAAAAAACTACCTACACAGTCATATTATTTGATCCATAAATATACAGGATGCTGTTTTGAACAGCAGCCAAAGTTAAGGTGGCGAACGTTTTCAGCAATAAGCACTACAGCTTTTACTACGAGTTCAACATCGTAATCATGAAAAAAAAATTCGCTACTCCATACATTATCATCGAGGTAGAGCGATACTTATTTTATATGGAGAAAAAAAACGCGATTTCCATGTTGGCCCGGTAGAAAAAATTGTTTGTATTCATGGACTTATTCCACTTCTTTAACTTGGGTGCTGTTCAAAACAGCAACCTTTATAGTCTACGAGCAGTTCATCATATCTTTTATACACAGAATGTTAGTTAATGACCCTTTGGAGCTGAAACAGGTATATGATAACATAATTTACTTAAATAATAAAGCTTATATTTGAATTAATGCCAATAATGTTAAAGAACTAGACACAGTAGGACCAAGTAGAATTCGTAATAAAAATACCAACACAATGCAATGCACTAAAATACATATAAATATTTTGATATTTTCCCAATTTAGACATTTTTTAACGAAAACAAACAGCTTAAATGTGTTGCATGTAAGCTGTTTATTTTCGTTAAAAAATAATAACTTAGCCTAAAGTTTTCACCCATAATAGTTGGGTTTTCACCTACTAAGAGTTAAAATTCTAACAGTTATTTATTTAGAATATTATTATTACCTAAATTTATACATGAACCCCGAATCAATATTTAATTTTTGGCCTACGTGGCTTTGAATTGGCCAGGGATCTCAAACGAGTAGGTACGGTCGGCCAAGAAAGTGGTCTACCAGTTTTGGAAAAAAAACATATGTAAGTAAAATAGCGATAAGGTTGAACTCATGGATTTATTACCTTTTTACCTAACCTAACCAACCACCAGGAACCAGAGAAAAACTCTTTTTGAACTGAAATAAAAATATAATAAATGCGTCAAATTTAGACGTCAGACTGTCAAGTAAGTATATTGTGCTATAATTCTATCAATTATTCTATCATCAATATCTATTCTATTCATTATTTCATTTATTGAGTTGCGACAATTTATCTAGGAACACAACCCAACGTTTTGGTTGACGTCATACTCGTAGATAATATGATAAAGAGAAAATTCGTAGCTGTCAGAATATTTTTGCATGGGAAAATAAACCCTTTTGTTCTATGACGCGCGAATGATTTTCAACTTTAGGGTGAAAGACCACTTTCTTGTCCGACTGTACAACATGGACGCGTGGATAATCACTCTATTATCTGCTAAAACGATTTTAAATTGTAAACAGTGTTATTATTGTTTTTTTTTGACAGACGGTCGATTTTCCCTTATTACAATAGTATTGTGTGGGGCTTACTTTAAAGCAACTACTTATACCTATGCGTATTAAGTAGATAAACAAATTGTAACAGTAGGAAAATTATAGAAACATTTATGAATCAAGAAAATAATTTTTGTGCTATATTTCCTGAAACAAGTCCATGACCTTGCGAGAGTTAAATGACTTAAAGGAGTGTAAACTGAATCTAGGATACAACGCCTGGTAATGTTACTTTCTGACTTGCCCATTACGAAATAATTACGCACCTACTACTACCTACTTATTTCTATATTTACGAGTAGCAAACAAAATCCACTTTATACAAAATACACGTTATCTGCTTAAATACCATCCGCATCAGTTATCTAACATTCTCCACGAAACAGTTTCATAGTAAATTTACTGTGCTACAACGGCACGCTGTTACTAAGACTATAATTACGCCTTTTTCCATCTATCTTACTTAATAAGGGTTGTAGTTTCCGAATTGTAATACTTACCCAGTTATAATTTTGATACTTAAACTAACAACTTAATGATAAAAATACTTCTCCCTCTTCTTCTTCTTCTAATCCCTTCTTACACAGTACATTTTCGTTTTAATGACATGAGTGAAACTAGTGAAACAGTTTTAATTAAGAGGAACATCCAATGCAACTTGAGAGTCTCACCGGCCTTAGTGTTGACGACGGAACTGCTTAAAACTGTAGATATAAAAAACCAAGCGTTTCAAATGCATCATACAAAATAACTATCACGTAAAAGGAAACCTATCTCCATTCTGTCAATCAACTGTTTTTGATGTATGTTTACAAGTAGGTATTGCACTATTTGTCTATGAACCCTTTACGTTTCTTACTAACATGGATTGCATGCAACCAAAGATATTAAAAGTGCAACCTATCGGAGTCAACTCAAGAGGATGTTGTGTTGATATACACAAGGTAAATCATTTCATGGCATTTACTGTTGGTGGGGAGGCTCCTAAACAATATACATATTTATTAGGTTTTATTTCTACTGTTTGTTTTGATTTTACTCAACCATAAAAACTGTCAGGGTGATTCAAAACCACTATAAAGTAATACAACTAATAATCGAAACCGGACAAGTATGAGTTGACTCACTCTAAGGATCCCGAACTGAATAGAGAAATCACGGTGGTACGGAACCCTCGATGAGCGATTCCGACTCACATTGACCAGTTTTTATTGAAATACTTGTTACCAAAACTTTCCACTGTTATTCGTTGAGTAATTGTTAAACGTGCCCTTTAGGGTTGCCGGAAACATGAAGTAGTATACTTGAATTATAATTATGCGTATGACCATGTAATAGGGAAGTGCTTAGCTAGTATCAGATGCACTGATCACTTAATCCAATTTGGCCGTAGAAGGAACTTATTATGAACAGAAAGGTCGTTGTAATACCTTATAAGGGTCAACTCTATCGCCAGATCATAATTGTATTAATAGCCGCCTGGTGTCACATTAATAAAACCTGTTTTATTTTTATTTTTGTGAGTAAATCCTCGTGAACGTTCTCAGTAAAAGCTATCAGGTAAAACTCAAACAACAGTTGAAGTGATAGAAATGAGTAGTGGATGTTCTATTTTAAATAAGTAAGTAGTAATAATTATAATGAAAAAAGTATTTTAAATAAGTTAGTTTTTTTTTATGATAAATAAAAAAATAATATTAATAAATATTGGACAACATCATAAACATTGCTCTATTCCTAAGATAAGTAGGTAAAGCAAGTCCTTACATATGAAATTGCCGTTCAGTATCAAAAAAGTAAATCAACTTTTTTAAATGAAATTATTATTTAATCAATCGAAGTATGCGCCGTTGTTATCAATACACTTCCGCCATTTTATAGGCAGGTCATTGACCCCTATGAAAAAAAAATCATGGAAGCGAGAGTCTATGAACGGTTTGAAGGCGGTTTTGACTGCCTCATCAGATTTGATTTTTTTTTCTCATTATTGTGACGATTGAGCAAAGAAACGCAGCAAGCGACGCGTGTTTGTTGGTTTGCTTCAGTCAATTCGTGCGGTATCCACTTTTCAAGTTTTTTGACTTTTCCGATTCGGCGCAAATAGATAAGTATCATTTTATCACTTACGCCGAAGGCTGCTGCTAATTCAGAAGTGGTTTGAGATGGATCCACTTCCACTATCACCTTCGATTTTTCATTATTCACTTGAGTATCAGGTCGTCCACGCGGCTCATTGTGTAAATCGAAATTACCAGAACGGAAACGTTCAAACCAAAAACGCACCGATAGCGGTGCCTGGTCCGTACACGTCGTTAATTCTTTGAGTCATTTCTGCAGCACTGGTGCCACGGTGGAGCTCGTATTCGTAAATACCGCGAATTTTCAATTTGTCCATAGTTGTTGTTATAGCAATGTTGAAGCTCTTTTGAAATAAATTTGATTTGGAATTCTTAATCAAACGCAAGATATTTGATGTTAAAGTTGCCAGTTTTGAGTATCGGCAATTTCATATGTAAGGACATAAAAGAAATCAGAAACAACGACGGTACCACAGCTCCCAGACCCAAGACAACAGAGAAAAGTTAGTTTTCTACATTGGCCTGGCCGAGAATCGAACTCAGGGATAGCGACGCCAAGTCCGTCGTACAGGCCTCTCGGTAGGGCTGAGGTCGTATAAAAATATATCTGCTGACATAAACTTGAAATATAATTAGTAGCATAACTAAGAATACGACTTAAGGTCTCTACCATAATGTAGGTAAAGTATAATAAAATTAACATCGCTGTAAAAAGATAATTGCATAATTTGAGTCGATTGTAAATCATAGCCTTATATCAGTTATTTTAACTATGACTAAAACATTTCATAAGTCATTAGAGTCGTTTAAATTTTATTGTAATTATTAAATACCTATAATGATATTATTACGTGGGATGCATAATTCATTTAGCACTACCCATTACATTATCGAATGACGCAAATAATAGATTTGGGTGAGAAAGGCGCAACGTGATATCAATGCCATCCAGTGACCGTTTATAAGTTCGGTTACCCTTGAGACAATACGTTAAATCGACCTCATTACTGATTTGATCTATTACTCTAATTTTATTTGTTACCTTCAAACCTAAGCTCAATCCTTTTATCCTGGATATAACTTGTGGTAAGGCTCGATTTTTTATATTAAAACCTTGTTATTTTTTGTTGCTGTTAAGAATACACTTCCTCACCGCCAACAGGAGGCGTGTCGTAAGAATCGACTAATTCCTGTAGCACGAGGTGGGCAGCAGCGCCTTCGTGCGAAATCTAAGAAAAACTGCGCTCGCCAACCCGCTTGCCAAGCGTGGCGAGTATTGGCATTCCCCTCCGATGAAAAGTTGGGGTGGTGGTGGATTGGGGTGGCCTTTGTTCAGCAGTGGACGTCCTATGGCTGAAATGATGATGTTTTTTGTTTGTTTTAATTATGTCTTGTTTGTTGGCTTATTTTTATAAATATTTTTTGTGTCTTATTATATTATATTATGTGCTATTTGTGTGTGATGTCCAATGTCTAATAAATGTTTTTCTTCTTCTTCTTGATCATTTTAATTTGATAATTTCATAAGTCTGTCCATCTGAATTCTTTTCCCTTTTCCGTAAGACAATAATCTGAGTCCCTTCCCACTTGTAAGGCTAAAGTCAAAGC
The DNA here is from genome assembly GCA_963576865.1 of Anania hortulata. Taxonomy (NCBI): domain Eukaryota; kingdom Metazoa; phylum Arthropoda; class Insecta; order Lepidoptera; family Crambidae; genus Anania; species Anania hortulata. The sequence goes on along the minus strand of OY756397.1, from coordinate 9,409,221 downwards.
ATTTTCCCTATCGCGTTGATTATGTGTATATATTCCGGATTGCGTAGATAGATAAAACTATTTTATGTACGTAATATTGTATATTTTATGTATTATTTTATTTTATTTCTTTCATGTACTCTTTGTTATTACACCGTTACCCCACTCTTATACACCTTCATTTCCTCTACCGTAAATAACTGTGTCTTGTTTTTAAAAACCTTGTATTTTTCGTATGCAATAAAGTGTCTAACACTGTCTTTCTATCTACGACTATTTATCTGTTGTAAGTTCATCAAGTTTAAGGTTTATTTGCCAAAACTCAGAAAGTTACAAGTTGACAAAAATTTCGTATAGTGCGTGTGTTTAGTCTGCTCGCAGGAGTGCAAAAATTCAGACGCATTTACAATGTTGTTTTATTTACAAAATAAATTATAATAAATACAAACAACTGTCACAAAATAGAATCAAACAACAAAAAAATAAAATTGGAATCTATAATTAAATTAATATAGTGCCGCCAGATTGTAATAAAATAAAATTAGTGTTGCCAGTCACAATATTCTCTTGAACTATAAAAACATTTGTCCAAGAGCCATTCAGTCATTTTTTTAAATAGAACTTTTAGCTTTTCATCTAAAACTTATAAGTATAAAATTAAGTAATAAGCCGTGATAGTATTCAGTATTATCTTAATTTTAATTTAATTTAAGCAATAATTTTAATTTACAAGTATGCTTACAGAATCTTTAAAAGCGCACACAAGGTTGCATAAAACAATGTACTATTTGTACTAAATTTGAATTTAGTACAAATAGCAATGCCTTTAAAAAATTATATATTATTAAATTTAATGTCAAAGTGATTTAAATAGAAAATTATTAGTCAAATTAAATTAGAACATAAGAAATAAACAAACATGTATACACAGTCACTCGACATTACACAGTCCAAACATTGCAAGTTCCTTTATTATCTAGTACTTATTATTAATCTTAATAAATTGTAACATATAATTAAATACATATTAGGTCTATAATAATAATAGGTGTAAAAGTAAAAAAACAATAAAACTTATTCTACCATTATTATACCATTCTACTGTTTAAATACAATTACTCTTCTTGTCATATCAAATCATTAATTTGTACAAATATAAGTACTCATATTTGAACATTTGTTGTACATAATATAAATGTAACAGTATTCGCTGTGTGCGCGATGACAGCGCCCCTAGTGACCACAATTATTGTGGACTTAATATCTCTAAAATTATTGCAACTGGATGGTTTGAGAATGATTTTAAAATTGTTTTTCTTGGAAATCAGATGAAAATATCTAAAAAGTTTGTGCATATTATCATAAGTGTTTTTTTTACCTAAACTAAAATATGAATGTTATAATACGTAAGGGATTTGAATCGATACAACATGATACTACATACTTTTCAACTTTAAACTGTGCAAAAAGAAAAAAAATAGTATTAGCACAGCATGTGAGAGACATTGAAGAGCTTAGATCCAACGGAAACCGCTACTTAAAAAGAACTGTGAACATTAAACAAACGTCTGTGACACAAATTCCCTTCAAAAAATTTTGTTTTCGCAGCAGCTATCCATTTAATTCTTTGCTCCAATTTGATGTTGGAAACGAATAAAACATGCACGAACTATTTTTCCTATTGTTTCTATACTTTATATCACAACACGTACTGTGACCAATATCGCGATTTTTAACGTTTTAACCGACTTGACAAGAAGGAGGAGGTTCTCAATTTGGTTGTATGTTTTATTTTTATTTTTAATGTTTGTTACCTCAGAACTCCGCTATTAATGAATCGATAAGAAAAAGTCTTTTCTCAATTGAACCTCCAGATTCTTAATTCAATTCTGATGATTGGATCCATGAGGAAGTGAGGGAACTCCTAAAATATTATAGGTATACATAAGTATGGCGATTTTAGTATATTTAACAAAAAGTCAAGCATTTGCATTCAGAAAGTATTATTTGTGAGGTGGAACTAATGAAGGAGACCATAGATGGTCACAATAGTCTTCCACGAGTAGCGATAAGATATTTTCATTAAGGCAGTTAAGGCTTGCCATAGTCAATAACTCAAATTTTAATAAATGATTCTGGTGAGAATGGTACCATGAAACTGATCTGATGAAGAAGGCGGAATGTGAGTGGAAAAAAACACTAAAAAACAGACAAATAAAACAAATTTAAAAAAATAATAACTGACTTCAAAAACACTAAAAACGCTAAAAATAACTTTTAAACAATCATACCAACCATTATTTTTGGAGTCGGTGCCAGCCGTGAAGTGTTTGAATGTGGTTGTTTGCACCGACTCCAAAAATAACTGTTTGCTATGATTGTTTCAAAGTTATTTTTAGCTTTTTAGTGTTTTTGAAGTCGATAATTTAAAAAAACAATAACAAAAATACTTAATAACGTTAGTATGTAATTCTATGGAAATATAGCAATTTGACACATGACAGTCCCGAGCTATTTCACATTTCTGCCACACTGAGCGCTGCGATCGATTTGACGGCCCCCATCACTCACTTTGCACATAGCGAATAACACGTTTACTATTTCTGGCGGGTCTAGGACTGGTCACCGAGTCATTTCGTCGAAAACCATTTCTGCACCGCCATATCATCGAAGATCCAATTAATCGATGGGCTATTTTACCGATGGGTTAAATGGATAGATTTAATCAAAAAGCCATTTGACGGAAAACATACATCACGACAGTACATTTCTTTGTACACCATCCTATCGAAAGGGAAATAAAATAATCTCAATTAAAAAGTTTTGTTTATATGAATGAAATCAAAAATTTTACATAGCCCATGCCATTGTGGTAACCTTAAGGAATTTATATGTAACTTCTTTAGTTCCAGTTCGTAGTCTCTACTTGAGAACCTTTCTTCCCCATCGTTTGGTGGGCGGTGTGGCCTGCCCATTGCTATTTTAGTTTCGAAATTCTAAGAGCTATATCGGTGACTTTACTTCTTTTACGGATATCCTCATTTAGGATTTTTTCTCGCAAAGAAGTGCCAAGTCTGCCAAGCATAACTCTCTTGTTGAAATTGAGCTTGTTTAAGAGCCTAACAGTCAAGGAACACGTCTCACTCAGTGCCATACTCGTAAGTCATCACTGGCAACACGAAATGCTCGAAGACTTTAGTCTTCAAGCTCTGGGGGATATCGGAAGCGAAGATATCACGTAGTTTCCCGAACGCACTGTCTTTCTGTTTTTTTTAAATTGTTTAACTAAAAATGATAAAAGTGCCTTTCATTTACCCTTTTAGAACAGTATTATGTCGAAACTTGTAAATGATTAAACTCAACATTAAAAAATATGCAAATATCAGGACTATTCATAAAAACAGGTTTACGAATACTTAAAACTTTTTGTTTTACTTTGGAGTTAATTAATGACACCAAGTTTGACTCTAGTATTATTAGATATGATATACCCACCATAAAGCAAATACTTACTTTGTAATAATTTTAACAGGCTAAATAATACGTTTCAAAAGATAAAAAAACAAAAGGATAGGACAGACAGGCGAACGGGTATACGTAATTAAATTCTAAAAAGTATAAATACGTACAAAATATAGTGTGACATGACAAATACTAAGGTGGTTTTAATGATATAAATAACATAAAACCAGTTTATTCATTTACATAGGAGTTGTCTATACATTTATCTATATAAATGTAGGATTAATTGCTTTTAACTAATACTTCCCTGTCTAACTTGCGATTCAAGAACATGATTCATACTAACAAACTTTGTTATCTCAAGGCTTAAAAGGGGTATACATACGGAACTACATATCAAACCCCTTAAAAGAAACCCCAACAGGTATGATCATAGGTGTTATCACAAAATCGCAAAAGTACCTACAACAAAACTTGTACGTACCTATCTTTGAGTGTTAATCTTAACTTAACTCAAAGATAACTTAGGTATTTTATATCTATACAATAACATTATGATCACGAAATCAATGTTTTAGACCAAATTATACAAGTGGCTATTGACCAAAGAATTTATGACCTAAAATAACTACCTGACCGCACATTTCATTGATTTGATTCATCTTGACCAATTTAAAGTTATGTGATAATAATAATTTAATATCCCAATGGACATTTGTTTAATTACCTAAGTTTATTAAAATTGAATTGTTTAACGCATTGTGTACTAATTTTTTTTTTATTAATATGTCATGCTAATAATCCTGGCGAAACATTATGTAACGTCTTTAATATACCATGTTCTTACGCAAATAAAGCATTATGAAATAAAATAAATTCATGTCATACGCATTCCTAAAAAACGAACGATGAGAGTATTTATCTAGCTAGAGTTTCTTTTCTCCAAAAACCCGTTAGAGACTATTATTTATTTCCATCGATAAAATAAGCTTTAGCTTCGTTGAGTACCTAGGTAGGCTACCAAAAGGTTATGTGAGCACAAAAAAAATTGAGTTATCAAGAACCCGTTTTTTCTCTAAGAAAAAATATCAATTTTTCAGAGATCTTACCCTGGAAAAATGCAGCCTGGCTGGCAGCTAGCCTGCCTGCAACTACCAGCCTGGGTTGTGATAGTGACAATGGCTGAGTTTCATGCTGCCTGGCACAAATTATTGAAAAATTTGAACTCGATATGGTAAAGTAATGTGCATGGTTAGATTTCAAAAAGGCAGTTTTAATTTGTTATATAAACCCCTGTTACTAAACCCTCTCCAACATCTATCAGGTAGCCATTGATAATCAGCATCGTGTTGATTGTAATCCACCACCAACTTGTAAAGCCTACCTAGCTGTAATAGTTTTCCTTTACCATTTGTTATTAAACAAATCCTGCAATTCAAGGATAATCTTGTAACCTCATATTCTATACATCATAGTAAACAACTTTTGTTCTAGGACTTATAAAATATGCTTTTTTTTTTCTTTCTATACAAATACAATCGACTGTGTGGTAATTTTAAATGGGAACCCTAAAAATCGGATACTCAGTCTATTTCAGGTTATCATCAACCCCTGTTGTAATTACCCAAGTCAATGTTGTGTTTGAATTGTTATTTTCCTGCTGTGATTGCTTAGAAACGGTACATTTATTTGGTCAAATTCTCGCAAGTCATTAAAAGAAGTATTTTTTAAACAATCGTGGTAGACAGATACAGTAGATTCTTCACTCTTTACATGTGTGGTGCAAATTCTACTCTATCGATATATATTGACACAGTTAAAATTATTCTATACTATACAAAATACCTAATTACAGGGATTGTTTACAGAAAGATGTATAATTGAGGAGGTCTTATCGTATAGACGATCTCTTCCAACAACAGGTAGAGGAAAACTATGGAGAACGGGAAAATGGGTAAAAAGTGCTTGGAACGGAACTTATATATTATAATAAATTTAAAAAATATTCATGCATTATGTCAAAAATTAAAAGTAATAATAATTGTTGTTTTAGCTAAATACTAAAGTACAAATAACACATGACATTGAAAAAATCACTGCTCTATATAAAGCGGGATTCGAATATTTAAAAAATTACAAATAAAAACATCAATGTATTTTACTCGATTAGTTCAGATTTATACCGTTTAAAGTAAAATTCGTAGCTGCCAAGAGTGTACGTCATATTGTGATTAAGCAGAGTGTTAGCTGAAGCACAAATAAGAGAATAAGCAGAATATTTTAACGACTAACCGTTACCATAAATTGCGACCGCTAGCTTTGTAGTTCGAAGCTCTACTAGACCAAGAAAGCCGTCAAGACTATAAGTATGAGTCATGAGAGTGACTAGGTCCTCCGCTCTGCGGCTGCGCATCCTAACTTGTACAAAACGCGCCTTCTGTTCATACTTCTATTGTAGCCCCGAATTTAATGACTCAAAACAATATCAACAGGATATTTACCTTTGATTTGGTTACACTTGATTAGTTTTTTGTTTCGTCTTAGTTTAGTTACTGTTATTTATCACCTGTCTACCTAATCCTACCCATTTTTTTTCTGGAGGATTTACGTCACGCATTCTTGAAGACGACAGCAGTTTTAAGTGTAAAGTAATTACTAGATTTTTATTATAATTATAGTTACTGGACAGTGTCACATACATTGTTCTGATCCTAAGGTTGTGTTATCGAAAGCATTTGTGTTATATAAATCAGAAACAACGACGGTACCACGACACCTAAACCCGAGACAATATAGAAACAGTACATTGTTACCCTAGGGGTGAAAGTAACTTATTCAATCCCGAGACGGGGTTTGGCGCCCGAGAGTAGCGCCAATAGTTCGAGGGACTAAATAAGTCTAACCCGAGATAAACACTGTATTTTTCATTACGTATACAAGGAAAATAAAAATAAAAACATGAATTAGCTAAAGAATAAATGAGTGAATTTTATCAAAACTCTACAACTCGAAAAAACAAATGACAATCGGATTGCCGCTTTCTAGCCTATTTTTTTTTCTGTGGCCGGTCAGCTATTCAGCCATTATTTTTCATTTTCATCATTGAAAAAATGGTAAATATTTTGGCCAGATCTATGTTATTTTAAAGAAATGGTTGAAAGTTAATTATAATGGTTATATAATATATTTTTTTAATTGATTTAATACTTAACATTATGTTATTTCAATTTTAAATCGCACTGTTATTGAGTGGCTGCATAGAAAGTTGGAACATGGTTAATTAAAAATGTGAAAATAGAACTAGTTTTTTTTCTAATTTGACAGCTGTCCGTCGAAAACAATTCTCCCTAGGGCTGTAAAGTATTACTTACAACCCGCTCCTCAGGCAACTTCAGACCTACTTTCCGTGTATGAGTAATGAAAAGTTATTATTCTACAATGACCGACCGGGAATCGAACCCGGGACCTCAGAGATACACCAAGTCTGGTATGCGACTGTAGCTATCTCTGAGGTCCCGGGTTCGATTCCTGGTTCGCCTTTCGGCTACAGAGGTCGTCGTCAAGTATAATATTCATCATCATCATCATCATCATTTCAGCCATAGGACGTCCACTGCTGAACATAGGCCTCCCCCAGCGACTTCCAGATTGGCCGGTTGAAAGCGGCCCGCATCCAGCGGCTTCCTGCAACCTTTACCAGGTCGTCTGTCCACCTTGTAGGTGGACATCCTACGCTGCGCTTGCCGGTACGTGGACTCCATTCCAGAACCTTTCTGCCCCATCGGCCGTCAGTTCTACGTGCTATGTGCCCCGCCCACTGCCACTTCAGCTTGCTTATCCGTTAAGTATAATATTAACCTGAGTATATCTAACAAAAAAACCTATTGTACCGACGAAAATGAATGAATTATTATTATGAATTTATTATGGTCCTTGTTCTTGCCCTCTCAATTTTTTTAAACTCTCCACTGAGGTGAAGGTAACTTCTAGCGTTGAGAACGCCTAAATCGTAGCATTCTAAATGTATTCGAGGCCTGTGCCTTGCAGTAGGACGTACACAGGCTTATTTTACTTTCCTTTTTTATCATTACGAATACACTTATGGCCATTAGTCATACCGATAATGAAGTAGAGATTTATAAACAACTAGCCCCCGAATCAGAACTGTTCGATAACAAATTCATCATTATCATAATGAGCCCACGTCAGTCCACTGCTGTACAAAGGCCTCTCCCAATGCACGCCACTGAGCCTGATCCTCAGCTATCTTTTCCATCCACTGTCTTACGTATATCGTCACTTCTTCTTGTCGGAAGGCGCCCTACGCAGCGTTTGCCTAGTCGCAGTCTACTCTACACTACCTCTACTCACTGCAAATGTGACCAGCCCACTGCCACGTTAGTTTGCTTATTCTTTGAGCTATATCTATTACTTTAATTTTCTGTCGGATAATCTCATTTCTGATTTAACCTTCAGAGAAATCCCGAGCATAGCTCTTTCCATTGCTCGGTCACCAAGTTTAAATTGGTGTACTTGTCGCACCGTGTGTCCGCTTCCGTTTCGTAAGTCATGACATGCACTGTATGCACGACTTTCGTCTTCAGACTTTGAGGCATTAATGATGAAAAGATTCGACAAAGTTTTTCAAATGCTGCCGAGCCCATCTGTATTCTCCTGTGAGCATCTTTCTCGATGTTATTTTTACCTAACTGCAATGTTTTCTAACGCTGCAATAACAACAAATTGTCGACCGAAAAACCACGTGACACTATATGATTTAGAGCCAATTTTCAACCGACTTCAAAAAAGGAGGAGTTTCTCAATTCGACTGCACGTTGTTTTTTTTTTGTTGTTTATATGTTACGCGAATACTCCGCGAATTATGAATCGATTTTGATGATTCTTTTTTTGTTTGGTAGATCAAACTTCAGAGGTGGTCCTATATTAATTTTATCGAAATTAATTTAGCAGTTTTTGAGAAAATAACAAAATATATACCCAGATAATGTTTTGGTTCGTGATTCTTGTATCTGCTACCCAATATCTTCGACAAATGTACACCGATTCTGATGTGTCTTTTTTATTGAATAGCTAATACTTCAAAGATACTATGGTAAAAATTTGCGGAAAAAAAATTGCCCTAAGGGTGGAAAAAAAGAGGATGAAATCGGTGTTTAGCCGTTAGATAAGGATTTATCACTAAAAATAGATGAAATAAATAAATTTTATTTAAAAAAAAAAACAACTTCAAAACACTAAAAAGCTAAAAATAATTTTAACACGTAAGTACTTAATAAGTTACTTTTGGAGTCGGTGCAAGCTGATCATGACATGTTGACAGTTATTGTTTAAAAATATGTCAACAAAACGTCTTATTATTCGATGGATAAAAACTTTTATCAAAATCCCAATTTATTTATTTGTCCTTATTATTGGTCAAGATATGGGTTAAAGTTAAACGTTATTGTAATTACTTAAACTATAAATAAATATAAAATAATATGACTTAATAGATAAACATCTATTATAAATGAGCATCAAGTACAGACAACAGCTAGTCAACCTACCACAAAACGTATTTTTTTCTAAATTGATATTGATATCTATGTGTCTGACTTAAAGTTGAAAATCGGTTTATTGACCTTTAACTTTTGGGGTAGGCTGACCTTCCGTTGTCAGTACCCATCGAGTACATACCCTATAGAGCAGCAATACAAACCATGTTTCTCCGAAACTAGTAAGTGATTTTTCACTTACATTTAGTTTATAGGTAATGTTAAATGACAACTCCTGTCAACGCTCGCCCATACAAAAACAGCACAGATACAAATTGAAAAATGGCGGAAAATGTTGTCGAACAAATCATATGACATTTCTACTGTATAGGGTATGTGCTCCATGTCTGTACCTAACACTCAAGTACCTAACCATTATCTGTCTGGTGGGTTGTCCATCCATTCTACTATTTACTTTAACATCCAAACAACAAAGTCAAACAGTGAGTCTTAAAAACAAGACTTTGTTGTCGATAGTTTACCAAGTACCTAATTCAGATTCCTTCGATAACGAATTGACAACCGGTAAACCATGTGGCACTACATTTTCAAACTCCGGATAGTTATCTCGATGTCATATTATTTATTTATAGTTTAAGTAATTACAATAATCTTTAACCTTAACCCATATCTTGACAAATAATAAGGAAAAATAAATTAATTGGGGTTCAGCATTTAAATAAACATATTTTTTAATAGTCAGACTCATGTAGTTAAGTAAATCCCATTAATCTTGATGAGCTCCATATAATAACGAATCATTATAATATATTTTTTTAACTAATTTATGTCTTGTGATTAATGTCGGTTAAATGAGAGCCCGATTAATAACAAAATAATAATAAAACACGTTTTTATGTATATGAGACTGAGACTCATCAAACCGAATCAAATCAAATACCTACGAGGCCAAACTCAAAGGTTTTTCTTCTTTTCACCTCGTGGCTCTGATATCAGATCAGCGTGATGGTATTAGGTAAAGTATTGTATTATTACTTACTTAGTTACAAATTATAAAATCAGTACCAAAATTAGAAGTAGATTATAATTGACTTACAAGATGTGATTACATCGTTCCAAGTGAAGCGTTTATATGTAAAAGTAAAAGTATTTAAGCGTGTAAAAATTTGGATACACGATGATTTTTAGCCCGCAAGAATGTAAGCGCAAGACAACGCACCAATTGTCAAGGTCTTAGAGTAAGGATTTACATAACTTTTGTTAGAGGCGTCTCCTTGTACACCCATACTTGAGCTGAAAAGGGGAATCGAACCCAGGATCTATTGCGTTAAAAGCTAATTATTGCGTAATCAAATAAATTTTATTTGCCTTAAACATGGTATACAGAGGTGTTACAAAGAAGATTAAGTATCAATCATGTTTAGCCAATACAAAGGCATGCAAATTTAATGAATAGAGAACATAAATTAAGTCATAATGCTAAAATATCAGTCATAATCTTATGAGTCATAAAATAAAATGATTTTCTAAATAATTGAGAAAATCCTTCAAGTCATAAAAAGTTCGTGAGACAAGCCATTATAAACTTGTTATAAATTGGTTAACATTTATTGTCTCCTAAATCATGAGGAATGTTGTTAAAAAAATACTACTATGTGTGTAGTAGCCAGATTTTTCTGTAAGTACATCAATTTTTTTGGGAATTTCTGTTCTAGTAGTACCAGTCTATTTGTTTTTTTTTATTGCGAGGATAGTTATTACAAGCCCTTTTAAATAGTTGCTATTACGCCTATCGGATCGTCGAATAGTAAACAGAAGGTAAGATGACTAGACTGGATGAATCTTATGCGACAACCATAATGTTGTTTACTAGTAAAATAGCAATACCCTTTACGGGCCACAAGCCGCACTCGCTCGGAATACTAACGCAGGGTTGTGTCAATTTCACGCTCTAATCTCAAACGCCGGTTGCACAATAATTTGCGCCTTAGCATTGCAAAGCACGCATGACATTGAATTTACGCAGATTTTACTGCCGGACCACAAACAATTATATAGGACTGGAGTGGGTGCTTATGTAAATAAGTAGAAAATAAGGATGTTAGGTTTTTAGTTTAGTTTTAGAATAATCCTACTGCTGGGAAAACAATAAATAAAAGTTAATTGCACATTAGAGCGACAACTAAATCGATAGGTATTCAAGATATGTTCTGAACTGATACTGCAATTACGGACTGAAAGTTTTCTACAGTAGGATAATACATAGTTGAATTTGGGACACACGTAAATATCGATTAATGTGAAAGAAAAGAGTGTGTCAAATGTAAAAACAAAGCAACACGACACAGGATCAGGCAATTGCAAAATTAGCAATGCATTGGTCATTATGATATAAAGAAACCTAAACGGCTGCATAGACGACAAATAATATGGACCTTTCTTCTGTATAACAGAAAGCTATGGGATAAAAATATATGACGATTATAAAAAACTTTAAATGAGGCAAGTGCAGCCATTGGATAACCACATGTTTGATCTCGTGTAGCATTATAAACATGCAGTACCTAAGTATTACTTCAAACTGGTTTTGTTCTTTCGGCAAGTAAGGAGTTTGCTGTAAAATGAACACGTACCTAAGCAACGCATACTGTTTATCGTTAATGGTAGGGGTGCTGTCAAAGGTCTCTTCACTATGTAATATTCTGGAATGAAAAGCTTTAAAAAATTTACAAAAATATCTATACCAGTCATCAGTCTGTAATTTTCGCCGATCGATCAACATACAGGGTTACATTTCACGGTAGTGCCAATTTTTCAGGGACCACTCAGAATCAGTAACTAAATCAATTTACGTAAAAAACAAACTCTTTTTTTAAATTTTAATTCTTTCTTTCTGCATTTAAAAATATTTACGATTACTCGATTAAATTGCACCGTATGTGCACTGCATGAGGTTCTTGTTGGAGCGGCCGTCGGCGTACGCCTGTGAACTCTGATGAATGATGGCGCATCTCGCGTTTTCTTTTTTTTTTCAGAATTTTTTAAGTATATTTTACTCCAGAAATACGACGACTGGAATTAATTACGATAAATTAGTATTTTTATTTGTTCTATAGACCTTATTATTTAAATTTGGCACTACCTTGACATGTAACCCTGTATATATCTACTAACTATTTAACCCATGAATACATAAAGCGTATAGAACTCAACTTGGATCTTGCGCTCTCGCCCCAAAATGATGTAGACTTTATAATAAATGCAGTACTTTAATTCTACTTCCTTGCTTCACTACCGTAAACAGATCACAGATTTCGCAGTAAAAATTAATGCTGTAATATATAATAGTTGTTATTGTTTTTCTTTTACAGAACTTAACAAATGCATGACGTCCCTATAAATATTTATGCACCTAGTTTAAGGCATGTTGGTACTGGTTTTATTTTGTATACGAGTATGTGTCTTTATACTAATAAGTGTTGGTGAACTTAATAAATTAAATTAACTTACTAATATTATGTTACATATTGTCATCATCTCTGATCACAATCACAATACCATATTGTTGTGTCCTCTTGAACTGTTTAATGTACGTATGTATAGATCGTAATAAATTTAATGAATTGATTGAAAATGTGAATGTTTAGCTTAGATATTGGTTACTATCACGATTTGATGGGTCAACGTTATTAGCTAAAATTTGTTATACATATTGATCTAAAATAGTAAATTTTATTTCGTTTCTGTGTTCCTGTGGTATGAATTTTCATGCGTCTTTGGCTTACCTCGTGTAACCCCAAGTGGACAAAGCCGCGGACAAAGTCGCGGGCAGATGCTGGTAAACTCTAAAAGCCTTCTCCTTGACCTAATGGTGCAACATCAGCGACTCCTAGCATCAGCGATCTTGATCAAATCGGTACTCAGATCACTGAGCCATCGAAGCGTTAAAACGTTCATATTTGTGAAAATTGCGCAGTAACCTTAGCAGGGTATAGGGTGTAGACCCAGCAGGCGATTTCATCTGTATAAATCGACACCTTATTGCCGCCTGAGGGAACGATTTCATTTTGGAAACATGTATTCGGTTACCCTTTTTGATATCATCGTTGAGATAGATTTAAAATATCATAAATACATATCATAAGTATAGAGACAAAATTAAACTGGACGTTAACGAACCAAACTTCGAAATTTCTAACCCTCTTCATGCTTCATAACCATAATGTTTTAAATTTATTATAATTGTGACGATTGATAGTTTTCATAAAAACTATTTAGTTTCTGCAAATACGCCTCAATTAAGCTCTTTTGCTCGTCCCATTAATATTATTTTACCTATTACTGCTTTACTTAACGGATAAACATACTTAAATACGTTTATAAACATCCGTGACTTAGGTATAAATGCGCGTGCTCATCATACAAACATTTGCCTCTTGCGGGAAGCCGAGCGGTTGAACCCGCAACCGCTACCCGGCTGCAGTCCGCAGCGCAAACCACTACACCAGACAATCGTCCAAATTTATGAAGCACTGTGATAAGTATGAACTTCAAGGATACTCATTGCAATGGAAGCATCTAAAATACCAAAATACATACTAGCTGATATCTACTCGTATTATAGAGCACATATATCGAGGTCATTTATCCATTAGGATATAGTGTAGTATAAATTAAGTGTAAATAAAATCAAGTACAAATATTATAACGTTTCCGCTCGTGTAGGCGACGTTAGTTTTAATTTTGTTTAAATTCGCACGTATTTTACAAGAAGTCGTGACAAGGTTGACTTACCTTCATAAGTCGTCAACTATTAGATACGAATAAGGTAAATGAAGGTGAACAAATAATTTGGTATAGATAATGATCAAATACCTTCCAAAGTTCCAATTGCACTTATCATATTTATTTAGATTAACTTAACTTACAAATCCCACTTAACGAGATTTGGTTTGTTCCTAAAAATAAACATTAAAATAGAATAAATCACTACACCGGTCAACCTTCGTACTTGATTATTATATTATCAAAATGTTTGGCAGATAAGGGCGTACCTGCCTATAGGCCTTTGCAAAGAAACATAGTTTCCTATTTCGGTAATAGCCTTCCGGACGAATAAACTGAGTCTACAATACGCATACTTAAATTACGCTAATCAACTTAATCATGAATGTAATGTGCTATTAGTGAGTAATTTATTGCTAAAACTTAAAAATAACTATTAAATATTTAAACATGTTTTTCATAAATTAACAGTTTTATTGTGGTAGTACAAAAGCAATAAAATAATTATTATATTCAGTAAATATACTTACATTTTCCAAAATTCGACCCTAGAACTTTGACTTCAGTGATTAACGCAAATTAGCACTTATCCGAATTTGCATTTAAGATGAATTTAAGTCACAATTTAAAGGGTAGTAAACTAACGTAAATGGTACAATCAGTTGACTGGGAATTTCCATTAAAAGCCGATCTCTCTTTAAAAGGACCGCTGTACAATAAAAGTTCAATTATAATGGGCAACTACACTGTACAGTTAACAGTCATGCTGGTGTACGAAAAATATGTTGGTGTTGGATGAAGGGCCTAGACGGCTTCTAAAGACTTAGGACAAACGTCTCCAGCTATAATAGTGTACAGACAACAGCACCATAACCTACCACATAATTTTGACGACCTCCGTAGCCGAGAGGCGAGCATACCGGACTTGGTGTCGCTATCTCTGAGGTTCCGGGTTCGAATCCCGGTCGGGTCAATGTAGTAAGATAACTTTTCTATATTGTCTCGGGTCTGGGTGTTGTGGTACCGCCGTTGTTTCTGATTTCTGTAACACAAGTGCTTTGGCTACTTACCACAGGATCAGAGCAATGTATGTGATGTTGTCCAATATTTATAATATTTAATTTATTAATTACATAACGTAAAATTTTCTCAATTGATATTGATCTCTGCTTGTAACAAAACCTAAAACTAAACCTTTAACTTTTTGGGTAGGTTGACCAGCCGTTATCTGTACCTATACGTCAAAATAACGTTATTGCTGATTGTGCAAAAAATACTGACGATCTCGTCATCTAGTGGTAGGTGAAAGGTCAACTCTCGCGCGATTGATTCTTGATTAAGTTGAATCCAAACTATGTGGATCTTGTAAAGACAGACAGAGGTAAAGTTCGCTACATCAGCACGAACACCAATTCTACCACCACGAATAATCGGACAAGAGTGTCGGACGACCCGTCGTGCATGGTGATTGATTCGCTTTAACGCAAAGGGTCCCGGATTCAATTCCCGGTTCGGGTCAATTCTGAAAACGAACTTTTCTAAATTGACTCAGGATTAGGTGTGCCTGTGGCAAATTTAATGATGTGGCTACTTGCAAAACAAGGATGTTACGAGTAACTCCTTACTTCGAGACCATGACGATTACAAGTATAGTGTGTTGTCTTGTTTTGGTTGTGATTGGAAAAGCTACAATAATAATAAAAATTGTCTAAGTCTGTATCTTCTTTTATCAGAGCAGTGTACTGAATTTTACGACAAAAATTTCATGTCATTTGATCGTAGGTAATATTGTCAACAAAGTTGAACCCTTTATAGCCACCAGCTTACAAACTTGTCGCCCAAAGTGGTCAAGAGACTAGATATTATAATAAACTTGACAATAAAGATTGGACCAGCCAAATCCAGTTTCTAAAGGTATACCTACTTATTAAACATAAGCCTGGCTAAAGTTTAGAACGATCTAAAACTGGTACCATTCATCAAACCCGAAACGTGCGCAGTGCGGCTGTGGCCTGCTGGGTTCTTATTTAATCTGTACAATCAGAAATGTCTACGGTGTCGAAATATACATGCAAATACAGACAATCTCTTTTGTCAATTTGTTAGACTCTGCTTAACTTTAAACACTTTGTATCTGTTGTATATTCTTTGTAATGAGTTTGTGATTTTCGATACGTATAAGGGTATGAATTTATTTCAATTGGAACTGTAGGTAGGTTAGGGTTATGTTTGTATCAAACAATTAAAGCCCAAGAAATGTCAGCAAATAACTCGTGTAACGATTTACAATAAGACGCAAATAAATAAAGTATGTCTGCGGTTTAAGGATATTTTGGAACAACAAAAGATGACGGTATGGAAATCTAACGCGGCTCTTTCTCGAAAAAAAGACTCACTTGATGTTTAGTAGGTAGATGCACATTTACTTACTGCGTGCGTTACACGCTTTTAATACTACTAACACTTAAGTTAAGTTCAGTCAAATCAGAGATGAGCTATCACGAGATATTTTGATTTGTGTAATTCGTTTTCCTCCTTCTAACTCGATTTTTGACGATAAACACGTGTTTAAACTAAATCCACTAAATGTTTAGGCAACTTACCATTTGTATTTCCATTTTAGGAATAAAAATCTGGTATTTTATAATACAACCTTGACAATGAGAGCCAACATCAATATAATGTTTTTATTTAAAATAGTCGCAATAAAACGAAAAGTAACAAAATTACACTGTGTTGTACATTTGCAATGCTTATCACGAAAATGAACCTTAGAAAAGTATTAAAGAATATATATATTATTCATAATTTTTATCATTCATTTGGAAAGTAGGTCTGAAGTTGCCTGAGGAGCGGGTTGAAAGTAACACTTTTTAGCCCTAGGAAGAATCGTTTTCAACTGACAGCTTAAATTAGAAAAAAAAACTAATTCTAGTTTCACATTTTTATTTAACCATGTTCCAACTTTCTTTACAGCCACTCAATAACAGTGCGATTTAAAATTAAAATAACATAAAGATAAGTATTAAATAAAGAATATATTTTTTAATGACTTTATTATAATTTACTTTTATTAATTTTTTTAAATAACAGAATTGGGCAAAATATTTTCCATTTTTTCAATGATGAATATGAAAAATAATGGCTGAATAGCTGGCAGGCCTGAAAATAAAAAGGCGGAAAAGCGGCAATACGATCTTAATATTTTTGTTGTAGAGTTTTGATAAAATTTACTCATTTTTTCTATAACTAGGAAATTCATGTTTTTATATTCATTTTCCTAACCTTCTTAAATACGAGTAGATTGTGGTACTATGTTAAAAAATCAAATATTACTCTTATATTAATCATATATTATTAACACCCATGAACCGTACGCAGTCTGATATGTAGGATGCCAAATTATCTTTATGTCGGTTATTCAAATTATGTATGCTGAGGCTGAGTATTCATTTAAATTGTTAACTAAAGGGGTGAACAACGGAAGGAAGTATTGCTTAAGTGTTTTGTAGGATTCATGCAGCGACTCGAGTCTCGAACTCGAAGACGATAGAGTTCTATGGGTTTAAATAACCGATATATTTTTTTGTAGGATGTTAATTGACTAATTATGACTTTAAAACCTATTTTTAGCATTCATTTTACATGGTTACTACACCAGCCCCCCTAGCATAACTACTACTACCAAAACACGATATGATATGGTATGATATAGCGATATACCGACACCAACTTTAAAAATATGATGGATATAGCCACCATATTGATTTTTTATCGAAACAGCGATCATAATATGTGAGGTCACCGGCACGGCGATTCAACATGGCGGCTATATCTATCATATTTTTACAGTTAGTGTCGATATATCGCTATATCGTATCATATCATATCGTGTTTTAGTACTCATGCTAGGCAGGCAGAGCGTTAACATGTATCTCACATTAAAATGCGTTTTAAGGTACTTACCTAATTGCCTACATAACGCATTTGAATGTTCGCCTAGACGAAGTAACCACAAACTAGTTAACTGCTTGGTGTTAATTGTAAATGGAGGCCTGCCCTACCATAACACTGATCTAGCACATAGACGTGTTAACATCTAAAAAGTTCACTTTACCAGTGCAAAGATAACAAGGAAATAGTTAAATTTTGGTACCTACCATGTTTTATTTTTGTTTTTAAAATTTTTAAATTTTTTAGTATTCTAAGGTCTAATATGTTTTTATTTTATTTTTAACTTGTATTTTATGAGGTACCAAATAAACATTTTTTCTTTCTTTCTTTCTTTCTTACTTAAAGAATATTGAAATGTAAATAAGGAATAAAAATAACCACATACCTATTAAATTTTCTTATATAATGTTTTCCCTGAATGCAACAGACTCTAAAATAAGTAAATGAATCGGTTTGTTTTATTAATTGACCACAACTTTAATGACACATGTGATAAAGCCAACGAGACTAACCACATTACTTAGAGAAATATTATGCAGTATTACAATACCTATGTAATAATGCCGTACTATTTAACAACGTCATTAATCCGCGCAGTTATGATAAATATGTATACGATTTGATAGGTGGGAAGCATAATAATAGCCATGTTACACAATAAAAAGTAATCAAATGAATCTCTACTATATTCTTGTTGGTACCATCAACTAGAACATTTACTATAACACATCGACATGATTTAAATTAAATACAATCCGTGAGTACACACACAACACAAATACATTATTATTTTACGAGTAAATCGAAAAAACAACCGGTGAAAATCCTAGGACGACCACAGTCAAGAACTGGAATATAGAAATTGAATAAATATGTTCAGTAAAATGTTTCAGAATTTTCACGAAAATTAGAGTTTCATTTTACTAAATCTATGTTTACGAAAAAAAAACCGCTGAGATATACGTAGAACTATTGGCCGATGAGTCAGAAAGGTTCTAGAATGGAGGCAGCGTACGGGCAACCGCAGCGTATAACGTTCCCTACAAGGTGGATAAACTTGTTGCTAAAGGTTTCAGGAAACCGCTCGATGCAAGCCAATTGGCCAATCTGGAAGTTATTAGGGGAGGCCTAGTTCAGCAGTGGACGTCCTATGGCTGAAATAATGATAATGATAAAATTTATGAGATAATGGCGCATTGGCAGTTGCTAAAAACCTGCCAAGTGCGAGTCGGACGCGCAGTTACCAAGACACAACACCGCTGAAAAAAAAATCACATGAATTTTATGTTTTCTCGGGTCTGGATGGGACCTACTTTTTTAAAAATTATCTTATTATTGTTGTAATAACGGCCATACCATAGTATACATATATTATGGTTCGAAAGATGCAACCTTTTGAGAGAAAGACGGACAGACAGCGAAACCTTAGTGATAGTAAGCCCTTTTGTGTACGGGACCCTAAAATTTTTTACCTTTCTTCACAGTTTGAGAGCTGTCTGAACATTTGACGAAACATGCTTGTTACCAGCTAAAATTTTACACAGATGTACGAGTAGTTTGTGTCTGTGCAAACTAATTACATATTCAAACAGCCTGTCAAGGGACGTTCAGTCTTTTTCATCCATCCGGAGCTATTACTGTGACTTCAACTCGTTTTAATACCTCGTACGAAGTGAAAAGTTGCTACGAAGCCACAAATACTCGTAGTGTGCGTCTTATCATATATATATTTTTTTAAATTAAAAACATAATATTCAAATTGAACAATACTAGACGTTAAAGTTTTACAAACTATAACGTCTAGTATTGTTCAATTCAGTTATAAGCGGTAAAATCATTTGAGATTCTTAATTGTTCAAATATTTAATTTACATCAAAATTAAGAAAATGGGAAAAACTTAAACTCGCAGTGACTTACTTTAAAATATTATAATACTTTTGCAATTATCTATTTTATTATCATTATTAAAAATAATAGACCTTATGTAGCCCAGAACGTGGGGTAGTAGAAAAGGCGAAGGAAGGCCTTTGCTCTATAACTTTCCTGACCCGGGGTTATCCCCATAACCCCGGGTCAGGAAAGTTGTATAATTTGTTAATAATGGGCCCTGATAATTTGTTAATAATTGAATATCAAACCGACACAAAACCTTACTTATTGTTAAATTTACTTCAAAATCTAACAACAGCTTTTTTTGATATAAGGCACATCTGATGATAACAAAACCCAGGGTTACGTACTAATTAAATCTTTCTTAATTACGGTGTCCAACTCAGTGTGAGTTGGACACCGTAATTTAAAACAGTAAACAGTTTTTTTTGTAGTTGTTTAGTCTAGATTTTGCCCTAAATATATAGTTTGACATTATCGGCTTATCTACATAACTGAAACTGAAATCTTTGACGAAAAATAATAAAGGAATAGGCCTTTTTGTCCAACATGCTTTTAAGATAATAACTATAGCAAAATGCGAGTTAGTTTCGTGCACCCACTGTTTCGTACCATCGTATTTTATTCTAATCAGTTCACATTTAACAGGTTTTATTGTTTGTTATTTAAGTAAATATAGTTTGCATGTATTACTGTTTTACTGTAAATATCGTAAAAAATAGTCTAAAACGGACAATTTTATTCGCAAGAAAACATATTTTGCAATACGATACAATATTAATTAAAACAAACGGAAAGTACCGGTTTTGATGAGTTTTCGCATGTCAACATTAGTGATAATAGCCGTATCTTTTAAATGACTTAGATTATTTTTTTCAAAGTCTTGACTTAGTATTTATTAATCTACAACGTCTAACAAGGAAGTAGAGCCATAAATATCAGAATATGGTTGTCAAAATTATTATTTTTAGTATTCTCACAGATAAACTATTGTTATAAAATCAGTAGAGTAGACCCGTACAGGTACCGACCACTATCGATTACTAGGGTTTCCATTTTGCCCTTTGGATACGGAACCATAACATTGTATGAAACTTTTATTAACTGGATACGGAAGTACATTTCTACGAGTACATTTAGCAGACACCAAAATGTTGTACATTGATCGATCTTTTCGTTTCCGGAACTGAGCAGACCAGGAGACAATTAAGCGCATAATATTTGACGAGATAAGATCAGTCGCATATAGTTGGGTAAAAATAATTTGACTCCTTTAGCTTTAGTATTGTTGTTCTCTGTAGGTCGATCGTTAGAATTATAATATACACTAGTGCTATAAATTAAACTAACCGAATTATTACAAGGGTAGGCTTTGTGTTTTGATTCGTTCAAGTCAATAAACGTTTTAAGAAAAAGCGTGTTGTTCTTGCAGATTATTCTTATATAATTTATAAACAACTGATGATACATTGAACAGTATTGCAGATTAAGTTTACTAGTGTTTTTATTATTTTATACTTTATGACAATATTAGAGTCACTTTTTACACATTAATTGTGTGATTTTATTGATCTCTCAGAATCAACTGTGTACGTCCTAAGTATTATACGTACAATGACAAACGATAATGTTGCTGATGCTTTGTTGAAAGAATAGAATTATAATATAAATCATTTTTAAAACTAACATAATAAGCTATAGCTATTATCTAAAAAAACACTTACTTTCATCTAAGTGCAATGTTTCCCAAATAAACATATAATTAAATGTAGGTCAAGGATTAACAGATATTTTATGGCAACTAGATTTATTAGTTTAGTTAATAAATATTATATTTACAGAATGCTTTCTTTAAAAAAATGCATTCTGTCATTACAGAACAAAACTTTCGGCATTTTATTTCTTAAATTAATAGTTAATTTGCAAAGCTTCTACATTTATTATAATTCTATTAAAGACTCTTCATCAAAACTGGTTCCTAAAGTGCCTACCACAGACAAATCGTTTCAAAACAGGGTCCTCTTGCGATGTACCGGATTCCGAGCTACACTTTTGGTTTTATTTACAAGGACGCATTTAATTTTAAAGCCGATAGGCAGGTTGGTTACACGTAATTCACTGAAATGTGATGGATTTTCAAGGTAAAAGGTGGTAAATTGTGAGAAAATATTATGAATGGCAAGGTTGTTCACGGTAGTCAAGCTTGCGATTCCAATTGTACTAAAGTTTATGAAGTAGATGAATACTTCATCTTCAAGACATTTACCTAAATCCATACTCGGAATAATTTAGATCTGCCTCGAAAACCGTAGCTAGGTAAGTAGTTCTTAATATTAAAATGTGCCTCTTATGCATTGATTTTGGCGTATATCATCTATTGTCATACCCAGTTAACTACGTACGACCATTCACCGGAACGGATGCTATTATTGACACTTAAACAAATTTTAGACTTGAAGAAAACTGCCAAAATATAGACGTACTTGTTGCGTGTTTCCCCCTGTCTGCCAACAGGGGGAGGCTGTTGGGTTTCTGCAGCAGCTCCTGCAGCTCAGGCTGAGGGATCAGCTCGTCGTTCCTGGACTTCATGATTAGAGTCTGACACTGACACAGGAGTAATTATTTCATAACTTTTAAGGTGACGCACTCGCGGGCCGGTATACTAGAGGGTTCGTTCGGGAGCGGGTCCGTGGAAGGTGCATGTCTCCGGACTGACGCGGGGCAGGGGCGAGTCGTGTTTATATTCGGTGCTGCGGTGGTTGCTCCGCCGTGACGCGAGGATGGCAGCGGAGTCGCGCGGCGACTGAGCCGCCGGCTGCGACCGCCATGCGGTCAAGGGTACCGCAACACCTCGTAAAACTGACCGTTTAGCGGATTAAATGCATTTCAAACGTAACACTTAATAGGCGTATTGTGTTCTAATCAAGGCCCATGGTTAAATAGTTCACTTGAAATTTCATCGATCTTCATTTAATTGCAGAAACAGCTAATTTTAAACATCTCAGCCTTTGCATTGTTGGGAGATAAAAAGTGATTGAATTAACAGACACCCTTGAGGAAAGACTGTGAATTACATTGAGAAAAGATAAATAATTTTATGTAGTTTTACTTTCGTTTTCCGATGTCTGAGATAACTAATACGTACGGTGATCGACCTTAAATCGAGTAAAAGTAACGAAACACACTCATAATGCCAGGTCTTGACGTCATAAACACCAGTTAAATTAAGGTACTTATTCTGTTATTTGTTCAATGCGTTATGAAAATATTAAGGAACATTGTAATTTGTAGGGTAAATAGACATTCCATTATAATTTTATGAAAAACAAACAAACCTGTAAAATCAACATCATACAGGGTTATTTTTAAATCATCAACAAACCTCCTAGGGACTGATTTTCTTGCTCAAATACAACTTTTGCTAGGGGATCAACATGAATGTCTAAAAAAAAATTCACTGCTTCATACAAACTGATGTTAGCTGGTCGGTAGCTTAGTATGGGGAAGCGAACTATTATTTTTGCGATTCCGATGTTGGTGCCATAGAAAAAGGTGTCGTACTTATTTGAGCACCAAAAACAGCCCCTATAGGAGGTTGTTGATGTTTAAAAATAACTCTGTATAATTCATAGTAGGATATTGCACCTCATAAACGGAAAGAACTACCTCAGAAAAGATTGACCTAAAACTTTAATCAAAATAATAGAGCTATTTACCTAAAAATTTTGAATACACACAAAACCCAAAGTTTTAACTAAATTAACAAGAATTATTTAAATTTTGTTTCAAGTAACTAATACATAATTTTACACACGTAGTTTGTGTTGAACGAGCAATTTACATATTTTATTTCTGACTGGTAGAAGCCCGTGACTTTGTCTACGTCTACGCAGACTTTATTTCTCATGCAAGGTTTAAAATCCTGTAAGGCCTCAATTGGTTATTAGCTTTTAGAAAACTATTTTTCACACCTTATTCGACAAAGAATCAAATTCGATTCACGTAATACCATGTAAGTACGACTTACACACTTGTAACCTTAAATATTCTGGGACCTAAGGCATCTTTCAGTACACCTAGACATGAAGAAATTCAGAAAAAATGTTTTCTAAAACTTATTCGAATCGGAAGTCGTACCCGAGAATTTGAAAACCTTAATAAAATGAATTACCAAAATTGATTTAAAAAATTTTGAAAGTGTAGGTAATACAAGAATGTCAAAATCAAAAGTATATATAACTAAATTTAAAGTAAATACTTTAAATTTATACGTTTTTGTACACAGGCCTAATAGAACTATCCGTTTAGCGTTATTATTACTTCAAACTTGTTTAGGTTGTCTGTGTAGTTTGGCGTAAAAACAAACCTGCCTAAGTACTGCTAGGAGTTCAGGGCTAATACCCTACGTAGATTATCACTGATTTACACATTTAGATTGTCAGTTTAAGGGAAAGTTTGTATGTTTTTGTAAAGATACGTACTGCTAGCATAAGATTGGCGTAAGTTTGAGTTTTGATATTTTGATGAAATATCATGTATCAAATATTAAGTTTTTCACCTTTTCTGAAAAATGTGTTTTTTTTAGTTAATACCTGTTTAGATCTAGAGGTACGATGTGAAGCATGCTCTGGCAAAAATGCGAGTACTCCAAAAATAGTAAAAATAATTTACCACTTTTTTTTTTCAAAATATATTTAATTACATACAGAAAATTTTATTTTTAATATAGATATCTAGTCTATGAAAAATTATACTATATTACTACTTAGAGTTGTATAATATACGATTATGC
Source organism: Anania hortulata (assembly GCA_963576865.1). Taxonomy (NCBI): domain Eukaryota; kingdom Metazoa; phylum Arthropoda; class Insecta; order Lepidoptera; family Crambidae; genus Anania; species Anania hortulata. Next base: position 9,384,842 of record OY756397.1, on the reverse strand, counting down.
CATCTGTTCCCGGAGCGCGGGGATTTTTGTGTTACTCATCTTGTGTCAACTTTAGATAAAACAACGTTGTTTGTCGTGTAGTTCGTAACTATCTAATGATTTCCTGTTTCAAAGCTTATTAGTAAATCTACTGAGAGAGAATCTTATTATCTGAGTACCTGCCTATTTATTTATCGACAAAACCTGTCACAGCTTATAACTTACAAACAGGTAATATATTATATTTTGTGTATTTATTTTTTATTTTAATATTACTTTGATAAATTTTTTGGTCTCTTCACCGTCTGTCTCAGCTTTAATTTAATTGTCCTATAATACCGTCTTAATGGTGAAGTTCTCAATGTTTTTTCCTGTAAGTACTTTGTTTGTTTTGAGTGGTGTGCAATAAAAATAACGGTATCATCTCATCTGCGGATCAAATTGTCACGGTGGTTGGCATGCTGTGCTGGCATTGTAACTGGACTTGTGAAATAGTTAACTAATGGCATTTCGGCGTATATTATATTATAGTAAAAATTTGTGTCTATGGTAAATAATTTACTGGATTTTAATGAATTACTCTTCTTTAATAAGTAAATATAAATAGGCACCCGTCTGACAACACACTAATTGTCATGGTCTCGAAGTGAGGAATGTTACGAGGTAGGTACCACTGGTACCAGACAATACATAGATCGTTTTCTGAATTAACCCAAACCGGGATTCGAAACCTGGACCCTTTGCGCTTAAAGCAAATTACTCCGTCACTACACCAATAGGGTCGACTAATTATTCCATCATAGACTTTTAAATTTTGTTCTAATTATTTCAAATCGTTAATATTGTTACAGAATTATGTAATATATATATATATATATATATATTAAATGTATTTAGAAAAGTTTCTAGAATTTGAGCACGATTCGATTATTATGACATACCTACATTAATTTTTTATTTTTTACATTTGCGACGACAACTACGACACACAACTTGTTTAAAAATAAATAATAATGCTACCTGGAATCTTTTAACCACGTGGCCTATTTGCCAACCAACTGTGAAACCTGCGACTATAACCTTAAGGTAAAATCGACGTAAGAATGTATCGATTTACTTGATTGATCGATTAATACTGCAAGTAGGTATAACCTGTAATTAAAGTACATTTATACTGGGCCCAGTGGTTTATATAAATGTCGACTCTATTATTTTCTAAGATCTGCAAAACGTGTTTGTAAATGATAGGTAAGGTTCTAGGATCTCTCATCTCCACATACATGATTTGAATAAATATTTAATATTTAAAATGCCCAATATTAATGACTGGTTGTTTTAAACAATTCATAAAAACGTGTTTGATCATTAATGTAAATATCAGCTTATATTTAAACTATTCTGACCTAAGTCTTGGTATGTTTTTCTATGCTTGTAAGCTAAAAAAATTATGTCGCTGTTATTTAAACCTAATTCTGGTTTTATACAGTAAAAAAGGTCAATTAAAATATTTACTGTCTAGTAAGTATTTATTTGAAGACGACTAAAATGCTCGTATGCTGGATGCGAGCCGCTTCCAACCGGCCAATCTGGAAGTCACTGGGGGAGGCCTATGTTCAGCAGTGGACGTCCTATGGCTGAAATGATGATGATGATGATGACTAAAATTACAGTCCTTATTTTTAAACAGAACTGCAATTTCGATCTTCAGTGCGTAATAAAAATAAACAAACGATTATCAAACTACATGTATTTATGTGTGTCAAATCCTTACCAGAATAACAACTGAAACTGAATGATTTCAATTGGTAATTTTCTATACAAACTATTATTTAAGTTACTTTAAAATGTTTCATAGTAGAATAGCAGCCTAGCTAGCAGAAATTGAGTATTGTCAAATGTAACAACCTTAATATTACAAGGCATTACGGTAAAAAAAAAACGATCCAGAAGGCGGTCATCTATGCATTTTTATTCGCTGTATATGATGAAAACTAGCGGAGCGTAGCGTGTCATTCCTGGGGGGTAACCATGAACTCTTACAAAACCATCTTTGTTTGGTTGCACTTTGATATGAGATTACATGTTAGGTCACGTGATTTGGTACCATGATTTACGTAAAACAATCTTGTTTAAGGCTGGGAAAGACCGAATGGTATGTAAAAATAGTCTATGCGTTGCAAGTGGTCCGAATCGTCATAATTAAATTAACAAAATGTCAGTGAAATCAATAAATACCTATTCTTGCGTACTAAATTTGCCAAAATATTAAAGAAAATGTATTTTGCTTCTACTAGGAGGCATGTCAGCAGCGCTAAATATTGTTCTATTGTAGATATCACCTTTACTAAATGAGCTACGACTGAGCTCTGAGTTTTTCATAAATGTTTCGGAACAATGCATTGTCCGATACCAACCTACTTAGTGCAATGGTGGCTTGACAGTTCATATTAGAAAAATGTAAAAGTCATTATTTGTTGTCAACATTCTCAAATATTTTTTTACTTGAATTACAGAAATACAAAATAATATTTTAGTAAGAAATGAGATTAGAAAATGTTTTAATGCAACATCATAACAATCATTCAAATTGTATTATGTACGAGTACGGCGAACAACGTCGATTCACAATATTTTTTATAGCAATAGTTATATTGCAGATTAGTTTCAAGAAAAATACAATCAAAGCATTCAAGTTTTAAGTAACCCCTGATGCTAAAGGAGAAGAAAGCTTATGCTGGGCAATGATTAGGAACGCAGGAAACTGTAAGCTGTGGAAATTAAAATTCGATGCACAGAGCATAAATAAATAAGTGAACCTATACTAATAGTAGTTTAATAAAATCATTGTAAAACGCCAATTGACACAAATAAATAGTGAAATAAATATGTACGCTTTATTTTATTACTATCTATTTTTAATAAGAACCTGGTAGTTAAATGATAGCTACTCAAATGAGTAGTTAAATTCATCGTATAGAACTCAAATCGTCTTGCGATACTTACTTATTTGCGACTTAAGAGGGGTCTGTCTTACTATGCTCTTACATACATTCTCCGCTCTAGTTAGTTTCCGAAGGTATAGGAAGCGGGGTGCGACATAGTCCTCTCTGAACCAGGAAAAGACCAAGGGACGTTTTCCTTATAGCTATCAACCCATCACATTATTTAACACGTAGCAAAGCTGTTCGAGCGTTTGCTGCTTTGAATACGCTAGTTAATCTCACTAGATGATAAAAAATTTAGTTTCGGCAGTGGCGAGTCCACCAAGTTCCAGCTAACACGCTACACGCGTGGTCCACCAGCTCAACGATCAGCAGGACAATACCTCCGGAAAGATGTTATTGCCCTAGACATGTGTGGGTTTTTTAACAAGTTAGGCGCGTCACATGTTCGATCGTGCTCTTAATGGCCCGTACCCACCATCATCTCCACAACCACGCTTGGCAGGCCGGATTGCTAACGCAGTTTTTTATAATAGTTCACACGCAGACGCTGCTGCCCGTCTCGTGCTACAGGAATTAGTCGCCTCTTACGACACGCCTTCTGTTGGCGGTGGGGAAGAGTATTCTTTAAGGCCGTCCCCACACGACGGGCAGCTTCTGCCTGCGAAATGTTATAAAAAACTGCGCTCGCCAACCCACCTGCCAAGCGTGGCGAGTTTTGGCAATCCCCCCCAATGAAAACCATTGGGGGAGGCCTGTGTTCAGCAGTGGACGTCCATGGCTGAAATGATGTAGGTATCTCGTGTTTAATATAGTACGATTGTACGAAGGATGCGAGTCCGACTTGCACTTGGTCGGCTTTATAACGTTACTTACTACCTTATGTCTAAATGTACTTAATTAACTTGAGATTTTACCAAATATGTAAAGAGCGTACTTTATAGGTACAAGTAAGTAAATTAAAATGCAGTAAGATAGAGTGGCAGTGGGCCAGCCATATCTGTCGCAAAACCGATGAAAGGTGGACTAAATTGAGTGGAGACCACGCCACGGTAAACGTAGTGTTGGACGTCAACCCAGCTCGATGGAACGATGAGCTTAGGTTAGGAAGATGGCTGGAAGTGGCTGGAGATCGTGCTCTTTGGGGGAGGCTTACGTCCAGACTGACAGACTGCAATATTCTGACATGATGGTGATGATAGTGACTTTTTAGGTCAATAGCTTACCTATTTATAAAATATTATATTAGCTACTGCCCGCAACTTTGTCTACGTAGACTTATATTAGTAGAATAATCATCCCACGGTAACACAAAAAACCTTGTGTTGGGCTAGATCAATACCCATGCATGTGTGTACTTTCAGCTAATTAAGTTTAGCTGTTAAAGCGTGATTGAGAAACAAAAGTATTAACTGTTATATTTATAATAATTAATTAGTAAAGGTATATGATTTGGATCTTGGCAGTCGCTGCCTATCATCGCGAATGCAACGCTTTGTGTCTGATACCGGCGGCTGTGTCGCGCTGGCGGGGAGCGTGGTCTTCTCGCCTGCCGCACAAGAAATCTAACAATTGACAACAAATTAAACGCAAATCTAAATGATGTTTTTTTGTCATTTATTCAATGCACAAACAGGGTTTAATGTTTTAGGTTTACATAAAACTTGGATATTGATAACTTGGGGTCACGGAAACCAGACAATGGAAATTTTATGCCACGTTGGCCACGTCATGCAGGTGGTTTGAGCTTAGAAAAAAACATATTTGTTTACCTGTGTCCCTCTAATTACTTGCTTGACTTTTAAAGTACTTAGTGGCGTTTGATACGTTTATTATTTTCATTTCTTTTTATAATGATAGTAAGTAAACTTGTGTGTTTCAAAATAACAGGAAAGAAATCAAAATATCCCCTAATAGCAAGGCTTTAAATAAGAAAAGTAAAGACTCTACAACTAAATGTAAGAAAGTAAGAACAACCCGGGGTCTCGTATCTATGGTTTATGATTTGATTAAGTTTGCTCTGCAGTAGGCCCCTAATAGAGCAGTTTTGGATTAAGCGCCACACGTGTGTGTGTGTGTGTCACACACACACACACGTAATTAAAATGTATCAATACATGTAAAAATTAAATGTTTAGCTATTGCTTGCAGATCCGTATTCATTGGTTTGAAACAAAAAAGAAGTAGGTAGGTTGGCATGATAGCTTCTTCCTTGGGAACCTTATTCTATATTCTTAAAATAAAAGTCGTATACTATATATTGAATCGTCATATAAATTGACCGTAGATCAGTTTTAAGACAAAAAGCTCGTTTTTGCTCCTACTGTTCTTATCCAGGGTCTAGGATATCATTATAATAAAATAATAACCACTCTCTCTGGAGAAATTAAACACTACGATACTACTCGCAAAAGTCGTGAAATGCGTGCCTGATTTTGCAGAATACAATTTTAATGTCAAGACATTTGCTCCAAGGTGCAATTACTACGATTTAGACAACGTAATTTCATCATCTTCTTCTTCCTCTTCAGCATATGTTTTGTCCACTGTTGGACAAATGCCTCCTGAAGCTCTCTCCAGCTAGCTCTTAATAGGGCGATTCTTGTCCAGGCCGGTCCTGCCGTCTTTGCAATATCGTCCGACCATCTTGCTGGTGGTCTGCCCACACTTCGTATTCTTGTGCAAGCAGACTTGCTCTCCAGAGCAAGACCTTATGGTTCCATTTTTCGTCGTCTCTACGGCATACGTGGCCTGCCCATTGCCCTTTCAGTCGTGCCACCTTTTTGCCACGTCGGTAACTTTGGTGCGCTGGCGGATTTCATTAAAACGAATAAATATTTTCATGGTTTTTATCAGTTATTGATTTTAAAATTTCCGCATGTCACTCTTTAGACAACTGTAATACTATAAGCCACTGAACAAGTAATACTACGTTAAGCATTGATCAAGTAAACTATTAGAAGCTGACCTAAGTCAAACCTACGATCCGTTCCGAAACTGAGTCCCAACATTAGTCAAATTTTATAGCTCAAATAGCTCATTGTTTGGAAACAGTTTTGAGCCATGTAAAAATGTCTAGCAATTGACAAACAATCTCAATTTTAAAAAGCCGTATAGCCACCGCTTAATTGCATTACCTCTCGCCTTTATTTTTTTTATGAAAGAGTAGATTATTCTGTTCTCTTTTCCATAATTTCATGTTTCGGACAACTGCCTCATGCTTTTAATGGCAACAAAGAATTTATAAGTAAATGTTCGTAGTACTTATACATTCCCTGGATGGCAATGACATTAGGCCATAGACTACAGAGATAAAAAATTGAAAGAGACGAAGTTATCTGTTGTCAGTGGTTTTAAATATTGCATCTCTTTTCTTCTCAATGCAATTAATAGACAAAACATCCAAAACATTCGTTCTTTTACATCCCTAAACAAAACCTAATTATGTAGTTCATGGTACAAATTAAAAACAAGCTCAAATCAAAATCTCGAAGCAGCATAATTGCTTTTACAATTTTGTAGCAGCCAAGCAAAGTATCATTGTTTAAATTAGAGATTTATACGTATAATTCATTTATATCTTAGATTTTGTAACTATTTTTACAGTATTCATTCAGAAATTAAGAAATCAATGAAATGTCTGCTATGACCATTTTCCATACCAATAATTTTGACATAAGAAATCAATTTGTAACTGTCATTAGTGTCAAAATAAACGTCATTTGTATGGAATTGAGTGAATGATAAACAAAATTGTATGTTGTCAAAATCCATGAAACAAGATTGTTTTTACGACCTCATGGTACGAAATTGACGGATGGGCGTAATTTGAGATTGTTTTAAGAGTTTATGGTTACCCCCCTGTTCTGTTATGAAAACATTGACGTCCTACTTATAAAAGCTCTTATCATCAAGAATTTTTTGATCAAACCGACAAGCGCTTCGTTGGTTTGTTTTATTATATGAAAGCGACAGAATTCGGCGAACGCACGCTTTACCTACACCATCAATCCAACACGCTTCGTGATCGTGATCTTTAAAAACAGTTATGGGGCACATTCTCATTTGCCACGTTTTTCGGATATTCCTTTGAAAAAGTCATATTTTCATAGAGAAGAACATTAAAAGTTTGCCACTATTACCTGAACATTTTGTACACATGGTCAAACTTTAAATGTATTGATTGTAAACATATTTCTGTGAAATGCCTGTACCCAGTCAACGAAAAGTTTAATTCCCTGTCATTAATGTACGATACAAAATTGAGTATAAAGGTCTTAATAATTTTGTTATGAATTACAAAAATTATAAAAGGCTAGTTTCTTAAAAAATATCGAATTAGTCTGTTAGTCGGACCCTATACTTGACGGTGTGCACTTGAATGCACACTTTTTTTAACAAATTCATAAGGAATAATCAAGAAGTTTTTTTTTTCGTTCCTATGGCGTAGCGTATTACACATATTTTACTGTGAAAAATATTTATGAATACTGGCAACACTAAAACGGTCAGTAAAACTCAAGATGACAGAGCGTGCGCAGGCGTCTACGACATTTAAGTTAAAAAATTATTGAAATCTTATAATTTATGGATAATTTTTTATTATTGTTTATCAGTAACATTACCTAAATGTATAAGCTTTTGAATAAATAATGTATTTTGTCTATTCAAATTGGTTTTCTTAGTAAATTTTTTGTGTCATTTTGCATTTATCTAGAAATGCACATTGCCAACATAACAACAGTTTAAACATTTGAAGATACATTGCCTGCTTAGTCAATATATTTTTTTGTGAATAAATAGTATGATTTTTAGGAAATGTTTTTATTATTTTGCATGTTTTGTAATAATTTTATATTTGTTTTAGCCTTCCACAAGGGCCTCGAGAATTCTGGCGTTATTGCCTAAGTCTGTTCCGAAATTGATGAATGTGATAAGGATTAACTAACAGAAATACAGTACTCATGTCAGCCTATTGCAGTCCACTGCTAGACGTTCAGACCCAGACTCATCTCGTTTCTGAGCTAACAAAACAGTTTGTAGACAACAAACTGTTTTCGAGAGTCATCACGAATCGTCTCGCGCATAGGCACGATGACTTATGGCCTCCTGAACGAGCCGGCTTTCGAAAAAGCTTTAGTACCGTAGACCACATCCATACGCTGCGGCAAATTATACAGAAGACCGAGAAGTATAACTTGCCACTATGCTTGGCGTTCGTGGATTATGACAAGGTCTTTGATTCGATCGAGACCTGCAGCACTGCTGCTGCCTCTCCAGCAGTGCCGTATTGACTATCGGTACATCGAGGTGCTGAAGTGTTTATACAAAAACGCCACCATGTCAGTCTGAGTAAAGAAGCAGAACATGAAGGCGATTCCTCTGCAGCGCGGTGTAAGGCAGGGAGATGTTATATCTCTGAAACTGTTCACCGCTGCATTGGAAGACGCTTTCAAGCTCCTTGAATGGAAAGGATTCGGCATCAACATTAGCGGCGAGTACATTTCGGTTCGCCGACGATATCGTGGTCATGGCAAAATCGCTTGTAGGACTCGGTACGACGCTCAAAGGCCTTAGAAGAGTTTCATAACAAGTAGGCCTGCGGATGAACATAGACAAAACAAAGGTCATGTAGCGCCCTACCCAGTATCAGTTGAAAGCTCTACTCTCGAAATTGTTGACAAATATATCTGGGACAAATGATCCAGTTGGGAAGGTCCAACTTTGAGAAGGATGTCAATCGTCAAATCTAACTTGGCTAAGCAGCTTTCCGGAAACTACACAACGTCTTCTCGTCCAAAATACCTTAGTGCCTAAAGACGAAAGTCTATAACCAGTGTGTGTTACCTGTGATGACATATAGAACTGAAGCGTGGCCTCTCACCTTATCATAAGAAAGCTCAAGGTTGCACAGCTGACAGCGTGCTATGGAAAGGGCTGTGTACGGTGTTTCTATGCGAGATCGAATCAGGAATGAGGAGATTCGTAAACAAATAAAATTCGCTGACATAGCCCCACGGAATAGCAAGCTGAAGTGGCAATGGGCGAGGCACATACCACGTGGAACTGATGGACAATGGGGCAGAAAGGGTCTGGAATGGAGACCACGTACGGACAGGCGCAGACATACGACTTGGTAAAGGTTGCAGAAAGCCGCTGGATACATGCCGCTTCCAAACGGCCAATCTGGAAGTCACTGGGAGTCTTATGTTCAGCAGTGGTCGTCCTATGGCTGAAATGATGATGATGATTTAGTAAATATGCCAGCTTATACAGATAATTGGTCTAAGAAGCTGCGTTATAATACCATTGCTAATGTGATGCCCTTGATACAATTTCGATTAATACGATTATTTTTGATCTCTTAAATGTTAATAAGGAAAAGTATATGGTTTTGTAGTATTTTTTATTATAAATAAAGATTTCTTACTAACAAACAAACCATGTTTTAATACATCCCCGCATATGGCAATGTGCATTATAATGCACAAGTCTTTTTGATAGTGTAACTCTACAAAGCTGGCAATGTTCACATGAAGATACATGCTATATTTCCAAAACTACACACCTAAGTTTTTGTTTTGTATTTTTTATATGATTTTGACACATCTTAGATCCAATATTTATGGTGTAAATCACAAATATTTACCAAAAAAATCTTTGCCAACTTGTAAGGTCAGAAAGTATTTGACACGTAATTTTTATTTTCTCAATCAAACAAAAAGTTAAAGTTTCGCATAACGTCCCGTCACGTGATGTAATTTTCTTTTCCAAGTTTATTTTATAAGTTTACTTTGTGACTTAAAAGCCTACCTAGCTGTCATAGTTTTCCTTTTCATTATATATGGCTACAGTTGTGGAAATTTAAAGCAACCTAATTTTAAATCGCTGCCAGAGGACAGGACAGAGAGGGAAAGGACAGTTGGTTCTAATAAAAATTGTACTTCAAAGCTTACTATTACGCATACGGATCCCTCAATCGAAATGTAGTTTTAAATACCCACAAACGTTTTTAAACGACCACTCCAACGACACCCCATACCATGAGATAGACGAGAAAACCCATCATCCCCAACAAATTGCAATGTAGTGCAGGTATCATTAAAACAAATATATGATTTTATTGTACCAAATTGTCGGCGTGATTACCTAATATCAAGCACCACAATAAGCTCAAATGCCGTCAGGCAGCCGAGGAACTCTATTCGAACTCCGACTCCTGCGTGCACACCAAAACTCTCCTGCCCACATACAATGAACTACAAGAATTTCTTGCTATCATACCCCCACGATTCGCAGTCACACAAATCCTCTCAAATCATGGCTATCACAAGGCGTACCTACATAGATTTAAAATCACAGAGGATAATTTATGCCCCTTTGACAAAACATCTATCCAAACCATCGAACACCTTTTGCAACGTTGCCCTCGCTTTGATCATAAAAGATCGGACCACATAATCAATTCAAACAGTCACAATCTTCAGCCATTTGCACTACCGGACATCATAAAGAGAGAGGACACAGTTAAAACTTTCTCATCTCTTCTTACCTACATTGTAGGAGAACTAAAAAACATTAATAAAACTTGAACCAAACATATATTCCAACCCATTCAATCATACAATCCACGAACTAATAACAACGTCTGTGCCTGCAGAGTAACCCTGTAGCTCTGCAGTACAGAATAAAACTAAAATTTACTTTAAAAAAAAAAACTTAAGTAGGTATACCTATTCCAAATTACTTTCTAGTTAGTAAAGCTTTCTAGTACCTACTAAGAGTCTCTGTCTTCAGAGACAGGCTCAAATTACAGGTTTAGCTTAGGCTAAACCGCGGACAGACAGACAGACGGGTAGACAATATGGCAAAACTATAAGGCCCCTAAAAACGACTAAGAGATTATACCTTATTTAAAAAAAAAACAAGGAAAACATAGGTATAGGAAATTAGATCAACTTTTACTTGAAGTATCGATATTATTTTACATTATAATCACGGCTACCGCGTTGCAGAAAAGGTAAAAGGTACAGTAATGCTAAAGGCCTCGGAGGACCTGCGTGCCGGAAATAATAACACGAAAACGTGACCGCGTTCACATTTGTTTTTATAACATTTTTTTTTTGTTTTGTACTAACTGCCATAAATCGAAGTAAAATATTAACTGTTTGATTATAAAAACCCATTATGGCCATAGTCGAATTGCGTAGGTTCAAATAAAATATATTCAGAGGCGGCCAATAACATCGAAAGCAAACTGGGCAAATGTGTTAGAAGACTTACTTACAACACATTTACTTACGCGTATTTAGACAGTGGCATAAAAAAAGACCTGTAAGTTGTAAAGACAACCAACTTACATTTGACCAGCGTCCGTCAATAATTACCTACTACAAAATTTAAATCGACTACTTATTTCATTCCACGTAAACGGTTTAAACCTTAGAAAATTTCGTTTAAAATTCATCATCATGTCAGCCTATTGCAGTCCACTGCCTTCCCCATGAGCGCCAAAGTGCATGATCTCCCGTTTTTTTCATCCATCCACTGGCAGCCATCTTCGGTATAAGGTAGTCGGTCCATCGAGCTGGGGAGCCCCCCACGTCTCGATAAACGTAGTGTAGGAAGCCTCCTACACTACATTTACCAAGACGTGGTCTCCACTCGAGAACCTGTTTACTCCACCTTTTATCGGTTTTGCGACAGATGTGGCCACTTTAGTTTGCTACATTTTCGGACTATGTCCATTACTTTGGTCTGCTACCCGACAACCTCGTTTCGGATTTTTCCATTAACGAAATTCCAAGCCTCGTCCTTTCCGAAGATCGCTGAGTGACGTGAAGTCGGTGGGTCAGCTTTACTGTCATGTTCCACGTTTCGGCTCCGTAGGTCATTACTGGTACGACGCATTGTGGCAGTGGCGACGAGAACATATGACTCAGATTCCCAAATGCTGCCCAGCCAAGCTGCACTCTTCTAGCAATTTCCCGCTCGAAAGCTGTCTCTACGTAACTGCAGCACTTGTCCGAGGTAGACAGACATTTTCTTTGACAACTTTGAGCGACAAGCTTTCGACGAAAACCGGTCCGGGAATGACGTGGTCATTAAATATAACTTTAGTCTTGTCCAAGTTCATTCCTAGGCCCACACGTCGCGAGGCAGCGTTGAGACTATGCAGCATTTTTTGTAAATCCTCAAGTGATTCCGCCATGATGACTATGTCATCGGCAAAGCGGAGGTGCTTTAGGTGTTCGTCGTTTTTTTTATCGCAACTGGATAGGATCTTGTCTTGTGATTTTGGACTTGAAAAGACATCGATGCCATTTTGTACAGGCCTCTCGGCACCTTTACATATCGCCAATCGACTTGGCATCGCTGTAAGGATTTCCAGAACAGCCCAGGTCTCGACGGAGTCGAAAGCTTTCTCGTAGTCCACAGAGGCTGATTATACTCTTCTGACTTCTGTATAACCTGTGACAAGCGCAGCGGGGTCGGTAATAAATCTGTCGACAGCGCAATTGATTACATCACCTGACACGCGGTGTGCCTTACTGTGTAAATAAGGTCTACGGTACTATAGTCTAGGAAATCTAGCAAAAATCAAAATCAAAATCATTATTTTTTGCAAATAGGCCATTAAAAGCACTTTTACACGACCCAATATATTTTTTTGGCCTACCTCTGCTTCAGAACAATTTGTAGGCTAGTGCCTAAGGTGTCAGGTAGAGGTTTTAGGGTTCGGGGCATGCCAGGCATATAAGCGGCCATAGAAGTCCTCGATCTTAGCAAGAATTTCCGGAACTGACGTGACGGTTCTGCTATTCGAGGTTTTCAGCTTTGTCAGATGCGATCTTCCAATTCTTTTGGCAAAAACTTTCGACCCCCGGTTTTGCTCAATCGCCTCCTTTATAAGGCGGGTATTTGAGCTTCGGAGATCGCATCTCACTAACCTCCAGATCTCTTTATGGATGGCATCTGACTGAGCTCCCCCTGGCGCTTCCTTTCGGGGTCTCATCAATTCTAGATTCTATATCGAAAGCTTGGGTCCCTTGTTTCTTGTCTTGTTATTTCGTTTAAATTTAATAAAACTTATTTTCCAATATGGTACCTGAATGAGATTTAACAAAAAAAGTCAACTTTATCGTAAACTGAATCATACCTTATAGATATTTTATATTTTTATAAACCATACCAAAAACACCTATTTATATCACACATTATACTTAGGTACATGTACGGGACGGACGTATGAAACCTAAAACAAATATATGTAAGGGTTGTACAATAATTCCATCCACAAGTAGGATTTATTCATTAATTACGCCACGTCCTGTGTATAATTTCCGAATTTTGGGCTTCAACAACTGACAGGTTACGAATGAAATGGCTATGATATAAGGACAGACGGCAAATTTTAGAGGTATCACGGCCTTTAAAATGCTAACAAAAATTTGATAAATAGGTTAAATTACAAATAACACCTATTTTTAATCCATTACTTATACAGAGAATAATGTTGTGAGTATTGCGTAAACTCGTTGATGTCTTTTATAAAAGTACACACTGTAAATGACTATTTAAATGATAAAAATGTATGGAATTAAATTCTAGCCTGCTACAGTACATTTTATCTTCTGATGTAAAAATACTATTTAAAAAGAAACTGGTGGCCGAGTTTCTTGCGCTGCTTCTTCTCGGCGCTAGCCCACAATTGCCACGTGGTAAGGTAAAAAAATGGGACTTGTAAAAGAGCTGAATTTAGGCCTATTTGCAGAAATAAATTGGTATTAATGATACTAATGCATTTTTTTTTATTGATAAGTACAGTCAACGGCTGGTCAACCTACCCAGAAAGTTAAAGGTCATTAAACCGATTTTTAACTTTAAGTCCGACAGGTAGAGATCAATATCAATTGTCAAAATTTGATGTTTTGTGGAAGGTTGTTGAGCTATTGTCTGTGCTTATACATATATATTTTTGCGTTCAGTGTCATTAAACAGTAATTAATAAAAATAATAATTAATATTAATATTAAATTATTTAAGTCTGAGGGTACTTATTATTATTCTTCTATAAAAATATACAATAAATTACCTGACTTACTAAAAAACGAAAATAACGACGTCATATTTACACAAAAATAACAGTTCCTAACTTGTTTTGTTACTAGCATTAATGAATATTTCATTTGATAATACTTATGTAGGTTATAAATAATTCCATTTCAATTTTAATGTATTCTTTTATATTAAACAAAATGTCAATGATACAATTAAAGCGCTTCCTCTCTCCTAGCCCCCAAGTAGCGTGCCCAACAGGGTCCTTAACACTAGTTGTAACATCTACAAGTACAGTCAACGGCAGGTCAAGCTACCCAAAAAGTTAAAGGACATTCGACCGATTTTTCCGTCCGTCATGCAGAGATCAATATTTATTGAGAAAATTTTACGTTTTGTAGTAGGTTGACAAGATGTTGTCTGTGCATTAAGGTTTTGCAATAAATAATTAAGTATTGAGAAAAATAGCACTTTCATAGGTACTTATGCGGTTATGTCTAAGTGCCTGAGCGCTGAAAAATTATTACTCTAATTTAAAATTCGTAACGCTTAATGTGAATTTAAATCTTACCTCCAAACAACCTATGCTCTGTCGCATGTCTGGCATTAAGTCGCTAGATATCACTAAGCTAAGCCGGTATGTCCAGTTTTCCTTCGAAAAATTGCTTCATATTTTACGTGCTCTGCAAGAAAAATTATGCCCAAAGCGATCATACCTACTATAGAACATAGGTACGAGTAAGAAGTACCTCCCTAATTCGGTTTGGAAAGAACTTGTAACAATAATTAGTTCTACAGGGTGGCCGGGGACGTTTAAAGCTAAAATTTAGATGCCTTACATCGAATTGTATCCAAATCACCCCATGTATTTACGATTTTGCTTAGTATAGGAGATTTTTATTATTTTTTCCCTAATTTTCACCCATTATTGGTTTTCAATTTTTTTTTATTCTATAGAGTACAGAGTTACGATCTCCAGTCACTGTTAGCCATCTTCCTAAGGTCGTCGGTCCATTGAGCTGGGGGGTGTCCCACACTACGCTTGCCAAGGCGCGGTCTCCACTCCAGAACTCATTTACTCCTTTCATTGGTTCTGCGACAGATGTAGCCGGCCCACTGCCACTTCGGCTTGCTACATTTTAGGACCATGTCCATTACTTTGGTCTACTGCCGAATTCGCCATATTATTTTGTTATTTAAACTGTGGTAATCAATAGCGCAGGTATTATTTATTTTCCTTGCTAACATTTGAGGGTTTGTTTAATTGCGAATTTGCGTTACGTGCGTAGGTACATATTGCCTACATTACCTAGCAGGAACTGCACTACATACAGGGTTACATTGCAAAGGGGTGCCAAGCCAAATTTTTAGGAGTGGCTCTGTATTAACTTAATTTTTTTTTTTACTTTGATTTAACTTAATCGAACTTTGCAAAGAACAAATATATTTTTTTCACATTTAATTATTCCTATCCGCTGTTAAAAATCGTACGCGTATTGCACTCATGAAAAAATTGCAACGTATGTGCACTGCGTAAGGTCCTTGTAGGCTCGCCGTACCGTACGCCTCCGATGAATGACCGCGCGGCTTTCGTAATCTCTCTATTGACTATAATTTCGGATATTTTAAAGTATTTTTCTTTTCGTAACATACGATAATTAAAAATAATAACGATTAAGACGAAGCGTCTTTATATTGTTCCCTAGATCCTATTTTTCAAATTTGGCACCCTTTTGAAATGTAACTTATGTAACCCTGTATACACCTACTTATTGTCTCTGAATACACAGTGAACAATTAAAGCTTAGGTAAGTAGTTAGGATTACTACCGTCATTTAAATAAAACAAGTTTGTTGTTGTTGTTGTAAAGCGTAGTTGAATAAGTACTTGAACTAATTCCGGCTTCCTATAATAAACAGGACTGACTGTTATTAAAAGTCACATAAATAGGTAGGTAGTTAAAAATTTATGTAGGATGTCCTTAAGTAAAATTATGTTAACTACTTTTTATTAAATACCGACCGTCCTCCCCAGGATTAATCGCACGAACTCGTGCAGTTTAAATTAGAAAAAGTACATCTAAACTATTTATCTAAATGAATAGTGTTATAGACCACTAATAAGTACTTACTTTACATTTGCCTTACAGATGCCTTAGGTTACTACCATGTTCATTTGGATTAGAATTAATACTGAATTTGAGATAATAGCGTCGTAAATAACAAACAATGTATATGTTTTAATAAAGTTTATGTGTATCAACCGTCCAAAACAGCAAAGAAAATATAAAGATATCTTTGAAAACAGTAAGTACCTATGTCTTATGGAAAAGCATGCGCAAGCCATGAAAGTTTTCGTGGCGCCTTGATTCCGAAATATTGTCTTTATTTTGACGATCTCCTTAGCCGAGAAGCGAGCATACCGGACTTGGTGTCGCTATCTCTAAGGTCCCGGGTTCGATTCCTTCCTTCCGGAAAAAATATCTACATTGTAGCGAAAGAAAACAGTTTTAAAATATATCGGATAAACAGACAGACAGACGCGGAGGGCGACCTCCTTTTATAGGTACTACCTCCCTAATTAAGTAGATACAAATATTCGTTTCAAGATTTATTGTAGAACCTAATCACTTCTTGTTTACTAGTAACTTAATTAGTATAAAAGTAAGTATATGTATATTATGGAATGAACTGTTTATTAATATTGCATTAATGTGTCGTTGGACTCATGGGCTCGGCACGGGTGAACGACTGCAAACGAGTTGCCCATATCATTGCGTAGGACGTGTTGGTGAATACCTGAATTCGTCTCCTACCTAAATAGTTTTCTGGTTTTCCTCGTTCACTGGAGTGCGGGAAAGCCCCTTACGCAGATTCCTACATTTACATAACAAGTACCTATACAATTACAATTTCAGATTTTTAATGCAAATGTTTGAAAGCTATACTTAGTTTTTATCACTTTGTACAAGGGACTTGATGCTCGTTAATGGATGCACGGTGCAGCTGATTACAGTGTTGCCAGACGTGCGATAATTCTCCTAGATCTACGATATTTTTGAGCGAAACCCAATAAAAATAATTATGTATCGCACGATAAATCTACGATAATCCACGACATTTTGCGCAGTTAGAAGATAATATTACGAAATAATTTTTATGTGTGTATTTGAACACATTTTACTTTTATTTGGATAACTCTGACTCTCACAGCAGTACCTATAGTGAATTAAATTTCTTAGCCAGCGTTCAATTTGACAGTTTTAAAAAGGGTAAATTGTCACTGTCAGTTTTGTGTCAGTCACGAATGACGAGAAAAACCTGTTTCGGTTTAATTTTTGCAGTAAGTAAATACTGCAGTTCAGTTAACAAACACACAAAGTGTAGATATTAAAAAAGTTAACAAGTAAGTAATTAACGATTATTTCTTTTCATCTGTATTATATATTCTGTGATTTTTATAGATTCGGTAGTTATAGTTAAAATATTTTTGTGAATTGAGGATGCGATAAAAACACGATAATTTTACAGTAAATAAGGGATAATTCTTGACACATGAATCTAGCAACACTGAGCTGATATACCAATTCCAACTACCTACCTACTTACTACAAACTAGGTACTCTTTAGAGACTAATCAAAGAGCTTGGAATGAAATGTATCCCGAAATGTAAGTACCTACCTTACCCAAGTTTAAAACGTTTCTTCTTATTCTCATGTCGATGGCAATGCTCTCAATTTTTTATGACTAGACTCGGCCACACGAATCGCACTATCGGTGGTACGTAACAGGACTTCGCGTGTACAGAGCTGTCCGGACACGCAGGACATGATAGAAGTTTAAAAGTTTGATAACAGCAGACATTTAGGTACCATTGCATTGCCCCGAAATTGCCGATGAAAATCGAAATGACGTCGCAAAGACAATTGATATGGCAGTTACGTAGGCATTCAATTAATCAAAAATGTCTCTACTTAATACACATATTTTTTCGTAGGAACAGAAACACAATTCCCGTAATTAAACAGTAGTCGCAATTTAGTTTCGATTCGGTCCCCAGTATAACCGATCAAAAACGGTGTTCTCGTAAACGCAAAATGCAAATGTTCAGTCGCATTATTACGAACCTAATGACAATTTATATAATGTACCTACGTCATACGAGTAATAATACGTTTACAGAATAAGTAGTTTTTAAATGTAAAATTTATGTTACTGGGACCGAATCGAAACTGTTTTGCAATTACGGGAATTGGGCTTCAGATGGTTTTTTTTTTTCATTTATTAATTTTATTTCTCTGTCTATTGGCGTATGTTTCATAGGTGTGCCAAAATAACGTAATTTTAGGTAAGTAAATAGTTTAGTATAGTTAAAGTAGTAAGTACCTATAGTTTTTTTAAAGACGTTTTTATAATTTTAATTAATCTTTGGTGCGTACCATACGTCATTGAAGCAAGAAAAGAGAATGAACTCCACTCCATCTTTCATCTGTCTGGTGTTTAAACGACTTCATTTTAGGGCGTTTTTAGTGCCATGCGGATTTGTCCACACACGCGGGATTGGCCCGCATGCGTATCGCCCACGGAACCAGGTATGACACGCTACGCTCCGATTGCTTGCATGCGTGAGTACACCCGCAACGAGACTGTTTAGTGTCTGCGGATTACGCAAGCGTGAAGATCATCTAAAATTCAGTTTCGCGCAGATTGTTATTCAGTATATTTTCAACCGACTTCAAAAAAGGAGGAGGTTCTCAATTCGACTGTTTTTTTTTTTTTTTTTTTGTATGTTTGTTACGCGATTACTCCGCCAATTACGAATCGATTTTAATGATTCTTTTTTTGTTTGGTAGATCATACTTCAGAGGTGGTCCCATATAAATTTTATCGAAATTGATTTATTACTTTTTGAGAAAATCAACAAATATATACCCAGATAATATTTTGGTTGTGGTTCTTGTTACCTATCTTCGACAAATATGAGCCGATTTTGATGATTTTTGTTTTATTGAATAGCTTATACTTCAAAGATAATATGATAAAAGTTTGCAAAATAAAAATCACCCCTAAGGGTAGGAAAATAGGGGATGAAATCGGTGTTCAGCAGTTAGATTAGGATTTATCATTAAAAATTGATGAAATAAGTAAATTTTATTAAAAAAAATAAAACCGACTTCAAAACACTAAAATGCTGAAAATAATCCTAACACTTAAGTACCTAATCAGTTACTTTTGGAGTCGGTGCCAGCCGATGAGAGATTCAATGTTTTTGTCTGCACCGACTCCAAAAGTAACTGATTAGGTACTTAAGTGTTAGGATTATTTTCGGGATTTTAGTGTTTTGAAGTCGGTTTTATTTTTTTAAATAATTATATTATATAAATAACCCGAAGGGATAAACACAATTTAAATTTTACAAAAGTTTAAACTGGCATTCTTAAAAGCGCTTACGCATGTAGATTTCATCCTGCGCGCTGGTATGCGTATTTTACGCATTACATTAACTAGATATACACTTATAGATAAAGATGTAAAAATATGACCACCATATTTTAAATCTGGTTCGCTTGTCATACAGTTGGGAACCAATAAAAAATATGTTGATCGGTGAAGGGATAAGAGGAATAGGATTACGTTTACGGGTTATACGCATGCTGGCTAATCCCGTGTGGCGGACAAACCCGCATAACACAACACCTAGCACAGGTTTGTGCTTTATAAGTTTTGAAGGAGTCAACGCGAGCAAAACCTTAACTTAGTAACTAGTAAAGTTTGGGATTAAATTCGCTATCCTGAGTTGCGCAAGTGAACCTAAGTGGGTCAAATACCTACGCAGTTTTTCATGATTACTATTCTATTGAGACATTCGACTGATGTCGTTTCCATTATTTATCTAATATTTAAATTAAAAACGTCCTAGTTTTATTCTTCGCAATAAACCTTGACAACGGCATTACGATGCAAAATGAACAGTTAAGAAAGAACCTTAGCTGTCATCATCATGTCATCTACAAAGCCAGCAAATACTGCAATATAAACTTAGTTCACTTTTTATACCATAAGGAAATTCAAAAGGTTTAACTGACTAGAAGCGTCTTAAATAAAACAATTTTATGACTATAAACAGTTTTATTTAAGCTTTTGTTTCTGATTGATTTGCAGCTTTTTTCGCTTTCTTTTTTTTCTGAAGAATCTGCTTTTTCTCTTCTGCTGTTTTTTTGAGACCCTTCATCTTTCGAGTCTGTAGTTTGCTGACGTCCTGCTTGCCCATATGAATGCGGCCCAGCTTGGAACCAAATGGATCTCTGGAAATATTCTTTTTGACGCCAGTCTTGGCTTCTTTTGGTATTCTACAAGCCTCTTTGTAGAGATCATCAGCTGCCAACTTGGTCCTTCGGAGTTTGAAATCTATTGATGGGCCTAAAATAATAAGGCACATTAATTCTTTTTCAAATAATTTTAAAATAATAAGGCACATTATTATATTATATTAATAAGTTTTGTGCGTCTGTTCATTCTTGAACTTTTTGGTTATGTTTCGATATGATTTTTAATTTCTAGCTCGTCACTACTTGTGAAGACCTATAAGTGGTTTAATAGTTGCTATTTTGTTATATTTTTTATAATGTGTAAACCCTGGTTTTCCTGTAATAAATAAATAAAATAAATAAATAAATAATCAAAACTTAAATAAATATAAATAATAAATAAATTGTTTTCACAATCACACCAATTATCTAGCCCCAAACTAAGCTAAGCTTGTACTATGGCGACTAGATAACGGATAAACATACTTGAATACTTTTATAAACATCCATGACTTAGGTACAAATGCTCGTGCTCATCACACAAACATTTGCCCCTTGCGGGATTCGAACCCGCAACCGCTGGCTTTGTAGTCCGGAGCGCGAACCACTACACCAGACGGTCGTCGCTAACTTATTATGCTATAGCAATAAAAATACCGCTAATTACAAAAACCATTGTAATAACAATTGTTTGGCTTCTACTGGCAAACAAATGTTACATTAGATACTTAATTAATCTTTATGTATTACTTTTACCCGCAGGGGACCAAACTACGAATAAACATAATGATTATTAATGTTATAGTTACTTGCTAATCAATAGACAGATGTGTGGAAAAATGAAGCTATAAATAAATAAAATAAAATGTATTACTTTCTACTTACTACTACTTTGGAAATAAAAAGAAATATTGTGATGCATTTATAGATGGTGTGGTATATTTATATGGTAACGCCAATTTCATCTGATCAGGGAAAGGCCCCTGTATTGCTAATGCATAATAGCGCGCTAAGCGTTATGGGTTCGAGTCCTGTCATTTAAATGTAATATGTAGTTACATTTATTTCAATAGACTAAATTATAAAGCCAAATTACCAATTTCCTCCAATTCCACTCTCGGTGTCCTTTGGCCACTTTTCTTGAGCTGTATCCTGTATGATCTAAGATAAATCATACCATCATCTGTAGCCGTAAAACTTAATACATGTTCCAGACCCTGCAATCTAATAGTCTCAACCTGGAAATAAAATAATAATTATAAGATCTCTTTACAACAATTATACCAATTTAGGGTGGATTTAGGAAGGAGAAGAGCTGTGTTTTGTATACCCATGCCAAATGCCTTAAAGTTCTTGTACTATACTGACTGGATGACTTTTTCCATCCACTCATCGTCTATTAGTACCAACTTGAGAGTACATCTCTATAGATTTACTCTCTGTAGAATCTAGATAATCTAATCTAAAATCTGTTCTATTCTGTTCTGGAAAAAATTTGAAGTACTTTGCCAAAATAGGGAAAAAAATATATCCAATTAAGGCTATAGTGGTATTACACTTTTACCTTGTACTAATACAAATTCAATAGACGAGTACAATAATTAAGCACTGAAGCCATAATAAGCTTACAGATTGTTGACAGTCATTGTTATACAAATTGAGATGAGTGTATGGTAACAGTTTTAGTATATTCTATGTATTTATCATGTGCCTACACATTGTGAAATAATGAATCAGATATTTTTTAGCAACAAGAAAAAAAAAGATTAGTAACAATAAAAACTATGATTACCATTTATAAATTAAATGTATCAGTACAGCCTACTATCAAATGAATAACAAAAACTGGTTAAGATTCTTAGCATGAGTTCATGTCTTACTTGATCAGTTTTAATTTTTGAAACTGAAATTGAAGCTTGTATTATTCCCATTTTTACAATGTGGCAAAAACAAAACTCTGAATAAACTTAGCACACAAATGTATGAAAATGTAAGTGTATTTCTGTGACAAACTAAAGTCAACACACAGGTAGAACCATTTTAAAAAGCTTGTTGGAAATATTTTTACCTTTTCTCTGTAAAAGAAATCAGTGAATAATGACTTCAATCTTTTCAAATCTTGGTTTAGGTCCCAGACTGGGCCATTAAACACAAGGCAAGGTTTAAGGCCAGCTAAGACCTTCATGTTTTGGAAGTCTGACATTGCTTTAAAGTTCTCTGCTCCGAGTTCTATCATATCCAGTATTGAATAGTTAAATGTCCTTCCCAATATTATGTTGTGTGGTCGCTTCTTAGAATGTGAGCCAACACCGAATAATGCAGCATCTTTTTTGTCACACAACCTGGAATTAAATTTAAAAAATTCATATAGGCACCAATATTACCCCCTTCCGCCCAGAGAAACAACATTTTATTGCTACGCAATATGCAGTCCACTTGGGGTTTCACAAGTTAACAAACAATAACTGTATTTGTTTTAATCATATGACAACAAGTTCTTGTTTCCTTCTATAACTATTGAATAATCGAGTATGAAGTATTTACTCATAATTATTATAATCTTAGTTCACAACATCTAAATATTTTTTTTGGATTGAATTAGGTTTCATATTAAAGGTTTACATACTTTTCAATGAGTGAAGCGTCTTCAAATGGTACAAAGTCATTTTTGCGACTAAAATATGCAGCATCTGGCTTCTTCAAATCATAAATGTCCTTCAACAATTTTCTGGTGCGTTCTGAAGGATTGCGGCCTTGCATGAAAAGACATTGCTTTGGCCCTTCGATAGGCTTAGGCTCTTTGGCAAGTAATACCTTTTTACCTTTGCGCGTTGTTGGTTTCCTGAAGATAACTTACACATTTTAGGTTATAAAGCTTAAAGTATCCTAAATGTATAAATCAACTAAAACAGTATGTTGTTTTTATATCAAAATTATTTTTAAAAGTAGCAAAATATACTACTTTAAATAGGGTATATTAATAACAATAATAAACAGTAGGTTTATGTAAATTTGAATCACAAAAACCATGATGCAATTTTGTAGTTCAAGCTTACACATTATCGATATTTTGTGGTCCTAGTGTCAGACTTACTTTATTCTTTGCATCACTGGCATTGTATTACTCTGTTTTTAGCAAATAATTAAAATAAAATTTTAATAGCACGTGGAAAACACAAACAGTATTTCTTAAGACTGTTTGTTAGTGACAAGCAAGACAATGAAGCGTTGCCAACCTTTGTTGCCAAAATTACGTCTAATTTACCCTAAAATTACCGTATAATTACCGTACACTCCATTAGAGTTTAATTTTGCAAACAAAAAAGGAAGAATATTTCTTTGCAGTTTTTAGGTAAAAGCAAACATGTTGTGGGTGATTTCTAGGGCTTACCATCAATTTGTTTAACCACTATTCAAAAATATTATTATTAGATCAGTTTAAAATAAGACTTAATGGAATAGTTGACTCATATCAAAATTAACTAAACAGATGATTATTTCAATTAGTATTTGGCTATACGAACCTAATTTTATTGATTTCAATACATAAAAGTCGAAGGCTGTAATAAAGTTTAAAAATGTATTTTTTAATCTGTAATTTGAAAAGTCGAAAACGCTATCCGCCATGATCTCGACCCGACCGAGTGACGTTAGACAATTAGTACTTATACTAGTAAATATCATTCGCATGTTTCTTTTTCATAAACTACCTATATCTATATCTTCCAAATGCCAAAAAAGTTGTTATTTATTTGTTTTATTGTTTAAATATTATGGACGTCGGATTTGTGAAAGCAAATAGCACAAACCTGGCGATATTAGACATGGTTTGCGCATTGGACCCAGATTTTTGCTTTACCGAACTTGGGAACGTTAAAACTTCTATGTAAGCACAGTGCAATTAGTATTAAAATGTAATACTTACAAAACCTAAAACAAAGAATAGTTCGTAAGTAAGTATGTTTACAAGTGAGGTTACGTCATAGCACAGATCTTGGTGTTAAATGAAAATGACAACCCGTTGTGATAAGCAGAATTGCCTGCCGTGATCATGTGCGTCGAATTGAACGGAAAGAAAAGATTTTTTTTTTTCTTATTACCGTACTTTTTGTAGATTATTAGCTCAGAGTCTTAAAATTACCGTACATTTGTCACGCTATAATTACTACCGTACGGAGCATGAAATTACCGTATGAATACGGTAATTACCGTACGGTTGGCAACCCTGAATGATGATGACTGACAATGACAGAAGAATTGACAACACACTACTGACTTAAAATAAATATAGACTGGCTATTTCATACAAATGATAGCTTTGTATGCCCATTTTGATGTATATGTTTAGCGGTTGGTAATATCGGTTTAACTAATATTGTAGATATTTAATGTTGTATTTAGAAACTAAATATTTTCAAAAACTGTATATTTTTCGTAACTACACACTCCTGTGATACTTTAGGCGATTCGATACGACATCTATTATGATTTTAATTTTTTGAATTTGTCTCCACAAAATAACTAATCAAATATATATAAAAATAACACAAAAAAAATGAAGGCGGTACGAAGTTCGCTGGGTCGATATAAATATAATATAATTCATTGGGTATGATTTAAATTATTGTTAAATAAACATTTGTTTATTTATGGTCCTATTTTATTAGTGTACATCCTGTTAACCTGTGATTAAAAAGGGGAAAAGCAATCGTAAAAACCAACTTTCAAATGTGTACCATAAAAACTAAAAAAGTTAAAAAACACAATCAAAATCAACAACATTGACTTCATATTGCATACACTCGTCCTATCTGTAGTACCTATATCCATCTGATTCTGTCTTATTCCTTCCCCTTGAACTGAGCGAGAAAGACTTAACGGACGTGAAAAATGGCCGAAGTTCATTCATAAACTTCTACCTACACGGTCAGATGTTTGGCTTGAATTACTCAGGGGAAATGACCTTCCACCATGTTAATTCAAAAATTTTGTTAAAATGTAGCTTAGTGCAAATTTTCTAATTTTAAAATCTAGGTCCATCATTCAAAACAAACAAATAAAAACATAATAATGAAAATTTTTAGGTAAGTAAATGTTAAGTTAGAAGCTTACCTATGGTAAAACGGCCCTTTTATCAGCTTGAAAGTAGAGTAAAGTTTATTGAAAGTTTGAATCACTCCCTAGTCAGCAAACACACTCCCTGAAGATCAGTGTACTTAACTGAAAAGCTGATAAGAGAAACGCTTTACCATTACATAGGTAAGCTTCTAACTTAACATTTACTTACTTAAGAATTTTCAAAATTATGTTTTTATTGTTTGTTTTTAATTATGTCAATTTTCGAATTAGGATATTTGCACTAAGCTACATTTAGGCTAAATTTTTAAATTAACAAGGTTGAAGGTCATTCCCCCCAGTTATTCAAGCCAAACACCTGTGCGTGTTATGAATGAATTTGGCCATCTTTGATGTTTCTAACTTTTAAAAGCTTCTTTTACATGAAGCCACCAAAACACAAATTGTTAATAGGTACAATTAGAGCTCCTCTGTTTGTGACAGAAAAGATCTGGCCATCCCCAAGAAGTGTTCGTACGAAAAAGGTGGTCACAGCAGTGTTAGGTGGTAAGTGGTATGGGAAAGAATTCGAAGAAATCCTGTCCGAAAATTTTTATCGAAAGTTTTTTCTCGGGAGAAGAATCGATAACACCTAAAACCATGTCGCGTATTTTAAAAGATGACTTAGGACTTGCAGCCTATAAGAGACGTACTGGTCATTTTTAACTGATAATTTAAAAGAGAATAGGTTGGTAAAATCGAAACAACTACTAAAGCGCTAAGGGAGGTCACAGAAAAATTTTGTTTACACATGAGATTTTTTTTTACAATTGAGCTACATTTTAACAAACAAAATGACCGTATATAAATACGGTCATTTTAGGCATAAGCTCAAAGGTCTAAGGAAGCTTTCCAATAAGTCGACAAAGTGCAACGTTATCATATTTCAGTGATGGTTTAGTGGGGTATTAGCTATGAAGGAGTGACAGAGCCATACTTTTGTGTAAAAGGTATCAAAACATCGGCACAAGTGTATCAAATGGTATCTTGAGAAGGTAGTGAAGCCCCTTAACAACACCATGTTCAATAACCAAGAATGGTCCTTCCAGCAAGACTCGGCGCCGGGTCATAAAGGTCTACGCAGTCTTGGTTGGAAACGAACGTTTCGGACTTTATCAGAGCTGAAGACTGGCCGTCAGTGGCGGATCCAGGATTTTGGTTGGGGGGCTTGCTTGACCCAGTTAAGAAAAGGGCTTAGTTGTTTCGGAAAATGGGAGCTGGGGAGGGGGGGGGGGTTGTCGTACACAGTATTACTAAAGTAGGCGCGCAAGTCGCGGATAGAGACCTGGGTCGAATGAAATATATAAGTCAAAGAATAAGGCTACGCGTATACTCGGACGTGGATAACGCAATTCCGATCTCTAAACGATTAACAAAAGTACTTAAAGATGAGAACCTTTTTTGGCCGCATTTTTGACATACATTTTACCATGGTTACTAAATTAAGGCATGTATTTAATCGCCTAACTAATAGTTCCATCTTGTCAAACAAAATAAATCAAAAATAGCACCAAAAGTACTGACTTGCACACTAAAAACGCACTTTATGTAATTCAAACTGGGCATCAGTTTTCTGGTCTAAGCAAAACTATTTGAATTGCATGCTCATCTATTTTCGGAATGCAGATCTAATAATTTATTCGTATAACAAGATATGTCAATCTATTTAAACAAATTCAAACATCACTTATTCTGAAACGAACATCATTTATTCTAAATTGAACATTATTTAATCTGTCATGCATATTTAACTAAGCACACATAAAATTAATACTCGTAAATGGGCATAATGATATGCACAACAGCGTGGTCACTCTATTAAAAAAAAAAAAATGGGCTACCTATTTTAAATCCGAATTGTTTTAGTACGAATTTTATTTTTCCGAAAACATTTTACCGTCTTTTCATTTTCCATATTTTTTATTATAGGTACCGAAAACATAATTTACACATTGCTGATATTCCGATTTTCGATTGTTAATTCTTTTATATTCTATGTTTTAAAATTTTACTCAACAATTGCCAAAGCTATGTTAGATGATTTAGTTTCCAGAAAAATGCTTCCAATATTATAATTATTAATCCTTCATCCTTATCCTTAGAATTTATGCTTAGTGTTTGACCGCTGCACGCTCACTACGCTCGCTGCGCTCGGTCCGTTCGCTCGCCTTCGCGCTGTGTGTGATACTGTGATCACTGTTCTAACCTAACCTAACCAATTTAGTCAGTAACCTAACTTTTCATAAAAATAGAAGAATAAAAATTATTACAGTAAGGTGAAAAGTATTTTAGTTACACACATTTTTATGTTAAATAGTTAAACATCTTTAAAGATCAGTTTTAGAAAAAATGTTTTACGACTGAACAATTTAGTGTGCAAGTCAGTACTTTTGTTATTTTGTTTTAAGAAAAACTAGACTGTTTTGAGAGAAACTTAGTCTGTTGCTTGAACTAGATTTTAGTTGTGAATAGATTTAAAAAGATAAGCTGGTTTTAGTATTTCTTTTATGTTTTTTAGAGACATAAACAATAACAATGAACTTACAATATAACTAACTCACAAGAGCGAGCGAAGCGAGCGCGAATTTTTTCTTAGACAACGCTTCGTAAACAGAATTTTAATTTCATCGCAACCAAACAAACCAGCAGCAGCGCGCAAAGCGGTGCCATAATGACTATCGGTACATCGAGGTGCTAAAGTGTTTATACAAAAACGCCACTATGTCGGTCCGAGTACAGGAGCAGAGCACGAAGGCGATTCCTCTGCAGCGCGGTGTAAGGCAGGGAGATGTTATATCTCCGAAATTGTTCACCGCTGCATTGGAAGATGCCTTCAAGCTCCTGGAATGGAAAGGAATCGCTTGAAGATCAGTATCAGTTGGGAGCTAAACTCTCGAAATTGTTAACAAAAAAAAAACGTGGTAAAAGATAATGTAAGACGAACTAAAATCTGAGAGCGCAGCGAGTGGAGTTTTGAGATACATAAAGTGTTTTTTACACTAGACAATGCAATGTTGACAGCGGTGACACTAGTTTCTGTGACATGGAAAATCGCGTAGTATAAATCCATAATAGTTTTGTCTACCTTTTGTAGATATTAACTGAAAAAGAAACCGCAAGCGTAGCAAGGAAAACTTTTTAAAGACAATGAGGTAGAAGCAGTAGAATCAACTCTTAAGAGAAAGGCAACTAATAAACTAGGACCCCACACAGATCACAAGTGCCGCCAGCGAAGCGAAATTTTTGAGATGGCGAAGAAATCTATCTGATACCTGTTGTCTGTTCTTATTTTTGGGCTCGTAGATGTAACGCTGTAAAATTTCGTGTTTTTTTTTTAGATTAATTTCTATTTATAATTTCATAAATCCCCCTTTTAAGTTGCACAAATGCCACAGTACACTTATCTACGTCCTACATAATACAAGCAATAAACAATTTTGGTAGAGTGGATGATTTGTATTATACAGATACGGATGACTATTTCAATTAAATGTTCTATTATTTTGGCACCAAAATTATGAAATCTAGCTAAAAATATAAAGCTAGGTCGCTTACGCTTTTCAAAATAACAAAATCTACGCTGTAAGGCACTGCGTCACCTGCGTCTCGGCATACGCTCACTCGTGTTGATAGTAGGTAGTTATTGTTACCTCAGATCATGGAAAGAAAATGATATAAGGTGTCCTAGTATAATATTATGTTTTTTTTTTGTCAGGGTTGAACCTAGATGATTTTGGGGGGGGCTTGAGCCCCTTAGTCCCCCCCCCCCCCCTGGATCCGCTACTGCTGACCGTCGCTCGTCTAGTCCCGATCTTAATCCGCTGGATTATGATTTATGGTCAGTTTTAGAGAGTACGGCTTGCTCTAAACGCCATGATAATTTGGAGTCCCTAAAACAATCCGTACGATTGGCAGAGAAGAATTTTCCCATGGAAAAAGTGCGTGCTTCTATTGATAACTGGCCTCAA
The DNA here is from genome assembly GCA_963576865.1 of Anania hortulata. Classification (NCBI taxonomy): domain Eukaryota; kingdom Metazoa; phylum Arthropoda; class Insecta; order Lepidoptera; family Crambidae; genus Anania; species Anania hortulata. The sequence goes on along the minus strand of OY756397.1, from coordinate 9,355,472 downwards.
CGTTTATAGGACTGTATTGCAGCCAATAGAGACCACTTCAAATAAACTTTTCTATTTTAAATTGTTTTATATTTATGTATTAAACTAACACACTGTAAAAGTAATAAATGTTATTTTGCAATAGATTTTTTTTTCTTTGTTTCAGTATTTATGGCCAGACTAGGTATTTTGCAATTTTCTCAAAAACTGCTGAATTAATTTCGATAAAATGTACATAGAACAAAAAAGAAATCATTAAAATCGATTCATTGGCGGAGTAATTGCTTAAAATTATACAAAAAAAAAAACAACACAGTTGAGCCGAGACCTCAATCCTTTTTGAAGGCGGTTAAAAAGTAACTCTAATTAAGAGCTCTTAGAAAAATTCACACACGTTCTCAAACGGAAATTACACGGTACCTATACGAGTACAATAAACACGGAAAATGGCTATGGGAAATATTTAAAGGCTGCGATCTGCGTCGGTTTATACTTTATTACAATACAATAACCATAATGTTAAGGAAAATAGTAAAGTGAGACGTACATTACATATACGTAAATTTTCTAAAATTCATATTTAATACCTCATACGCACTATGGTATCAATCAGGTGTAAGGTAGGTAATAAACGAGTACCAACCACACTAAGAGAAATGAGTCCGACTTGCAAGTTGCTAGTGCAAGTTTTCAAAGTGGCAAGAACACTTTGGTAACACTTCGACATCATGTAAGTAATTTTTTGTAACTTTATCAAATTAATCAACAAGGTAGGTACTGGTCATTTTTTTACCAAAGGTTACCTCTACATTTTGTCCAAATAACCATGGCAATGTAATCTACTAGCTACCTCTTACTGAACTGTATAAATCTAACCAAGGGTTTTCTTTATTTTTGAAGATAGATAAGAACAAAAATTATAGTTATTTATTATAGTTGGATAGCCTCTGAGCTTTTGTGGGGCTTTCCTCGGCAAGACTAGACGAAGAGGTTTCGTCATCGAGAACAAGATGTGGTAGTTATAATATAACGCAGCTACGAGTCGACAGTCAATGCGTCTTGGAGCGCAGTCGGGACCGCTGTGGCACACGTTACGATCTCGCCGTTTTGTGTGATCTTGTGAAGAATCAGTGAATCAATAAAGAAGGATCACTCAAAAGTAAGTTACAGATTTAATATATTTATTGAATAAATCTAAAAACAAATATCTAGCTATATATACGTTTATAAAGGCAAGAATAAAATAAAACATTCAAAATCACTTAACATGTTAGGAAATACGGAGTCATTAAAACGAGGAAATAAAGGGAAGATGGACAGAACAAAATGTTAAACTTAGATTTGAACTTTGTTGTAACTTAGATAATTATCAAAAACATTTAGAAATTAGGGAAAGCTAGATTCGTTTAAGAAATACAGAAAAAAAACTATTTAATTTTGTTTATATAAAGTTCATTGATTTAAAATTTATGCTTAAATAATATCTAATTATATTTTTACTATGGATACCTACCTTAAAATGTCTGACATTAAAGATTCATCATTTAAATAACTTACGCAAACTTTTGCAAGTTCCTCTCCTTTACCTTGAGCTCTCCTAATTTAGCTCTCCTCTTAGCTTAACTTTTTTAGCATATTATTATGTTTATTAGACACAAACTACTTGACACAATTTATCATTATTATGCCTATCTCTAGGTATAGTTGGTAGGTTTAAAAGGTTCTATTTATTTGATTAATTAATTACTTTCCTTTTTCGTACGTTTTATCTACACAAGATCGCAAAAAACAAACACATTAGGTACTAGTTACTTATATTAGTGTAGGAAATAATGAAAATAGAAAATAGCCGATCAGGTGTTACGGGTTTCATGGGAAAATTAGCTTTTTTGAGATGTCAATGTTGGTCTTTTAGTAAAAGTCGGTATATATCAACACTAGTAACACCCCTATAAAAGATAGTTAACTAATATATTTATAGGGCCTTATGTTGTTGTTGTTTGGACCTTGGTCTGTCAGGTCAAGCTACTGACACTTGGAACTTGGCTTGCTTCGTGTTCCTGTTTATCATTTTATTGGCGAATAACATTGACTGGAATGGATTTATTAGTTTTATATTATCGTTTATTTTTATATAATCGTCTTAAAGGCTCCGTGTCTTGCTCTCGGACTTGGTTTATCATAATATCAGGTCACGCTCGTCTGCTCTCCTACTACTCCCCTACTCTTGAACCCGATCTTCCTGGATCTGTATAGGGTTGTGTGATTTGGAAAGAAAATTAACCTTAATGCCTTTTTAATAGTATTCTATGCTTCTAGCACTTGACGTTTGTCACTTTCAAGGCTGAGCATTAGCTGAGTAAGGGGAGACATGGATTACTATGAAGATGTAGTAAAAGACGCCGGTAAAAGTTGTTAGTACCTTACATAGAACGACTTGTTTATTTGACATTAAGACAACAATATTTGTTGGTGTTTAAAAAAAGAAAAGCTCACTATTAAACCTAACCTGTTTTTTTTATAAGGTCATATCTAACAGTTCTAATGATGTTCTATTTTCGGCCAAAGGTATTAAAAAAGGTTTACTAAGTAACCTACCCATTCACCGATCTTAGAATTGTAAACAGATTTATTTCTTTTTATAGTTCGATATTGGTATAAAAAGTTACTTAAATTATTAAACGATTAATATTAATAAACCATAAGAATTCCTCAAAACATTTAAATGGGCATTTCTACGGGCACGACCGATTGACCTACTGGTTCAAAAAAAGTACCTTTAATATTGAATAATGTATCTGAAAAAAATCACACGTATTTATACAACTCTTGGCCTGATGGAGAGCATATCTAGAAGACTGCCAGGTAGTACATATTGCCTGAAAAAAATCTAAAAGTTCAAAAACGGGCAGAATTTGGCCTAAAATGGAGTGTCCGTTTTCCAGAATTTACTCGATTTTGCTTCATAATTTTAAAAATAATAACTTGCTTATTATTATACGCATATTCCTATAATAAAGAATAAACAATGAAGCTATATACGTGCTTACATAGATTGTGAATCCTTTAGTTTGAATACAGTGACACATTTAAATTTTGTCCGAGGCTTGTGACTCAATTCGGTGAAATTTACTTTTATATACCTGTAGCACTAACTACGCATAATAGAAACGCGCACTACTTATTCCCGCCATCTGTGAGTTGCGCCCGAGCGGCCGAGCAGTGTAGACGGGAGACCTGTAGCACTCAGGAGCAATTTTCAAAGGTATGAAATCATTCGGTGTTTTTGGTACAGGGTAATTTCTCAAATCGGTGTGCCACCTCAATTATGTTTCTAAAGTATTTTAGGAGATTTGTGCTAAAATTATCGAGTGTTTAAAAGCTTTCTATCGTTACGTTTAGTAGAAATTACTGTAACTCATAACATTTTTGGGTATTTTGATGTATTGTGTTATTTTCTCAATTCCATGGATCTCAATTCCGTGGAAAATGGGCCACCGAATTGAGAAAACTTACACCGAATTGAGGTTTTACTTTAATATTATTAATTTAGCTAAATGTTGTTGATTATTGTTGTTTATTGAGGAAATCAACATCACATACATTGCTATAACTTACATTTAATACATTGGGTATGGCCAATTACAGATTTCCCTATAAATAATCAGAAGTAAGTACTAAAATACTAACAAGTATCTTAAAATTGACACAATTAACACATTACGAACATTTTAACGTACCTAACATATTCAATTTCCCATTTTATGTGATTTATTGTAAATTATTATAAAAATAGGCAATTAAGGATGTAATAAAATATGAAGGCATAATTTACTAACAAACATGCTGCACCATACATGGTGAATTCCTTCTCCTTCAGAAGAAGGAAATATAATCTAATAATAACAACTGATTTGAGTAATAAACCTAAAATTTTATCATGCCAAATATTTCAACCGGACAATTCAGCCAGAGAATTAATAGTGAGAACTAAAAATATTAAAATGAAAAAAACTTGATGAAGGATTTTGAAGCCAGATTGTCGGATATAGAGCTACCAGAAAACGACAGTTCTTGGAAAGCCAATATAGACGTCGAACCCTTAATGACACCAACACTGGGTGATACCAAATTTACAGAGATAAAGGCTGATTCTGATTCTGAAGATGATTATAGCATATTTTAAGATATTTTATATTAAACTTTTGATATGGTTGTTTATAGAAATTAAGTATGAATACAAGTGATCTCTTGACTGTGATTAAAACGGGTATGCTGCTGTAAAGATACAGGTAGATACCTACAGGTTGACTTTGTGAACACTGCACAATTTAAATAACCTTCACTCATGAATATTAACAACTTTTTCTCAATTTCACTATTGATCCCATAGTAAAAGTTGTTCATATTTATGAGGGAGTCTATTTTTTAAATTAAGATAATGTGAACAAAGTCAATCTGGACTTTAAAATAGATTAAGTTTTGTGAAATTACTGATATGTTGTGTGTATTTGTTACACAATAAAGATAAATATATAGTCAATAAATACTATTGTGTTACCTTCTTTAAAAATTGTGATGCTTAAATTGTTTGAGTTTTAAAAAACAAGACTGATTATTAGTTCTATCGAAAAATAAACATGTTGATTAGATTTTTTGTTTTATTATTAACATTTCAAAGAATTATTGATATAGATAGGCACATAAACTATTAAACCGATAGACCAGCAGTCAGTTAACATAACGCTTTGGGTATTTTTTATTTTGATCATTGAAATACATTATATTTATATAAGGTTACATCAATTCTCAATCCGGTTATTCATTTTCTCAATTCGGTGCTTTCTCAGTTCGGTGCCTAACTTTTCTCATAGGTCAATCAACAAAATTTAGGCAAATCGTTATTTTAAGTTTCAGAATCGAGGAAACTTCATATTTTATCATTTAAACTACTTCAAAATCCAAATTACAAATCAACCACCGAATTGAGAAAAAAAGTACCCTTCTGTAGAAATGTCCAAATGCCATTGAACTGATTTATATACAGCAAAACATTAACTCAAGATTTTCCGCTTGCCAATTTATTTACTAAGTTAATGCGCGTAACCTTTTTGGACAGCCGTATGTTCTTTTCAACACAGCCCACTTCCTAAGTGAATAGGTGTTACGTTTTAAAAGTAGTTAAAACTTGATATCACAGGTCAAGGTTCGAACTACTATCATCTGCCCAGGAAATGTTCCTATTTACCGAACTACATACATCCGCATTCATCGACAATGTCGACTTCTTTCATGCATTGTTACCTTTAAAGAATTAAACGGATTTTATTGCTAGTGAAAAGATTATTTTCTTGTAGGAAATGTTATACCTACTATCGTTAAATTTTACGAGGTGGTCAAGTTTTGCTTTTATAATATAAGTAGTTGGAGTATCAGTTTCGTCAGAATGTTTAATGATAATGTTAATAAAGCAAACGACCCCAGAAGAAACTGGACTGGGTATACATTATTGTAACGATGACATAAATCAATAACAAAGGTTATTAGGTAATCTGTAGTTCTTCTACAAAGGAAAATAGAAATTACTTAGATTGCTTACTTACTTAATGTACTTAATTAGATTGATTACGCTAAGAACGATGTAGGATTTTTGAGCTATAAAAACTCGAATGAATATTTAACTGTTCGATATGTTTGTTTCGAATGTTTAACATACTTAAAAACGCATCAACGCAACGATCAGATGGATGAATGGATGGATAAATGGATTTAGATTCACACATCGCTGCCTAGATTAAAACCAGACGACTACGTCCTAGATAGATTAAATTACCTTATTACCTTTTTAATAAAAAAAAACCCTGTTTGAAGTGTGCGAAGCGTACTAAGGTTGTACTCAGTGGTTGTACCAAGTATAAGTATTGAGACCTAATTAACAATAATAAACCAACACTCAACCGTCGTATTGTAATAAAAACTCTAAAAAAGACTAAAAACTAAACTCGTTTGCTACTTTTACTTTCACTTTACTTTATTTACCAACTCAAAAGCAGGCACGACAATGAACGAATTTCTAGTTCTGCTGGTGTGTATATTACTTATTATATCCAGCACTAATCCATGTAAGTAATTAATATATTCATGAAAATGTAAATTCTATCGATTTTGCGGCTCTGTTTACTAAATGATATAACGGATAAGTATTTATTTATTACGCACGCGTCATTATCTGTTTTCTCGTGTAGCAGTTAGATTTAGATTTATAGGTTCATGTCTTACTATTTGCGTTGTACGTAAATTTCCTCTGTTTATACTACAATCCATTATTTTTACACCACAATAAAGTTAGCCCTATGGTTGAGACAGAATAGGATCAATTGAAAGTCTCTAACTTCAAGTTAGTCTAGGTAAATAAAATAATATCAAACAATCATTACCAAACATCTTACGTGTATTGTAGAGAAAGTAACTTTTTTACTTCGTTTAAGGAAGGTATTATTTACCTGTCATCTTTATTTTTTCTTTCACTACATCGTGGTAGTATAACCACGACATGGATTTCCGCGACTTGCCCATCCCCTTGACATTCACTTTGAGACCTGTCAGTGACCGCTGCAGCGCTTTTGGAACCAAGAAGTAATATACAACCTTAAATACACGAAAAAATCGGACAAGTGCGAGTTGAACTTGTAAGTAGGGATACTTACTTTTAATAGTAGTTCAGTAGTTTCAGTTACTATTATAACTATTTATTTTTAAAATATACACATTTGTGATCCGCTCAACAAGTTTTTTCAGTTGGAACGTCTTGATACAGTTTGCAAAACATTTAAAAAATGTAAGTTGCACGTCTGTGTTTGCATCGCAAAAAATCATATGTGTACAACTTATCGGTCCAGTAGATACCGCGCAAATTGGCTGTAACAGACGGACAGACAGACTCATCCTATGGGTTTCGTTTTTTCATTCGACGATCATTTGAAGAGATGGGTGTATCATCAAAGAAAAAAACATGGTAGCCTCAATAGCTTATAATTCCAAGAATAATTTCGAAAGTAGCAATTTATCGAAAAAAGGTTAAGTTCTTTTCGGAGTTGCGGTTGTTAGGAGAGACCGGCCCACGTAATAAGTGAGTGGGGGTGAACGCTCTTCCCCCCCAGTCCGGTGTAGTTTTCCATCATTACTTTGAGTGTATTATGTACGTCCATACTTGGGTACTTGCTATCTTTTATTAAGCATGCACCTACCGACCTACCTAGTTAGTAGCACAATAAAATACACAAAAAATAAAGAGAAAGCCACATGACAATTTTTTTTACTTTTTGTGCAATAAAGTTTGAAAAAATAATACATAGGTAAATAAAAATAATTGTAAGGTTGCAAGATATTTTAGCATAAATAAAGCCAACGATACCTACGTATTTTAAAAAGAAATGCAAACTACAGTGGTAAACACTAAGGCTGAAAGATTTCCAAAAAGTATCTATGAACCGATTTTTTACTTTAAGTCTGATACGTAGAGATCAATATCAATTGAGAAAATTTGACGTTTTTTGGTAGGTTGACTAGCTGCTGTCTGTACTTAGTGATAAAAACTCCCTAAGATGACAAGCGTATGATGCAATGACAAAGGGAAATAGAGATCATTTATATATACATAGAGAGAATGTAATTATTAGTTAACTAAATAAAAGTATCATAAATTTCATCAGCATAAATAACTAGTTCAATTTCAGTACATGCACTTGCATGCACTGAGATGCATCTCACATGCGTGAGACGTTCGTCAGAAGGAGGCTTGGCCATTGCATCGTTGATATTGATAATAACCCAATCACAACAATAGATATAGAGACAGTAGGGCTTCCCCTCACAGCTGTTTTTCCCAAGCTTGACAATACTTTTTACAGTCACAGACATCTCTCACATACTGCGGGTACGTAGGTACACAAGTAGGTACCTAAGTTTGACGCGGATTATACAATCAACAAGATTACGCTGCAAGTAATAGTGTGCGTATTTCCGCAATCAGAAAATCGCTGTACCTATCTAGCAAAGACCCATATTTTTTTGTTAGTACCTACAAACATTGCAAGTCCTGTCCAAAGACAATCAGCTGTCAGACATTCGCGCCCGTAGTAGAAAAAATGCTATAAAAAATACCTTCAGTTTTTCCCGATTTGGAGAATGTTCCGGAAACTTTTTTTAATTGTCCTTTTCCTAAAAACCATAATATGATAATTACATATTACGGAAAGAAAACAACAAACCGGTGGATCAAGGCACTGTCGAGAGACTATATCCTGATTGACTTTTAATTTAAGGATGTTATAATTTGTTTAATAAACTTACAAATTGTTGTTTATTTTCAATAATGTCAAAACAACGCCAAACTACGCTCAAAGCCAAGCTACGACGCAAGTGGCTTTGCATGTAATGGTGCGTACGTCAAATAATCAAAAATATATAAGTACGTATATCAACGGCACCAATGCAGAATGGGTACAAAAAAAAACAATGCAGAAAGGGTACACAAACCCATGAATTTATGATATATAAAATTCTTAAAAGATAATTAATTATTCTTGAACTATATTGGATTTTGATAGGAGGATTTGAAATATTTGTGGTTAATGTGCAAGGCACATGAGATAAATCTTTAAAAAATTAAATAATAAGATTATCAAAACAAACCAGTACCTGATTACTGCGCCAACTTCCGGGTCCAATTGTGAATCTAAACCATCTAAGGACCTACTCAAACACCCACATAAAAGCACCAATATCGGTCCAGCCGTTTAGGAGGTTTTCAGTGACATACACTCGTACAGAACAATTATAAATTTAAAGATTACAATATCAACTCATGATATTAAGTTCATAATGTACGCACTGATTGGGTGGGTTTCATGTCTCTATTTGTGCGCTTAGACTTACTGTATTTCTATCTATTATAGACAGATTGTGCTATCATTACTGACAACGCGACAGACAGACTGCGCCCGCCTTATGTTATCAAACTATATCTCCAGGTCGGAGGTGAGCCGACGAGACGACACGAGGCAACTGGTTCAATATTATGTTTCATGGAATAAAAACTTTCTGAGTATTACAATTATCGTTTGAATAATTCTAGATACTGTTTACGTTTTTTTGTGGATTTTTACTCTTTATTTTTATTTAGATTCGGGCAAAAATTCTATTTCCAGTTGGGGTAATTTAGGAAACCAAATTTTATAACTTGACTCGCGTTTAAGTGTAGTTGTAGGTAGTGCTGGGAAATGCCCCTGGTAGTTTTTTTTTGTCTGGTGCATCGCTTTTGTAACTTCAATGCCACCTTCTTTATGTTGCTATGTTAGCTTTATTTATATTCTATGAAACATGGTGTTAAAAAAATAACGGGGCAAACTGTAAGGGGTTGTTTGTAATTGAGTCTAAAAAACTGAAAAATATTTTTCAAAGTCCATTGTGAAAAAAAAGTTCAATCAGAAACGAAAACCATTCGTGAAATCGTGCACGCGCTGAAACCAAGTGTGAATTATGTAATGATTTTGATAGTATTCTTTATAATTTCATTGTTATTTATAATTGCAAGGGAATGATATTTATTTTTTTCTTTTAGCAACTTGTTTTTTATTTGACAAAAAAAAAACGAAAATATTTTTAAAAATGTATCTCTATTTTTCTTGGTCATCGCATCACGCGTGAACGGATGGAATAATTTCGCTCATTCTTTTTTTTTGTGTTAGGTATTGTCGGGAAAAGGTTCTTTAAAAAAATAAAGTTGCGAAGAAAATATTTTATGAATAAACTAAAGACCACGCGAACGAAGTCGCGGGGAACAGCTGGTTTATTGATAATTTGAGTCCTATGACTAAATCTGCAAGCCCGTTGATTGACATAAATGCAAATTCAATCAAACCCGGATCTTATCGGGTGAACTGCGTCGTAGTAAACTGGCTGCCAGGGCAACATCGTGGTCAAAGAGTAACTAATTAGGCAAATACACAAAAAAGATAATATTGCATCATTACTTTTAGTTAGTTTGCAGAATAGGGACACAGTTAGTGTAGTGTGTGACGGTACTTGGCGTGAAAATAATATTATAAGGGTGGGTGAAGAATCCACCTCTCATACGGAGTGAAGACCTCGCTGTTCCAGTCACCCTGTGACTACGGTCGGTGTAACCCGGTCGAAATGTCAGGCAATTAAAAGGTAAAATATGTACCTTTTGCTGATCGCGTTAATTTCCGTTTTAGTGTATATTGCATCATACTATATCTATAGGACAGGATCTCTCATAATAAACTCCTTTAAAAGTAAATGCAATAACGAAATTTATAATTTGTTCTTTAAGTACTTTTAACTTAATATTTAAGGAATGTCATCAGAGTAAGTAGTTATTCATTCGGCATGTATTAAAACCACATAATAAAATTAATTTTATTTAAATGTAATTTAAAAACCAAATATTATTGTAGATACTTTTAGCATTAAGGTAAGAGCGAGGCACAAGTATTATTATTACTTACAATTATTAAAATATTCTTTTGGCAATAAAGCACTAATTTATATTAATAACTAGCTGTTACCCGCGACTTCGTTCCCGTGGTCTTTAGTTTAAGGATTTTCTGCGCAACTTTTTTTGTTCTTCTATAAGAACCTTCTCGTGGTAATAATTAACACAACAAAAAATTAATTAGTGAAATTATTCTATCCGTTCACGCGTGATGCGATGACCAAGGGAAATAGAGATTCAATTATATATATATAGATTACATTCCAACTTCCTTTTAGGATGTGATTCTGCTGCTCAAATACAACAACTTTTACTATTAGACTATTTTTGTCTATTTTTATAAAACTATTTTTGTGCATTAGATATTATTATCCTAAAACGTAACATTTAAGTTTTTTACATTTATAATACCATGTGGCATAGCTTTCTGCCAGCTAAGAATGTTAAGATTTATTTCACATTTTAAAAATATACAACGTGTTGCTTTTGATTTCCTGTAAATACGGGATATTTAAATTAGACCGCCTTAATTAGCGAAATGTGAAAAGATTTGTTCGAAATTATTCCTTTTTTTTATTTTTATTTATTCAATGAAACATACAGCATTTATATCTCTTAGGTGTAAGATTTTCCAACATCAAGATTTACATAGATTTTTTATTTTATTATATAATTAATATACAGACCATTTTTTAATATACGACTACGACTAATAATACGACTTTTAACACACTTATATTAGCTTCACGACATTTTTAACTAATTACATGTAACCAAATCTTGGTAGATTACCAAGATTTTAAAAGTATTTTTAAACCCTCTTTTTTACTGACGATTCGATTTCGATTTAACTCTGTAAGTATTTGACATTGGATGGCAATAAAATAATTTGACACCATCATGCTGATCTGATAATGGAGTCAGATATGGATCAGATAATGGATAGTCGAACTCTTTAACATCTACTAGTAAACCTTCGTGTTTAGGCTAATTTGATTCGTTTTGACGATTTCAATAAATTTTTATGAGTGTTTTATTGTTTTTAAACTATTATATTATTATTTCATGAGACTTTTTCTATTACACTTGATGTCCATTACAAGTATCAACTTCTAAGTTTTTTATCATTTGTAGTAATATTCACCATACATGTCTATGATGTTCATCAACGTGACAATGTGCGTTAGATTAATGGCTCTAGGTATTCTGCAATACTATCATAGAGTAGGTAAGTATAAGAGGCCTATTACAAAATGTTGACAGGCATAATTATGGCTATTTGGTGTTAAATAGATATTTAAAGGATAAACCTAAAATAAGAGTTTCTGTAAATACTACACATACCTACATACATATTTAGTAAAGTCAACATCAAAAGTAACTTATAGATCTTAATTTTCCAAAATAATCTTAATGCATAACATAAAAATAGTCTGACGAAATCACTACCCAAAGGCCAATAAGTAAGTCATGTTATAGTGACAAGTACTTTTGAAAATTAGTTTTTGATCAGCTAGTTTTGATGCTGACTATACTTTGTAGGCTACCCACCTACTTCCTACTTATTTAAAGTTGACTTTTACATATTCTTTGCTTTAAAAAAGAACTCCAACAACAAACAAAAGTGACTGAGTTTCTTTCACCGTTTATTCTCACTATATTAAATTTTGTGTAATCATTATTAAAAAAAACCTATATACGTCACACCTCAACTTGAGGTGTTTTGGGCGTTCTCCACCACGCGGATTGGTGGAGGGTTGTTGCAATTCAGACGTTAGATATGTATAAGGCTTCTGACTAGTATCAAGCGACATCAGACGGGACCTGCCTTCCGAAGCACGGAGATGCTTGTGATGAATGTCACTAAATATGGTTGGAATGGTCATCCATCCACTTACAACCGCGGCGTAGGTGGCTTCACTTTGGTAATCACTACCAAACCGCTGCACTGCCGCCACTGAGCCACAAGCACCTTATAGGTATTATTATTGAGTACAAAACATGTTCTATAATATATGTAGGTACAACAAAGCTGGACACGTTGTAAGAGGCATGAATGAAAGGATTCCTTGACGTACGACACGTGAGAAACATATAACGCAATTGGAAACATGATATTATCTCGTTGAGAATGCAATCGTACCGCTCTACATACAAAATTGAACATTGAAGCCTACCATACATGCATCTCTTAACTGATTCAGACACATTGATCTTCCGATCTCGTCAGGGTAATTTATGAGAATACACACGCGGTTAATTAATGGCAATATTGCACTTCTGATCTAGTTAATTAAACTGCCTGCTACACCTAGATAGTCGTTCGTCTTGACAGTGAATTTTGTATTGAAAGTTTTAAAATGGGCTCGTCGTTTAATTCAAATCAATCCAATTCGAATTTTTAACCGCTTTACTCTCGCCTGCTGATTTGGCTACCCGTGTTTTTTGTTTTTTTTATTAACTGAAAAGCGATTGCTACGTTAATTAGCGACACCTATATCGACATATATCTCGCAAGTGTAGCGTAGCGGAGGCCCAATTCCCGTAATTTGACAATAGCCGCAATCCGGAGTTGATCCGGTAACCTTACGATCACAAACGGTATTCTTTGGATACAAAACCGGAAGGTTCATGATAAATTGGATAAATAATTAATTATTTTCAAGAAATGAGTAGTTTTGGAAATTACCTTCTAGATTCATTAACAAACTTACCTATTTATGATATTGTCGTATTAGTACGAGTATAGATTAATTTGTTCCAAAGTACCTACATTAAAATATTATTTATCGATGGCAGCGAGAATTTCTAATCAATACCTATGCAACGTGACAGATCGTAAATAACTGTAAGTTAATTTTATAAACATTAAAGTCGAATACACTACATATGTGTACTTATATACAAACTTTATGTTATAAATACCTAAGATACAATTTGCTTAGTTTAGGATACGTGGTTTAGGTATAAACATCGTAATATTTGTGTACTAACCGATATTTCTTAAGTTTTATGTATGTAGGCTAAGTTTTTATACAGAAATAAATTTAATCTTTATCTTTATATTCGTCTCTACCAAAATGAATGACTATGTATTTCCAAGCAGTGTACGATGAACACTATTACGAATACACAATATAAAATCTTTAGGCATCCCGGCATTTACATTTAGGCATTTTTTTATAATTTGTTGGTCTGTTTATTGCAACGGAACGCTAAGATTTTCCTTGTTTTGTAAAACGATAATGGGCCTCATGAATCTGTATAACTACAATGTTATTCGCACATAATAGACATCTTTATGATGTAAACTTTTTGTGAGTTTAATGCCAGCCCCCCTAGCATGACCAACAAAAGACGATATAATATGATACGATATATTGACACCGACAAAAAAAAAAACCAAAAATAGCCGCCATTTTGAATTTTTATCGAAACTGCGATCATACGTCACCGGCACGGCGATTTAAAATGGCGACTATATCTATCATATTTTTACAGTTAATGTCGATATATCGCTGTATCATATCATATCATATCGTGTTTTGGTGCTCGTGCTAGAAAGGCAGGATTGCCCGTCTCCGAAATAATATGAAGAGGCTGTTATTAATTATACCTGCCATTCCGTTTAGTTCAGGTTACCTACCAGACAGGTAAAAAAAGCTTACAAAAACTACAATAAAAATAATTGCGTTTAACTTTACCTTCAAGGATGATTAATTTTTTTCTATAATAATTACAGTGTTGGAGAACGAAAAAAATGACGTCGCGTCACAAAACGCCGCAGAAGATCCTATCACTAAGGCGATCGGAGTCATCGGGAAGTGGCAAATATGGATTTGCTTTGTTGTTTTCCTCGTCAAATTCCCGGTGGCCTGGCACCAGATGAGTATCATCTTCCTAGCCCCACCCATGAACTTCACGTGTGCTGAAAACCATTCGTTAGACCATTTTGACAACACTTGTCAAGCCAACTGCACCGACTACGAATACGACCACAGTACCTTTAAGGAAACCATCATATCCGAATGGAATCTTGTATGCAACAGAGAATGGCTAAAGAATCTCACTCAGACGATCTTCATGCTTGGAATTCTCGTCGGCAACATGCTCTTTGGACATCTCTCCGACAGGTCAGTGAATCCACGATGCATTTCATATCGTATTACTACCAGTATCTCGAATAAATTGGCACATCCTGAGCGCTATTGCAAGACGAAATTACATTAGGGTTCCGGATGAGATTACTTTAGTTAATGTCGCTTTATGGGACCATCATCGTTCTATTTTCGTCGTCCTTGATGGGAGTTAAGTTACCTTCCTCTGGAAACCAAAACATGACCTTATTAAATCGAATCCAGTTTCGGTAGAGAGAGATAACCTTAAGACATTGATCCGTTTACGATTCATAACTTCCTGTCATTATCACGTTTTGCTACATGCTCTCTCACGCGGTCATTATTGCATAACTATAATTGTTATCGATATTCACTGTGGCGTCTTTATTTTTAAAATTTACATGAAAAAAGAACATATAGGTATTCAACGTAGATATGTCGTAGCCAGATCGTAAAATTGACGACTTCATGATGTGATCGATTATTTCTTAAAATTATGGTATTTATGATATGGGCAACTAAAGCTGACCATATAGTTTAAATGTCAAACTTCGATGAAATGACAATCCAAGTTTGACCGTATCATTAAAATTAAAATACGTTTGAAAGTAACCTGGATTCGTTAATATTTGTAATCTTGGTTGATAGATGAATTAAACATTTAAATAGTTATTTATTATATTTAATCAAAAGTAATAAATAAAAAGATGTGAATAGCTAATTAACCTAACTAACCTCTTCAATTAAGTTCCGAACTTCTTCACTTTTTGACATTGACTCTTTTTACTACACTCGAGTGATGTTCATAAAAATCACCTAGCTTGGCGTCGTTACGATATTTCACTGTACTTTTACCTTCAATTTACACATTATTATTCACCTCTAGAATAAAATATTTGTCTGCCGCCATTATTCATCACAAAAACAAAGCAACATTAGCGCCTCTACCGGTGGGTAATATAACGACGATATTGACCATTTCGTGAAGTAGTCGTGCGTTTAGCTGTTTAAATCGTCAAACGCTTAGTATTTATGGATCTGACCGGACCACATTATGATGTAGGCAGCAGGTTCTGTTCTGTATCATGAAATACCACCATTTTATGAAATGATCGGTTACATCATGACATGATCAATTTTACGATCTGGCCACGACAGATACATTGATCTACATATTATTTATCTTCGTATTCTTTATTTCTTTTATAGATTCGGGCGTCGCATGCCTTTCCTCGCTGCAGTGTTTCTCCAGTTGATATCGGGAGTGACAACAGCATACTCCGTCAACTGGTATATGTTCACGGCTCTTCGGTTCTTCCTGGCCGTTGCTACTGGAGGCACAATGGTCACTAGCTTTGTTCTTACGATGGAACTCATCGGTGCCAAGTACAGGGAAACCGTTGGCATTATCTATCAAGTTCCTTTCAACCTGGGGCACTTGTCGTTGCCATTGTTTGGATATTATCTACGCGATTGGAATACGTTCCAGCTAGCAATATCTCTGCCATCATTCCTGTTCCTCAGTTACTACTTTTTGCTCCCAGAGTCGCCAAGATGGCTATTGACCGCTGGAAAAGCCGAAGAAGCGGCTAAAATCATGGAAGATGCAGCTAAAAGGTAAAATGGTTAGATTTACTTTTATTAACAAACTACTTTTGAGTAAGTAGTTTTGCATATAAAATATTACTTTATATCGTACCTTCACATCATTATAATGCAAACTTAACACGGCAAATAAACTTGCCTGTATTTTTACATCAGTAGATTTTACTCTTGTTCATAATTATTTAGTGGTTGTTTGGTTATTCTTGTTAGTTAAAATAAATATTACAAAGTACTAGCACCATTTTTAATATTTTACGTTACTACATAATATTTTCACAGAATATTCAGACTTACATTTGCGGGGGCAAAATCCGAAAAACTTTTCGTCTCTTTTTTATTTATGTTGGAATTTGTTGAATTGAATAAAGTTGATTTTTAGGATGTTTATGTAGAATTCTCTGTTAAACTACAATAATTAATATTAATACATGAGCAAAGAAAATACTGTCAAGCAGAAGTCCAGAGATCCTAAATCGCCCCCATGGCGTACCGAAATTTTTCATACAAGTAGTTTTCGATTATTATTTTTTTCCTATTTATTTTCAAACGCTTAGTCACAGAAATGAATTATTCAGATAATATTATGCCTTATATTACAGAATATTAATGGCGGGCGCTATACTTTCTGTTCCGTTCTTATAGTCACAAAAACGATTGCGGGTCGATCTGAAAATGATTGCGCCATAAATAAAGTTAATCACAAAATATAATTAGGATAGTTGAATCACTTTAATCCGAGTTAGTAAAAATTTTAAAAACTGATGGTGATTTAAACACCCGTTTAGAATGGGTGATCTATCTCCGGACTTCCGCTTAGGAAAACCTGTAAACTAAGCAGTAATACTAACCGTTCTGCAATCTCAAACTTAATAAATAAATAGTACTCATAAACTCCGAAACCTTATTTTTTGAACCCAAATTGTTCACAGAAATGGCCTTCCTACTGAAGGCATCGCGTCTTCCACCCAAAAAATGGTAGTGGAGATGAGCAACAAAGAAGAAGAGCATGCTTCGTTGCTCGCGTTGTTCCGCACCCCGCGGCTGCGCGCGCGCACCTGCGCCATTTGCTTCAACTGGTTCGTGTGTGGGCTTTGCTTCTTCGGCGTCTCGCAGTATATAGGACACGTGTCTGGGAACATCTTTACTAACGTCGCCATTTCGGCTGCTATACAGGTGAGGCAATACAGCAATAGGTACTCTATGCATGCAAATGAAAAAAGTTTTACATCCAATACTTAGGATACGTACTATATGTATAATAATTATGTAAAAAAAACTACTCGAATTCAAAAAGCAGCATAAGCTGATTTCAAATTAACCTAATTTAGTAAAAAAAAATAGACAACATCACATACATTTCTCTGATCCTAAGCTAGTAGCTTAAGCACTTGTGTTACAAAAAAGTAAAATGTTGTTGGTATATGAGGAGTACAATGCATTCTAAATGTATGGATGTTTTGATGATGATAATTACTTGTTGACTACGGAAACCTTATAAATACTTATTATCTCTCTTTTCTCAAAATTATTTTAATCCTTTATGATACCTGGCATGACAACTGTTTTTTTCTTACAATATGATAGATATAGCTGCCTTGTTGAATTTTTATCGAAACAGCGATCATAAAATGTAACGTCACGGGCACGCCGATTCAACATGGCGGCTAAATCTGTCATATTTTTACAGTGGTATCGATAAATCGCTATATCATATTGTGTTTTGGTGGTCATGCTAGGGGGGCAGGTATCATAAAGGATTAAAGTAATTTTGAGAAAAGAGAGATACATAAGTATTTTTAGGGTTCCGTTCCGGGCTGGGTTACCAGAAAATCCGTTTTGGTAATTTTTCAGTCTAAACATATTATTACATTTTTTTAAATCAAAGTACCTATCCGTCCCATATCAGTCCAATTCCTCCTAGATTTAAACTCGAATAGCTTTATTTTTTGTTTAAAAGATACCGTCCAGAATCTGTTATCGAAGAAATTAAAGGATCCCGTAACTTGTTATCTAGAAGAACCAAAAAAATATAGTAAGTGCCTACCGAATTTAGGCGGTGTACCTAACTTTAGCGATTTTTTCACCTGCTGTCCATAATGTGGTGAATAAGTCGGCAAAACACGATAGTTCAACAATTCACTGTAGAGACAATCCCCACTGGCTCAATATAATCAAGGCCCGGAGTCTTAATAAAATTTTCTACGTGAATATTTACAGTTTTTAGGAGCGATAGTTTGTTTTTTCACGTAAGCAATTGAACTCAGCATCATCAGCTTTTGGAAGTCTACTGCTAGACATAGGCCTCCCCTATAGAACGCTTCCGAGAGGCTATATACTGTATGCATTCAGCGCAGCCTGCAACCCTGACCAACTCGTTAGCCCACCGGGTCGCGGTGGCCTGCCCACGCTGCGTCTTCCTGTTCCAGTAATCTACACTATTTTAAATGAATTGTTTAAATGTTTGTTTTTTATATTCATAGCGTAGTAAGCGTATCGTCTACATGCAATCATTCCTTGATTTCAGATTCCCGGTACTTTGGTCTCAATATACGCTAACAGATTACTGGGTAGAAAAGTTACGTTGATCAGCTCTAACTGTGTAGCTGGCATCAGCTGCTTACTCATCATGATCGTCCCGCACTCCGGCGCCAGCCACCTGACCCTTGGCTGCATCGGCCTGTGGGGCATCAGCATATCCTTCGCCACAGTGTACTTGTACGCTGGAGAACTGTTTCCTACAGTCGTCAGAAACTCGGGAGTGGGATTATCGTCCACTGTTGCCAGAATAGGGTCTATGATTGCCCCGTTCGTGGCCACTTTATCTAAAACGAGCCCGTGGTTGCCACCTCTGGCCTTTGGCATAGTTCCTCTAATCGGAGCCGGCCTTTGTGCTATCTTACCCGACACACGCGGTAAAAAACTCCCGGATACTTTAGAAGAAGGCGAAGCGTAATTTTTAGAGGCTTTTAAATGTGAAAATATTCTCAAAGTATTCATTATGTGCCCTGTAAGAATTAGTAATTGATTGTTTTAAGTACTTTAAGTAATGATGAGTGTTTGATTATGCATAAGTAAGAATTTATTTATAATTAATTATCTGGAAAGCCAGTGAAAGCGAAAAAGAAGTGTGTTTAAACTATAAAGTTACTTCATAATAACATTTTTATGATTCTCGTTATCTTTAATTAATAAAAGAATTATATAACTTTAAATATTGTCTAGCTGGACTTTAATGGTCTATGTATGTATAGGCTGTGATAATTAAGTTGTGGAAATAACATTTTGTAGCACAATTTTAAATGATATTTTTATTTTTTCTTGCATTGTATAATGCGCAAGAAAAGGCACACGAAAAATACAATATTCGATAACTTAGGCTCCAAATTCACTTCGGGGCGTGCAGAGGGCGTCCGTTCATAGTGCGATATTATAGTATAGATATACCTATCATAGTATAGAAAGCTAAACATTGTTTGTAGGTATTTGCAGTCAACAGCTCGACTAAGCGAATTAGTCACGGTATTTGTTATACCTCATAAACAAATAATCCATTAAAAATCACTAATATGTGGTATGGTAACTTGCCTCATTACCAATCACAATAAGACAACAGTTTATATGTTTTATTCTTGACTTCAGTTACTTACGTTCTACCGCATAGATAACACACATCTCAGACAGTCAATGTCGTTTAGATGTATCTAAAATTTTATCTAAATAACTTATGATGTTATATTTATTATCAACATCAGTGACAAACATATAGTAATTTTATGACTACGCTTCTACAAAGTACTCAGATATACCTTGTTCATTCTTAAATGTCATTGTGTGATCTGATAATCTGGGTTAGAAATAAATAGTGTACATTAAAATGTCGGAAGATGGTATAGA
The DNA here is from genome assembly GCA_963576865.1 of Anania hortulata. Taxonomy (NCBI): domain Eukaryota; kingdom Metazoa; phylum Arthropoda; class Insecta; order Lepidoptera; family Crambidae; genus Anania; species Anania hortulata. Next base: position 9,335,357 of record OY756397.1, on the reverse strand, counting down.
AAAAGCAATCGGCCGCTTCGGCAGATATCAAACGTGGATACTTTTTCTGATTTCCGTGGGACGTCTTCCTGCCGAGTTTCAATTGAGTAATGTAGTATTTTTACTACCTAAAACCGATTATACCTGTCTGGATGACGGGACACAGAATGCAACTAACTACTGTCCATGCCAAAACCCGGAATTTGATACCAGCACAATCGTAACCTCTATCACAAGTGATTTTCAGTTAATATGTAATAAAAACTCGCTATCGAGTCTAGCACAGTCAATTCTACAAGTTGGGATAGCTGCAGGAAGCTTGTTTTATGGCTTTATTTCAGACAGGTAAATATCTGTAACTGTATTCTGAAAATAACCTTTGCTTTTTTAGACCACAAAAATTTAACTTCATAACAAATTTTTTACTTGATTTTTATTGCAATTTTAAATAAGTTTAATTGTAAAAATAATATCATTAATATGTTGCTTATAAACGAAAAAAAAAACAGTTATTTTGCTATCACTTATGTTGCTTTAAAAAATATCTGTTTTTTTAAAACTGATGAGTGCCTATTGGAAAACTGAATGCGGTATATCGACCGAGTTATTGACCAATGAAAATACACCTTGAGTACACTTATTTTTTTATTTTTTTTATAGATATGGACGAAGAATAGCAGTTCTTTTAGCATTATTCAGTAATGCAGTTTTTGGAGCATTGTCATCCTTGTCTACTTCATTATGGATGTTTATAGTGTTTCGGTTCTTATCCGGGTCCGCCCTTGGAGGGACAATGCTTTGCTGCTTCGTTTTATTAATAGAATTGAGTGGAAAGTCGTTCCGACCATACTGTATGGGGTTATCAGAGATAGCATACATTTTTGGATACTTTTTACAACCGATTATTGCATATTATGTGCGAGAGTGGAGGCATCTGCAACTGGTTACGTGTACGCCCTGGCTTATTGTGATCGTGTTCTACTGGCTCATACCTGAATCGCCACGTTGGTTGATCACAGTCGGAAAAAAAGAAAAAGCTGTTGCTGTTTTAACACATATAGCAAAAAGGTAAGTTTCTAACCAGAGCAATGCACCCCATTGATTTAACTTCAAAGTTTTTTTTTCTATTTCTATTTACGTTTTCTATCTACTTAAAGAATAACCGTACATAGGTCACACTTAAGGTTTCCGGAATGGGCCACTTACATAAACAATATATAAATAAATTTATAGCTGGTTTGCAGTATTCAAACTCGTTTTTTTAATAAAACTGGACACGTGGCTACTGTTGCTTTAGAAAATTGTCGTACCGTGAATAGTGACTGGTAAACGACCATTTGTTTACCGGAAATTATTAACAAACTTGAAAATAAGGGAAAACGCCGTATCATCTCGCACCACGACAATACAAGTTCCCACACGGCCAGACAGACAAATGAGTTCTCTGACCTGGCACCGCGTGACTTTTCTGTTCCCAAAAATTAAGAACCAACGCGATCAACGGTTAACATCACAAGAAGAGGCTATCAAAAAGTATGAAAACATGTATCTAACGTCACCACGGAGTAGTAGCACAAATGTTTTCAAAATTGGTTCAATCGTATGAAAAAGTGCATTGACGCCAAAGAAGAATATTTTGAGCAACAAAAACAAATTTTCGACCATTAATAGTATTATTTTGTTATTGATTCCGGAAACATTTAGTGCGCCTCTCGTATCATGTGTTCAGTAAGTACAGATATGGACCACATCTAACACTTTTTCAAAACACACATATCAATCTAAACAAAGGTTATATAGAAATAAAATAGATACGAAAATAATAGTCTGTTTTCGTTTCTATTTTCCTTAACTAGGTAAGAATGTTCTGCGTACTTACCATTCCTATTTTACCTTGATATTAAAGCATTCCTAAAAATCTTATTTCAAAGACAATATTATGTTTTATTACAGAAACAATCGGCCGGTGGAAAACATTGAAGCCATCGTTAATCAGATAGAAGCAGAGTCAATGTCGAAAGATCCAAATCAACGAACTGGTTCCTATGCTGATTTATTCAAAACACCTAGGATTAGAGTGTACTCAATAATCACTCCGTTCGTGTGGGTCAGCTGTGCTCTTACGTTTTTCGGCATTAACCAATATATTGGGCGTTTAGGAGGTAACTTGTACCTTAATGTAATTCTATCCGCAGCCGCCCTAACACCCGTACCAGTATTAATAGTCCTCGCCTCTTTATACTTAAGAAGAAAAGTTACTGTAATTACCTGTTTCACTGTTACAGCTGTAGCATTACTTGTATTTTTAATTATACCCAAAAATATGGAATCAGTTATTCTAGCGTTTGCCATAATAGGACAGTTCGGAGCCTTTGGTGCTTTCATCTCCACGTATTTGTTAACTTCGGAAATATTTCCTACTATCATAAGAAATTCTGCAATGGGTTTGTGCTCAACATTTGGTCGAATAGGAGGGTTTGTGGCCCCGTTCGTGGTGAACATTGGAATAGAATGGGTCTCTATCTTAATATTCAGTGTGCTAGCCCTGAGTGCTGCAGCCCTATGTTGGCTGCTTCCAGAGACAAATGACATAATACTATTCAATTCAATTGAACAAGCAGAAAGTGCACATAACAAAAGTGGTGATACAAAAAATGGATAGCTCTTAGTGCTTTGTTCGGGCTCGTTTGACCATGCAAAATCTAAAATCAGCAAGTCTAGTGCAAGTTCCGTTTATTTATTGTTAACAAATACTTAACAATCTACATTTAACCTTTTTATTATGTAAGTATAACCATATAATATGTATGTCTTTTTATTTGCCAATAAGATATTTGGAAACACGGTACGTCAGTTTTACTAATACGTTATGCAAATAATATTTCATAAAGATTTAGGATATTCAAAGTTCAAATTCAAGCAAAGTACAAGTTATTGACTAGTCCGTAAGTTTAATTGGTAAAACGAAAAGTGAGTTTGTAACTCTGCTGATTTGAATTCATAAGTAACAATTTCTATTTAAACTTGGCAATGATTTGAATCCACAAACTAGATATCACAGAACAGAGATGACACGTTACGCGCTAGTAATTATTTGATGTAAGTACCAATTAGAGCCTTTTACTTAAAATAATAACGACATAAAATTTATTGTTTAAGTCTATTTAACAGTTAATATTGAATATTTTGTGACCCTCTAAAATCATCATCATCATGTCAGCCTATTGCAGTCTACTGCTGGACTTAAGCCTCCCCCAAAAAGCACCACAGAGCTTTTGTTATCCAGCCACTGCCAGCCATCTTACTAAGGTCGTCGGTCCATCGAGCTGGGGGGCGTCCCACACTACGCTTGCCAAGGCGCGTTCTTCACTCAAGAACCCGACAGAGGTGCCGGCCCAATGCCACTTCAGCTTCTCCAAAATATTTAGACACAAAAATGTACGCCTGATAATTATAATTATTATGTCACCCAATTTTAAAGTATTACGCTTTTTAACAGAGCGTAAGTAAATATTGCATCAACGATTGACAGAAGACAGAAATTGACATAGACATTCTTTTAATGGGAAATTTTCAAGAAACTGGATCAGTAAAAACACCTAGAACGAAAGAGAAAAATCCGTTATTTCAAATATTTTCACTATTCCACTGTACCCAAAATATGAAAGACACTTTAGCTTTTTATTTCAAAGGCCTAACCATGAACTCCTAATAGAACATAAGCAGTGTTGATTATTAGTAAAACTCTGAACTAAAAAAAAAACAAGGTTGAAGTAATACTGTTTAAGAGCTCATAGTCAGGCCCAGGAAACCGTTCTGATAGAACATAATACCTAATTAAAATGTCAGAAATTTAGCTTATATGTTTAAATATTCGTGAAATTGTAAATAACCTGTTTAATTACATATACAGTTAAATTGTTTTAGTTGCGCATCAGTATGTGAAACAATTAGCATTTTGAGTAATTAAAAATCGAGATAATTTCAGACAGACCGTAATTTGTCTCCGTTCAAAGTTTTGTTAAATATTTCGCATTCTTTATCAGTAATAAACTATTTTAATATACCTGTAGATAATTTCATTAATATAGTTTTGAGGTTTGTGGGGCACACTCTACAAATACATCTTACATTATTTTGCGGTAAAATATCTGGTTTTAAATGAGCACCAATAATGCACACCTATTTAGTTGCTTAGTAGTAATCAACGAGGTTTCGACATTGTACATTGAAGCATAAAAAATTATCATTTTAAATCTTTTGTAGCGCGGTTTAAGTGTACTTATTTTTGGAGGCTTTGAATCGAACGTGGTATGCCGTTTCTCCTGTTGTATGCAAGCAGGGCTGCAGTCATAAAATACTTTTCTTATTTAAATAATCTCATTAGACAATCAGTTTTAAAATAATAGAAATATTACTACTTCTAACAATGAAAAGGTACGTAAGTACAAACTGAAAATATGACATCACAAGATTCACAAGTTATTAAAGGTACATGAAGTGGCTATAATGAGCTAATTAGCATAATATTCATATAGGCGATACCTATAGATAGAACAAGTTACATATAAAAATTTTATTTAAAAAATAAAACCGACTTCAACACACTAAAATGCTAAAAATAATCCTAACACTTAAGTACCTAATCAGTTACTTTTGGAGTCGGTGCCAGCCGATGAGAGATTCAATGTTTTTGTTTGCACCGACTCCAACAGTAACTGATTAGGTACTTAAGTGTTAGGATTATTTTTAGCATTTTAGTGTTTTGAAGTCGGTTTTATTTTTTTTAATAAACTTTACTTATTTCATCTATTTTTAGTGATAAATCCTAATCTAACTGCTGAACACCGATTTCATCCCCTATTTTCCTACCCTTAGGGGTGATTTTTATTTTTCAAACTTTTATCATAGCATCTTTGAAGTATAAGCTATTCAATAAAACAAAAATCATCAAAATCGGCTCATATTTGTCGAAGATAGGTAACAAGAACCACAACCAAAATAATATTTGGATATATATTTGTTGATTTTCTCAAAAAGTTCTAAATCAATTTCGATAAAATTTATAAGGGACCACCTCTGAATTATGATCTACCAAACAAAAAAAGAATCATTAAAATCGATTCATAATTGGCGGAGTAATCGCGTAACATACATACAAAAAAAAAAAAACATACAGTCGAATTGAGAACCTCCTCCTTTTTTGAAGTCGGTTGAAAAATGATTTTTATCCTTGTTAGACCGCCGACCCAGGTTTTTCTAATAGGAGACGCCGGGGATCTCCGACTATAGGGGCAGGTTGACTAACCTGAATAGTTAGTATTGAGTCATTCGACTATAAACAAACATTTATTCCTTCCCCGCTGTCATGGGGTAGACGGTTTTTCGCACCTTCGTGTGCCACTTACCCGATATGGACCGGAAAATCTTTAAAAATATATACAGGATGGCCGGGGCTAATATTTAGATGCCTTACATCAAGGTGTATCCAAATCATCCCCATGAACCGATGTTCTACGATTTTGCTTAGTTTAGGAGATACAATTGTTTTTATTATTTTATCCCTAATTTTCACCTATTATTGGTTTTCAATTTTTTTCTTATTCTGGCGAGCACTTGTAGTTAATTTTTTTGGTAATAACTATTAACAACACTCACAAGTACCACCTTAAATACTACGATGTATCTAGGTAGGTATAGCGGAACTTACTTTAAATTTAGTTAGAAGGTCAGAATTACTGGCGGAACTTGGTAAAAGTTCATGTTTAGTGTATCAAAAAAACTTTGGGAACCTGTGGATTTTTAGTATTTTTAAAAACTGCCCAGGATATTAACCAATAAAATATGACCAAAAAAAGCTTTTGTTAACTGGGGCTTTCTAATTTCCTGGAACTAACTTTTAAAGTAAATTAAGGCATTTTTAAGAGGGAAATATACAAAAGTTAGGTGATGGCTTTGAGTAAAACACAATAGACTAGTTTCCTGGGTCAAAATAAGATTATTCTATTTAGTCCGTCAGTTAGATTATCAAAAAACATTAGACTCATATTTTGTCTTTGTCAATCAAACAAAAAATTACGAAGATAAAGCCCATCAAAGTTAGCACGTAACGTCACGCCTTGCTAGAAAGTGTCGCAAGGCGTGACGTTACGCCGAACTTTAACGGGCTATATCTTCGTATTTTTTTGTTTGATTGAGAAAAGAAAAAATACGTGTCCAATATTTTCTGTTAATCCAACTGACGGACTAATTAGATTTGTTTTAGGAAACTAGCCCATTGATTATTATTTATTTACAAAAGATTTTCAAAATGTCGCTCTCCAACAGAAATACACAACTTACATACATCTGCGCAAAAAAAATGTTATTAGGGTTTCGTAAGTCCAAATGACAAAACGAAACCCTTATAGGATCACTCGTGTGTCTGTCTCCGTCTGTCACAGCCAATTTGCTACGAATATTCTTGACCGATTCAGTTGAAATTTTGTACACATATTAAAATCTGTGACCCAAATATGCATGTGTAACATAAACAAACAAATTGTTAATTCAAGGGTCAATTTTGGGGGGCAAATTAGTAGACTTAAAAAAACTGTACTGTGTGGCATATCAAATGAAAGAGCTTTTTGTGTAGATCTCAAATATATTTTTATTATTAATATAAAATAAACAGTTGTACAAGTTATTTAACAAAATGGACGAAAATTGACCATTCCCCCCCCCCTGAATCTCCGAAGTTACTGAGCCAAAAATTTGGAAAAAAATAAAGGACATAGATCCTTGCCTATTGATTACAGGAAAACATATAAGAAGTCCATCGTCTTAACATAATATGCAATATGCCGCGACGCGATTTTTGTCTAAAACGGCAATACCGTAGAAGGAGCCGAATTAGTTTTTATTAAATTAAGTTAATTGTTACTATTGAAATTTGATTCTCTTTGTGTCTTTATGTTATGTATTGTATTAGAAATTAGTTTAAAAATAAGTTTCTTCTTGTATTGTTAATAATAATAATAAAATTTATTTATTCAGACAATAACCATTATGATTAATAATAATTATGATAAAGTCGTTTTAATACGACGACTGACGATTCGATGACCTCCGTAGCCGAGTGGTGAGCTCACCGGACTTGGTGTCGCTATCTCTGAGGTCCCAGGTTCGATATCCGGTCGGTTAATGTAGGAAAATAACTTTTCTATATTGTCTCGGGTCTGGGTGTTGTGGTGCCGTCGTTGTTTCTGGTTTCTGTAACACGAGTGCTTAAGCTACTTACCATAGGATAAGAGCATTGTATTTGATGTTGACCAATATTTTTTATTATTTATATTTAATATTGTTCCTTAGACCTTATTTTTTAAATTTGGCACCACCTTAAAATTTAACCCTGTATACGAGAAAGTCTATCCTGTCGTAAGAGTATCGAGGGTGGGATACGGTCATAGATAAAAATTCGGTCAATTATTTTCAAAGTTTTAGTTTTAAACTACTTGAACCTAAAGATAAGATAAAAAATCTACTAACCTAACTATCATATATAAGATGATATATAAGATAAGACAAGAAATCTACTAACCGGCCAAAAGTTGGTATTTGCACATTTTTCACTACGCTGTTTGTTCTCCTCAATCAACTCTGTTCCTTTAGGAAACCAAATTATTCCATTATCATTTGTAGTAATCATCTGGTCTTCTTGCCATTTCTTTTCATTTAGAGAAATAAGTTATTTAAAATTAATAAACACGCAAACTTCAAAAACAAACCGAAATTAGCCTAGTGTGCGTAGGTTGCAGGTAGGTATGTGAGATGATGAGATTGAAAATGTCACAACGATAAGATTATCTGACAAGATAAAAAGTTATGGTAAGTATAAAGATAGCTTAGCTCAGAATCTCGCTAGATATATAGAGGTAGGACTTTATAATTACCCATTCTAGGATGTGTGTTGTTGTGACTTTTATTTGTATAAGAATACAATTTAATTCTAGCTCTTCCTACGCTTATAATCCAGCATGTTCTTATTTTCCTAAGGAATTTCCTCACAAATAAAGTCTTGTCTCACAAACGATGATTGTCTTCTCATCCGGGTTTAAGTAATCTCCTTAAAAGTGTAATGCAAATGGTAAATACAAGCGCAGCGTAAGACGTCCACCTACAAGGTGGACAGACGACCTGGTAAAGGTTGCAGGAAGCCGCTGCATGCCGTCTCCCTCAGTGAATTCCAGATTGGCCTTCCTCAGTGACTTCCAATCTGGAAGTCACTGAGGAAGGCCTATATTCAGCAGTGGACGTCCTATGGCTGAAATGATGATAATGATGATAATGGTGTAAACTAACTTTAAGTAAAACTTAATTAGGACTGAAAAATGTAAACAGAAAGCAACACAAATGTGTGCTAACCACTGGTAAAGTTCCTAAATTGCAAATAGGACGTCAAATACTAAAAAAATCTGTATTTGTCTTGGTTTAAAAACATGATGATAATGGACATTGTAATAAGTAAAACCCTGTGAAATAATCACAATTAAGAAGTTTTGTCATTTGGAGTCAGTAAAATATGACATTTACAATTTGTAATACTTATGAGTTTATAATGTTATTACGAGTATTTACGTGAGGTCAAACTCGCACGCGGCACGCCACAATGCTTCTGATTCATGTGCACTGAACTATTCAATCTTACCTTCATCTAAAGTTGTGCAGAGCAGGAGCTATGTTGCCATGTTGCTGCTGGCTTGCACACACAGGCAAGGAATCCCCACCAGTATACGCTAGATTAGAACCTCCATGTCCCACTAAACCCTATTACAATACGCCACCTTGTCTTTACCGTACAATTATGACAGAATGCTGCTTCATAAGTAAAAGAAAGTGTGGTTGCATAATTTTTAATAGAAACCAAATTCTTATGTTACACCCTCAGCTATATCTATGCCCGCTTCCTCTTGTAATGGTCTTGGTGTCTTCTTACCGAAAGCTTCTCCTTCCTCTAAAGTCATCATGAGCTCACAATCTTTCGTCTCTGGTAACAGTAAGCATAGTATCGCGGCTATCAACGGAAACACACCAAAAGCTACGGGTGCACACCACTGACCAAAAGGCCTAAAATCGGCCACAAATGGAGCAATCATCGAACCCAGTCGGGCCATCATTGAAGATATACCAATGGCCGCATTACGGACTACGGTCGGGAACATTTCCGAGCAGTACAGGTATACTACGACAAATATCATAT